>CM022702.1:41493576-41893576 GCA_012295165.1 Asparagus setaceus | reverse complement strand
AAAGCTGGGTTACTAAGGAAGGGATCCCAAATCCCTTATAAACCCACATCAAACTATCAACACAGCCGATGTGGGACTAAATGGACCCTAACATAAAACTCCTTTCAAATTGCAAATTCTCCTTTTTTTTAATATAAACAGAACGAACTACTTCCACTCTCCCACTTACATAAAGGAGAAAATCAAAACGGAGAAAGAGCTCTCTTCAATATCAAACAAAGAACTGTTAATGCCACGAATCACTTATGAAACACAATTTCAGCCATGACCCAGATCGAAAAATATGCTTTAATCCACTAAAATCACCAAAAAAAAATTTTTTTGACCCAAAAAATTATGGAAAATTCAAATACTTACGGTAAGGGAAAGGGGTGAACAACGAGGGAAACATGAGGGGAATAATCTTGAATCACTTTCTTCAAAGGAGGCCAAGAGTCTCTGCTATCAGGGCACATAGGATCGAAAAAGGCATCGACCACAATGGATTCTGTTAAAGATCCGAACCCATCTCCATATGGGAAGCCATCGTATTTTGATGGGATTGGGGTTAGACTTGACGATAGAGAGAAAGAGAGTAAGATGACGAAAAATACCACTGATATCTTCATTTTTTTTTTCTTTTGTTTTTAAGGTGGATTTGGAGGAGGGAGATGAAGAGGATAGATTCTGGTAGTTGGGAGAGTTTGGGATGTTATCGTGATTTTTTTGGAGTTAGTGACGTTCGCTTTCTCTAGTAAAGTTTAATCATTCTTGGATTTTTTTGGAGTTAGTGACGTTCGCTTTCTCTAGTAAAGTTTAATCATTCTTGTTTTTTCCTCACCATAATGTAAATTTCCTCCTGTGAAATTTTCATTATGATGAGGAACATTCTATTTCAAAGATGATCATATACTTGAAACATGCTCGTTCTCTCACTTTTTCATGCCACATGCTGAACTATGGATATTACGTTTTGTTTAATGTCTATTTATCAATGCAATTGCAATTCTGTACTTCAGAGATTTCTCACGTTTGAGACTTACTAAAATGTGAAAGATTGGCATATTTGAATGAAAATCTTGTGTTCAGTTTTCAGTAACTTTCTTAAAACACAACTTAGAAACTGTTCAAGGGAATAATAAGAAAAGTACTTCAATGACATCATGGTATTTTCAGATAGTTTGGAAAATGAATAAGAGCTTCTCCCTTTTTTCTTCCACAATAATGCTTTTGAGTGAACCCTGTCTTTAAGTTATATGTAAAGGTTCCTTGTAAGCTTTATGTTCTTAACTTAAGGCTTAAGTGAATTTGAAAGAAGGGTTACTTTTAGACCCCTTGTACTATTGCTCAATTGCAGATAGATCACATGTAATTCTATTGTTGCATATAGATCCCCTGAGTGAACATTGTTGGCTCTTTTATCCTTTGAGAAAGAGAAAATTACTTTTTCACAAATAGACCTTCTGAAGGTTAAGGAGTCAGAAAAAATTCACTCAGGAGTCTATCTACACTTGGGCGAAAGTACAAGGGTTTTATCCTCACCAACAGAACTACTTGGCGATGGAACAGAGGCTTTATGCACACCAATAGAATTGCAGAGGTCTATCTGCAATTGGGTGATAGCACTGAGGTCTCTCGAAATTAACTCTTGAAAGAAATAGCAATTTTGTAATTATTTGGCTACACATTTGAGGTTATGGTTTCGTTTCTGATAAATTATTGTTTCTGGTTTCTGTTGAAGTATAAGGATGAAAATGGCACGTCAGAACTGACACCAGACTTCAAGCCCCCACCAAATTCAATTGTAGGGTGATTACATGCCCCACATATTTGCATTCCTAATCAACATAAGTTGTTGGCGATATTATAAAGTTAGGGCGGAAATGGGAAGCTCTCCTCTCTCCTATGTACAGCAGTTTTCCTAGCCAATTTTTCCCAATTTTTTTCTCCAACCAAACCCGTGAAAAGAAAATAAAAAATAAAAAATCCAAAACTGACAGGCGCAGAGGGTGGAAAGAGGTTTCAGGGGGTGGCTTTTGTGAACCAAACAGCCCCTTAGTATAAAATAACCACAGGAAGCATGATGTTGATGGTGTGGGGACCACATAGAATAAGTTTTGATGCATTGAGTCAAAGTTAGGCGTAATGGCACTTAAGTACCCTATAGTTTCCTACTTGGTTATATACCACTTGTTTTAGCAAAGACTTATATATCTTAAAATTTCAAAACTTGCCCTTATATACCCTCACTTTTTTTGGCAGCACTTATACACATGAAATTTTTAAAACTTGCATTAAAATACTCTCAAGTTTTTAAAACTTTAGGATATACAAGTATTGCCAAAAATAAGTGAGGGTATATAAATGCAAGTTTTAAAAACTTTAGGATATACAAGTATTGCCAAAAATAAGTGAGGGTATATAAATGCAAGTTTTAAAAACTTTAGGATATACAAGTATTGCCAAAAATAAGTGAGGGTATATAAATGCAAGTTTTAAAAACTTTAGGATATACAAGTATTGCCAAAAATAAGTGAGGGTATATAAATGCAAGTTTTAAAAACTTTAGGATATACAAGTATTGCCAAAAATAAGTGAGGGTATATAAATGCAAGTTTTAAAAACTTTAGGATATACAAGTATTGCCAAAAATAAGTGAGGGTATATAAATGCAAGTTTTAAAAACTTTAGGATATACAAGTATTGCCAAAAATAAGTGAGGGTATATAAATGCAAGTTTTAAAAACTTTAGGATATACAAGTATTGCCAAAAATAAGTGAGGGTATATAAATGCAAGTTTTAAAAACTTTAGGATATACAAGTATTGCCAAAAATAAGTGAGGGTATATAAATGCAAGTTTTAAAAACTTTAGGATATACAAGTATTGCCAAAAATAAGTGAGGGTATATAAATGCAAGTTTTAAAAACTTTAGGATATACAAGTATTGCCAAAAATAAGTGAGGGTATATAAATGCAAGTTTTAAAAACTTTAGGATATACAAGTATTGCCAAAAATAAGTGAGGGTATATAAATGCAAGTTTTAAAAACTTTAGGATATACAAGTATTGCCAAAAATAAGTGAGGGTATATAAATGCAAGTTTTAAAAACTTTAGGATATACAAGTATTGCCAAAAATAAGTGAGGGTATATAAATGCAAGTTTTAAAAACTTTAGGATATACAAGTATTGCCAAAAATAAGTGAGGGTATATAAATGCAAGTTTTAAAAACTTTAGGATATACAAGTATTGCCAAAAATAAGTGAGGGTATATAAATGCAAGTTTTAAAAACTTTAGGATATACAAGTATTGCCAAAAATAAGTGAGGGTATATAAATGCAAGTTTTAAAACTTGCATTAAAATATCTCAAGTTTTAAAACTTGCACTTAATTACCCTAAAGTTCTTAAAACTTGCACTTAGATACCTTCAGTTATGCAAACTCTAGGGTATTTAAGTACAAGTTCTAAACAACTTTATAAAGTATTTAAGGGCCAATTTTAAAAACTTTAGGATCTTTAAGGCTGATTATTTTCGGATTTCATTAAAACCGAGGATTACCGATGAGATTATAAAATTTAACAACTGGGTAGTTCACCTCGCCGAGATAAAGCATTTACATATATAATTTGTCAATCCGCCTTCCGATCAAAAAAGATATGATCGCTTTGTAGAAGCCAATAATATGTATAACCTATTAGCTAGTGATTGTCCCGGCCTCCATGAGATTGTTCAAGGCCCTACATCACTCAAGAGGAAGATAAGAAGAGGAAACAGAAAGTAAAAATAAAAATAAAAATAAAGGAAAAAATGAAAAACCTACCCGATTCCCCTAAAGCATCTACTTGAGCTTGAATTTGAGTAAGGAAGAGACAGGAAAGAGAAGAAGGAGTTGTCAAATTAACACTCCAACTTAAGCCCTAAGGTATAGTCTTTTTTCTCATTCACCAATTAAATCTCTAGCACGGTTGATGATGATGAAGTGTTGATTTTGTTTTGAATAAAAATTATAGAATAAAATTGTTTGATTTAAAAAATGAGAGAAAACCCTAGATCCGATGAGTGTATGGCCACCGCAAGCTAGGAAGGGCCGAAGGCGGCCTCTAAGGTTGCAATAGTGGAGAAAAAAGGAAAAAAAAGATATTCGATAACAGAGGAAGAGGAGGAAGATAAGGGGAGGGGGAAAATAAGTTTGACCTTGAACTGTGAAAACTTTATTAATAAGTCCAAATTCAGTGAATAGGATGTAGTAATTGAATGGATAACTTATCTTAACCCTTGGGCTCACAAAATATTTTTCATGAGCCCAAACTTAATAAGAAAGTACATATTTTGAATAGGAAAACTTCAATTAGCTCCCTCAAGTTCCCAAAGATTATGAACATGTCCAAATAGAGTGGACTAAGACTATGAATAAGCAAGGATAATTATCTATGGATCCTAGAAGTTCACAAACATTGCAAAAAGGTCCAGACTGAGTGAAGAAGTGTAGGATTTGACTAGGAAAAAGTTAGTTTAAGCCACTAAAGATTTCAAGGATTGCGATTAGGTCCAGGTAGTGTAAAAGAGGGTTATCAAATTTAGAGGATAATTATGGGTAGTGTCTGAACTGGAAATAATTTTTAATAGGTCCAGAATTATTGAAGAAGCGCTATTAAAATTATAATACATTTCTAAAATTAGTAATGACCCTATGTGAATCTTTTATGGGTCTTAACCACTATTTAACCAACTTGGACTTAGATTAAGTAACTAACCTATAATATAAGTCTACCTTAAATTGGTATTAATGACCTTGTTGATAGCAGAAAGGATCAAAATTGGACAGTCAATCGGTTAAGTGGTGAGTGCATTTCTCACTGGTTATTTTTAAATTATAAATCTTATAACAATATATTGAATTGAATATCGATAGCGCCCGAAAAATAACTACTCCATTACTTTTATATATCTACATAATAAAATGTAACAAAATCGATAGTATTGGGGTTTATCCCTATAAACGATTTTGATTTAGATGAAATATGATAAGTGATTTTGGTTTTCGCATTATCAAATAAATATGAATAACATTTTCTTCGAAGCTATTGAAGAAAGAAACAATTTAAATGTGTTTTGACAGCTTTTACTGATTTCACGAGATTTTTGTGATTTGGTATTTAAAAGCAATAATAAATGAAAGTGAATTCCGTAAACAGTTTTTATTGATATGTTGAGTTTTACACTCGTCCATTGAATTGAAAGTGTTTATTGATTTGATAAAGTGATCAAGTTTATACCAATATTGATTTGGTACAAGTGATGTTTTATTAAAATAAAATATTTGACAATGATTCTCTATGTTATAAAGCAGCAAAAAGGCCATTATGGAGTGATGTGTTTGAGCTTGTCGTACGGTATTGAATGCATCAATAAGTGATGTCACTGTTTTAAAAGCCTCACTTTAGTCCTGAAGCGTCCGCCTATCGCTTGCGTCCCTTCAGGCCTAAGCGATACCTAAACCGCCTAACTAGCCTCTAGCGCCTAGACGATACTAAAATTTGTCCACCTAGGTTTTGGGAGTGTTTAGGAAAATATTGTCTGCTTACGTGGACTGCACCCTTTAGGTCTTGATCGTGATTTTCTGTGTTGCAACCTCCACGTCCTCCAACCTCCTTCAAACTCCTTTAACCTCTAAATATGAACACCTTCACTACCTCCTCCGACCTTCAGCAAAACCTCCTCGACCACCACTTAAACGAAGAAAGAAATCCACCTAGACACCAGTCCGGCACCTAAGCTTTCTATAACATTGACATTTAATATTAATTATTATAATTAAAAAATTAAAAAAAAAGTCCTACGCTCTAGGTGTCGGGTCCAACGCCTAGGCCTTCTAGCGCTTTCTATAACCTTGTTAGTTATTATTTTGGCTAGTTAGTACTTAAGTATGCATGGTTATTGTGGATCTAAGATTGCTATCTATTTTATTTTTATTTTTTTGCAAATTTATATGAATTTAATACATATTTTTATCAATTATTATAATTAAATAATTTAAAAAATAGTCAAACGCCTAGTCGTCGCCTGGGCATACGCCTAGGCATCTAGGTGCTAGGCGTTGGCTCAAACGCCTAGTCCGCCTAGCGCCTTCTATAACATTGAGTGATATAGTCTTTTTTTGCATATGTGATGTGGGTAGCAACCTATGATAATGTTTGGTGCATTCTATTCCCAATAATAAGTGTTATGTGATGTGTATTCACATTCTCATGCTATTGGGCTATAATTTGTAGCCTTAGTGTGACAAATGAGGTGGTTCTTGCAACTATGTGATCATATCTATTGAAATTTGTGCTCAAGCATCCGACTGTGAATTTGAGAAAACAATAATTGTTTTGTTGCACAAACTCAAAATACTTTCTAGATTAGCCAACCCAGTGGAGAGAAGAAGAATTCTCAAGTCAAAGCTCGAGTGTACTCTCTAAATGAGAAGGAAGATGCACCAAATGAAAAAGTGGTGACAGGTACGATATGTTTTGCATCTGCTCAAGCTTGAGTACTTTTTTATTCTGGTGTTTCACATTCTTTTATTGTTGCACAATTTGTTAAGAGGAAAAAATTACCAAGTGATATTTTAGAACAAGAATTGCTTGTTAGTAACTTGTAGCAGTTTATTATTATCAAATCAAGGTTGTAGGGATGGAATCAAGATTCTCGACAAGGTGCTTCTAGCAAAATTGGTAATATTGGAAATGCAAGACTTTGATATTATACTAGACTTGAATTAGTTATCTTCAAATCATATTTCTATTTTATTCGGGAAAAGAAGGTAGTGTTTAAGTTTCCAAGAAAACCGGAGTTCTCTTTGAGGGTTGTAAATCCCGAGAACCCTTACAGGTCATTTATATATCAATCATTGAAGAAAGGATGTAGGGAATATTTAGCTTTAGTTGTGAACAAGAAAAACACATCTGGAGGAGATCCCAGTTAGCCGGGAATTTCCAAAAGTATTTAACCGCCCTTCATCTTACTTTACATTTATTTTAGCATGTTAGTCCTTTTTGGCCTTATTTGGGATAAGGATTACAATCCCCACGGATCATATTTAACTTTCCACATAAAAGGGCCACAATTAACTTTAACACTTGATAACTTGTAAATTTAACGCATTGATAGAAACTAGGGATAAGGATAACTTACATTTCTCGTGTCCTAATAATTCAAATCTCTCTCAGAAATATTATTTTCTTCTTGTAGTTATCATGGTACTTACAGCTATGAGAATCTTAGAGAAAATCATAAAACATGAATAACTTCTGTAACCAAAAAGTATTGACAGTTAAACTAAAGTGTACTTGTAATGGTGTTAGACTAAGAACGAGCAGGTTCAGGTGAGAAAAGAAACACCAATTATTTGTCAGGAAATAAAAGCAGTTATCAAGATAAATTTATAATAAGCTTCTAACCTGATTCTTGAAAAATGACTCCAGTAAAGGATATGTTGCAGATGCATTCAACTTGTTTGCAATATGAAGGGCACGGCAAGCAAGATATGAATTGTCATGGTACCTATCATTTTCAAAATGACAATAATCAACACTGCTATAAATACATGAAAATGCGCCAACCCTGAAATCAGATTCTCTGTTACAGTCAATCAGTAACTCCATATTTTACTGTACAATGTAATTTTTTAATGGATAGTTTCACATGGCGAAAAATATATGCCAAGAGGAAGGGTGAACATCATGAAACAAACTTTTAGGAGGTAATGTAAGAGATGATTTACTGGAAGCCTACCATTTTCTTGGAAAAATTCATGTGAATGGACAGTTCGTCAAGCTGCAATTGAGTGCGATGAAGGTTTTCTGATGCCCGAGTTTTTAGGACTTGGGCTGTATTTGACGTTTACTGCCTAACCAAAGTGACTGTTCCTCCTATAAATCTCACTCTTGATATCTGATGTCAGGTTCAGAGTAATAGTAGCACCACGATCTAGGCACTTTTTTATCTATCATTTATCAATTAAGTCTTGCTTAAAGTCATAAACATATGTATGTTTCATACAATTATTACTTTATAAGTATATGGTAAAAATAAGGCAAAAGTACGTGGACGTATGACTGGCCAACATGAAAATTATACAAACAATTTGGCATTATGGACACAAATATACAACACAAAATAACTTATCACGTGCCGAAGGTAACAATTCAAACAGACCCTTTTCATCTAATTGGAACACATCTGCAACATAATCAAACTACTATAGGCCCTCACAAAATCAGTTGAGCATATAAAGTGGACAACTATCAATGAACTTGACATCTATCCTCCAAGAGTTCACGTCAAATTTACTGACATGTAAAACTTCAGGATAGCATACTACAACATATGGAATACCAAAAAGACAATTAACATATTTTTTTCTGCAGTTTATGCTCATGAAACCAAGAACATTTTTGAGATCATCTTCACTATGTTACATTCTCGACAGGAAAAAAAAAAGGAGGGGTTGCATACATAAGTACTTGGATTTATTTTGAGGCTCCAAAGAACAAATTGGAATATATTCCATCAACTACTGTGAACAGTGCAAACAAAAAAGTACAAACAATTATAAATATCCAATTAAAATAATTTTTCTCTTGAGACCCCTCATGGTCAACTTACCCAAGGTTTTGCATCTCATCATCATACTTCCAAGTAACAATGTTCGGATAGAAATACAACATGCAACATGGTTCTTTGTACATTGGTTTTGCAGCCTTATGAGGCAAGCTTTTCAACACATTTCAATATCCTCTCACTAATGAATTTACATGGAATGATCCATAGTCCACTTGGAAAGTCTTTGCACTCACCTAAAGAGGGGAGGAATTTTCTCTTACAAAGTTGCCGGTGGCATGCTCGACTCTTCTAAAGAGGCATAAAATTTTATAATCCCATAAAGAGGCAGAACATTTTATAATCCCGTAAAGAGGCAGAAGGTTCCTCTTATTAAGTTTGTGCAAAGTAGTCATGTAACAAGTGGCCACCACATAATAAGGCAAATCTCTTTAGATACTCTCCTATACTTCAATTTTATTTCTGAGTGATTGTTTAGAGCCTACTAGTTCTCTTAACTTTTATTTTATTATTTTCAATATTTTGTTTTCTTGGGTTGAGAATTCCTCTTATTAAGTTGGTAAATGCATAAGTCAAACTTGTAACCAGATGCAATATCATATACCAAGTATTGTTAAGTTCCTACTTTGAATAAGGTGTATAATTCTTCCTCTCCCTCTTAAAAATGAAGGAAAATCTTGTCATTTTATGCCTTGATTCCTTATCATTGTGCCACAAGTTGAACGTCTTACCAAGTTTCCAAATGTTCTTATCCATTTTGAATGACATCAGGTAGATAACAAGCTATCCTTTAAATAAGTACGAAAATTCCAATTTACTAAGTTGTTGCAGGCTTATGCAACTGGTGAGGACCATAGTGACTGTGAGCAGAGGGAAATAAAGAATAGGAAAAGGCACAAAGGTTATGACCTCAGTTCCTCATAAATTGATCGTCTCGCTATTACCGCCAAGAAAAATTGCATCATACCATCAAATTGTTCTCAGTCATGACAATACTTTCAATGTTTTGTATTTATCATTCACTACCTAATTACATGAAAAACTAGGCCTTTATTTATAATGTTTACTTTCTGAAGCCTAAGAAACTAAATTAATCTAGAAAGGTAAATAAAATGATTCCTTAAAAAAATTCTATATAGATCAAAAAGATTTGTCTTAAGCACTAAGGATATAAAAAATATAGCAGATATTTAAAAGTGAAAAGAAAATTACTAAACCTTTAAAAATGCCAAACTAAAATCTCAAATCAAGCTTACATCTAAAATCCTAATCAAAATTTGCATAACTAATCCCCAGCAAACAAATTTTCCATGACAAGATCATGTTTGGTCAGCATTGGATTTGTCTTCAACCAAATTCGTACTGCATCAAATCCTCAATTCGTAAGACTCAACTTCCTAATTGAAAAGGCTAAGGAATCATTACTTTTTTTATAACATCTTGAAAATTGGGAGGAAATATAGACATGATGACAATGGATGCAGAAGTGAGTGCACCTTAGCCTTATTCACTCACAGGTCAGATAAAAGGAAATGGCCAAATGCTAAAAATGATACACCCCTTCTTCATATACAAACCAGTGCTTGAGATTCCACAAGATATGTTCTTCATCCATCCATAGCATGCTCTACTCATAAGGGATTTTCATATAGTCGGCATTGTGATCACTATGATAGACTCTTTTGGAAAAGGCATAGACTTACTTTGATATGTGAGAAGAACCACTAAGAGGGATTTTTTGGAGGTGGGATGGTTTTTTTTTTTTGGAGGTGTGAGGGGGTGGGGTGCAGGTGGGCCTTAGTTTAGCAAAAAAATGGCATCACACTATCAATAGGTTCTCGTACAGAAAGTTGTAAACCTCTTCCATTACTCACTAAAACTGATCACACGAAAGAGTATGTTCTTTTATTTATAATACTTGCTTGCTTAAAATCTAAAGAAACTAGATATATCTAAAAGACAAATAAAGTTTCATAAGAAACTTAGGTCCTTTATTAGTGAGACTACGAGATGAGATAAGAAACGAAGATATTAAAAGTAAATCCAAAAGGAGAAAGAGCTCTTCAATAGCAAACAAAGAACTGTTAATGCCACGAATCACTTATGAAACACAATTTCAGCCATGACCCAGATCAAAAATATGCTATAAACCACTAAAATCACCCAAAAATTTTTTGACCCAAAAATTATGGAAAATTCAAATACTTACGGTAAGGAAAGGTGAACAATGAGGGAAACATGAGGGGAATAATCTTGAATCACTTTCTTCAAAGGATGCCAAACTAAAATCTCAAATCAAGCTTACATCTAAAATCCTAATCAAAATTTGTCCTTATTTTTCCCACTGGACCCAAAATCTTTTCCCAAAAGCCCTCAAAACTCCAAACAGTCCTACGTAACCCTTGAAACTTTTAATTTTTCCATAGCCACATGAAAATGAAGTAGCGGGGAAAACAAGTTAAGGTGGGCCTTATGAGAAAGGCTCCAAACTTTTTTCTTTTTCTTTTTCTTTTTCTTTTTTAATTTAATTTTACATTATGATGAGGAACATTCTATTTCAAAGGTGATCATATACTTGAAACATGCTCCTTCTCTCACTTTTTCATGCCACGTTCTGAGCTATGGATATTCCGTTATGTTTATGTCTATTTATCAATGCAATTGCAATTCTGTACTTCAGAGATTTCTCACGTTTGAGACTTACTAAAATGTGAAAGATTGGCATATTTGAATGAAAATCTTGTGTTCAGTTTTCAGTAACTTCTTAAAACACAACTTACAAACTGTTCAAGGGAATAATAAGAAAAGTACTTCAATGACATCATGGTATTTTCAGATATTTTGGGAAATGAAGAAGAGCTTCTCCCTTTTTTCTTCCACAATAATGCTTTTGAGTGAACCCTGTCTTTAAGTTACATGCAAAGGTTCCTTGTAAGCTTTATGTTCTTAACTTAAGGCTTAACTGAATTTGAAAGTAGGGTTACTTTTAGACCCCTTGTACTATTGCTCAATTGCAGATAGACCACATGTAATTCTATTGTTGCATATAGATCCCCTGAGTGAACATTGTTGGCTCTTTTATCCTTAGAGAAAGAGAAAATTACTTTTTGACAAATAGACCTTCTGAAGGTTAAGGAGTCAAAAAATTCACTCAGGGGTCTATCTGCACTTGGGAGAAAGTACAAGGGCTTTATCCTCACCAACAGAACTACTTGGGCGATGGAACAGAGGCTTTATGCACACCAATAGAATTACAGAGGTCTATCTGCAAATGGGTGATAGCACTGAGGTCTCTCGAAATTAACCCTCGAAAGAAATAGCAATTTTGTAATTATTTGGCTACACATTTGAGGTTATGGTTTCGTTTCTGATAAATTATTTTTTCTGATTTCTGTTGAAGTATAAGGATGAAAATGGCATGTCAGAACTGACACCAGACTCCGAGCCGCCACCAAATTCAATAGTATGGTGATTACATGCCCACATATTTGCAATCGTAATCAACATAAGTTGTCGGAGATATTATAAAGTTAGGGCGGAAATGGGAAGCTCTCCTCTCTCCTACGTGGAGCAGTTTTCCCAGCCAATTTTTCCCCATTTTTTTCTCCAACCAAACCCGTGAAAAGAAAACAAAAAAATAAAAATAAAAAACCCAAAACTGACAGGCGCGCAGAGGATGGAAAGAGGTTTCAGGGGGTGGTTTTTGCGAACCAAACAACTCCTTAGTATAAAATAACCACAGGAAGCATGATGTTGATGGTGTGGGGACCACATAGAATAAGCTTTGATGCCTTGAGTCCAAGTTAGGCTTAATAGCACTTAAGTACCCTATAGTTTCCCCTACTTTGTGTTTATACCCTCACTTGTTTTTAGCAACACTTATATATCTTAAAGTTTTCAAAACTTGCCCTTATATACCCTCACTTTTTTGGCAGCACTTAGACACATAAAAAATTTAAAACTTGCATTAAAATACTTTAAAGTTTTTAAAACTTGCACTTAATTACCCTAAAGTTATTAAAACTTGCACTTAGATACCTTCGGTTAGGCAAACTCTAGGGTATTTAAGTACAAGTTCTAAAAACTTTATAAAGTATTTAAGGGCCAATTTTAAAACTTTAGGATCTTTAAGTGCGAAGTTTTAAGAACGCTATAAATGCAAGTTTTAAAACTATAGGATATACAAGTATTGCCAAAAATAAGTGAGGGTGTATAAATGCATTATGATTCTCGTAAGTCCTATACTCTTTTCATATTTGGATTGTAGGTTCTAAAGTAGACAAATGTATATGTAAAATGCATAGTATATTTGTTTAACAATATTATTTGATTTTGTTCATAATTTCTTCAATGGATTCAAATCTAGTCTCAATTAGTGTGCAGAAAATTTATAATTAGTTTAAGCTATACTTTTGAAGTTGAGATTACTTTTTTATTGTAAACAATAATCTCTTATGTGATAATTGGTTGCGGTCTTCAAGTTTGACTTATCCTTTTCTGTCAAAAACATCTTTAACCTAACCCTTAACGAAAAACTGAACCCAACCCCACCCTCTATTGTTTTAGGCGACTAACTGCGGCGGTCATTTTGCGCGACTGCCGCTAGCACTCCTCATAGTTGAGTAATATGGTGATTTAAATTCTTGACTGTGCTGTTATATGACCACCTTATTTTCTTGATGTTTACATTTTTGTTTCTGCCATCAACTCCTAACCCAGATCTTGGAGCTCTTGGGTAAAAACTCGAACCTCTTCCTTTACGTTATGATCTTTTTCATTATTAGTAACCCGTATCTGTTTATATTTTATGCAAAATAGATTTTTGTTACTCTTCCTCTAACTTTATGTTTTTTCACCTTTGCTATCATTGTAGTTGAGGAGTATTTTGCTGATACCATCAATATTGTACCATCTGATGAAGAGAAGATATAAGAATCGAGAGATATGACCTCCACTATTGGGTCAATACAAGTCATTAAGCAACAGTAGAAAAAGTTCATTATTATTTGTTGTTATGGATGCAGAATTAGAATCTGTACAATGGATGTTTACAATAAAACTGACCAGGTTGCTGGTCATTGCATCTATATAAGTAGGTATTTTCGAATTTTCTTATGAATGATGATTGTCTTAACACTGTGCATGGATGTATGATAAATCTGCAGGATATACATTGAATGATTCTTCGGACGGGAAAGTTTCATTTAGAGGGAACAATTAATGTTATAGCCATCTGCACTTTCCATTTATTCTGCTATTTAGACACAGCTTTCAAAAATACTTATAAAATTAAAAGGAAAAACCTATTAAACAGAGTTGTAACAATCATGAGATTATAGAGAACTGTTTGAATATCACAGTTCATCCATTTTGATGCTTTACTTTTTGCATCCTTTAGTGCTTTAGCATCAGTGGTTCATGAATAAAATTTTAAAAAAAAAATCCATAAGGAGATGGAGAAATCATGGGGCAACAAAAGAAAAGTTCATGAACCAGATATGGATGCATATATAAAAATAGTAGCTCATAAACAAATATAAAGTGAAGATACACAGCTGAAATGAAAAGGAAAATTTGCAACATACCATACTCGGGATGGCAGTTGAAAAGCCGTGCTGATAAAAGAAACATAGCTCTAAGCATCCAAAAAGGGGATAAAACAGCAAAAATGAACAGGCTCTCAGTCTGTAATTAATTGCAGATAACACAATAAGAGTAGTTAACAGATTTAGGGAGAGAGAAAAAAAGTAGGTTTATCCTTCACAAGGAGGAGAGTCTATATCCATCCTGTCATGGTGAAATCTCACCACAATGCATGTAATGTTGTCTGCACTGCCACGAGAGAAGGCAGTTTCCATCAACTTCAAGGCAGCAGCCTCTGCTTCTTCTTCCATACTTGCAATGGATATAGCATCCTGATAAAAGAAAATAAAAAATAAAAACAAACACACACACACACACATGAAATAAAATACAACGTTAATAAAATCACATTAAAGAATGTACAGGATGCAAGAACATGAAGATCAAGACTAAGAATTACAACGTTGCAGCAAGAAAGTGTATTTTTCTTCCAACGTGCCTTGTTTCCCTTTTCTCCATTAGGAAAAGGAAGCGTGAAAGAACATATAATTCCACTTTGGATAGGATGAAAAACAAAGTGGCTGTTCTTGATAGAAGACCATCAGATCCAGGTTTTGAGATCATTGGCATATAGTCCAAAAATCTTCAGATTCTGTTTGGCCAGAGAATCTCTTTGGCCAGAGAATCTCTTTGATCACAATCTTTTATCAGAACTTGGTGTGTTCTGTAGGATTCTCAGACTTCATCAGATTTATATATATATATATATATATATATATATATATATATATATATATATATATATGTGTGTGTGTGTGTGTGATATATATATATATATATATATATATATATACAAGACACACACACACACACATATATATATATATGAACTTGGTGTGTATTGTAGGATTTTCAGACAAGCATTATACACACACACACACACACACATATATGTGTGTGTGTGTGTGTGTGTGTGATATATATATATATATATATATATATATATATATATATATATATGTGTGTGTGTGTGTGTGTGTGTGTGTGTGTGTGTGTGTGTGTGTGTGTGTGTGTGTGATATATATATATATGTGTGTGTGTGTGATATATATATATATATATATATATATATATATATATATGTGTGTGTGTGTGTGTGTGTGTGTGTGTGATATATATATATATCTTCTTAGTGCTATTCACTTTTATTTTATTATTTTCAATATTTTGTTTTCTCGGGTTGAGGATTCCTCTTATTAAGTTGGTAAATGCATAAGTCAAACTTGTAACCAGATGCAATATCATATACCAAGTATTGTTAAGTTCCTACTTTGAATAAGGTGTATAATTCTTCCTCTCTCCCTAAAAATGGGAAGGAAAATCTTGTCATTTTATGCCTTGATTCCTTATCATTATGCCACAAGTTGAACGTCTTACCAATTTTGCAAGAGTTCTTATCCATTTTGAATGACATCAGATAGATAACAAGCTATCCTTTTAATAAATCTGAAAATTCCAATTTACTAAGTTGTTGCAGGCTTATGCAACTGGTGGGGACCATAGTGACTGTGAGCAGAGGGAAATAAAGAATAGGAAAAGGCACAAAGGTTATGACCTCAGTTCCTCATAAATTGATCGTCTCGCTATTACCGCCAAGAAAAATTGCATCATATCATCAAATTGTTCTCAGTCATGACAATACTTTCAATGTTTTGTATTTCTCATTCACTACCTAATTACATGAAAAACTAGGCCTTTATTTATAATGTTTACTTTCTGAAGCCTAAGAAACTAAATTAATCTAGAAAGGTAAATAAAATGATTCCTTAAAAAACAATTCTATATAGATCAAAAAGATTTGTCTTAAGCACTAAGGATATAAAAAATATAGCAGATATTTAAAAGTGAAAAGAACATTACTAAACCTTTAAAACTGCCAAACTAAAATCTCAAATCAAGCTTACATCTAAAATCCTAATCAAAATTTGCATAACTAATCCCCAGCAAACAAATTTTCCATGACAAGATCATGTTTGGTCAGCATTGGATTTGTCTTCAACCAAATTCGTACTGCATCAAATCCTCAATTCGTAAGACTCAACTTCCTAATTGAAAAGGCTAAGGAATCATTACTTTTTTTATAACATCTTGAAAATTGGGAGGAAATATAGACATGATGGCAATGGATGCAGAGGTGAGTGCACATTAGCCTTATTCACTCACAGGTCAGATAAAAGGAAATGGCCAAATGCTAAAAATGATACACCCCTTCTTCATATACAAACCAGTGCTTGAGATTCCACAAGATATGTTCTTCATCCATATATAGCATGCTCTACTCATAAGGGATTTTCATATAGTCGGCATTGTGATCACTATGATAGACTCTTTTGGAAAAGGCATAGACTTACTTTGATATGTGAGAAGAACCACTAAGAGGGATTTTTGGAGGTGGGATGGTTTTGTTTTTTTTTTTGGAGGTGTGGGGTGGGTGCAGGTGGGCCTTAGTTTAGCAAAAAATGGCATCACACTATCAATAGGTTCTCGTACAGAAAGTTGTAAACCTCTTCCATTACTCACTAAAACTGATCACACGAAAGACTATGTTCTTTTATTTATAATACTTGCTTGCTTAAAATCTAAAGAAACTAGATATATCTAAAAGACAAATAAAGTTTCATAAGAAACTTAGGTCCTTTATTAGTGAGACTACGAGATGAGATAAGAAACGAAGATATTAAAACCAAAAGGAGAAAGAGCTCTCTTCAATAGCAAACAAAGAACTGTTAATGCCACGAATCACTTATGAAACACAATTTCAGCCATGACCCAGATCAAAAAATATGCTATAAACCACTAAAATCACCCAAAAAAAAATTTTTTTTTTTTGACCCAAAAAATTATGGAAAATTCAAATACTTACGGTAAGGGAAAGGGGTGAACAATGAGGGAAACATAAGGGGAATAATCTTGAATCACTTTCTTCAAAGGAGGCCAAGAGTCTCTGCTATCAGGGCACATAGGATCGAAAAAGGCATCGACCACAATGGACTCTGTTAAAGATCCGAACCCATCTCCATATGGGAAGCCATCGTATTTTGATGGGATTGGGGTTTGACTTGAAGATAGAGGGAAAGAGAGCAAGATGAAGAACAATACCACTGATATCTTCATTTTTTTTTTTTTCTTTTTTTTTTTTACAGCCTGTTTGGATGAAGGGTAAAAGAAAGGGAAGGTAGGGAAATTTGGGGTTTAACTTGTTTGTGAGTTTTTGAGGAGGGTAGAGGGAGGAGATGAGGGAATTTTGACTAAAATCTTACTGAGTGGAAAGAAGGGGAAGGGAAGGAAGGGAAAAAATTTCCCTTCCTTTCCTTCCCTTAGTCATCTCCCAAACACACCATAAGGTGGATTTGGAGGAGGGAGATAAAGGGGATAGATTCTGGTAGTTGGGAGAGTTCGGGGTGCTTATCGTGATTATTTTGAAGTTGGTGACGTTCGCTTTCTGTAGTAAAGTTTAATCATTTGTTGTATATATGGGTGACACTAATCAGGAGGTCGGTATTATTTCACAAAACCCACGAAAACATTGAGGCGCTTTCCCACAAAGGCCTATGACTTTATTTTTCGGACAAATTTTCAATTTAGACCCTTTTAAAATTTATTTCTAAATTTTTTATTTAAGTATTTATTTTAATTTAAGGATTAATTGGGCTGAGGCGGGTAGAAATTTGAAGAGTCAAACTTGGGAAATGAATTCGAGTGAAGTTTTATATAAACGGAGATTCATTTTCGAAGTGAAGTTATCTTCAAAACTCGAAATTATGAAGTTTGAAGTTTTGCCGTTCGGCCATTTGGGGGTGCTAGTCAAAAATAAACTCAATAAGATCGTTTTTAAAATAAAACCAAAAGGTCTAAATCAAAAATTGTCCTTATTTCCCACTGGACCCAAAATCTTTTCCCAAAAAGCCCTCAAAACTCCAAACAGTCCTACGTAACCCTTGAAACTTTTAATTTTCCATAGCCACATGAAAATGAAGTAGCGGGGAAAACAAAGTTAAGGTGGGCCTTATGAAGGCTCAAACTTTCTTTTCTTTTTCTTTTTCTTTTTAATTTAATTCTTACATTATGATGAGGAACATTCTATTTCAAAGGTGATCATATACTTGAAACATGCTCCTTCTCTCACTTTTTCATGCCACGTTCTGAGCTATGGATATTCCGTTATGTTTATGTCTATTTATCAATGCAATTGCAATTCTGTACTTCAGAGATTTCTCACGTTTGAGACTTACTAAAATGTGAAAGATTGGCATATTTGAATGAAAATCTTGTGTTCAGTTTTCAGTAACTTCTTAAACACAACACAAACTGTTCAGGGAATAATAAGAAAAGTACTTCAATGACATCATGGTATTTTCAGATATTTTGAAATGAAGAAGAGCTTCTCCTTTTCTTCCACAATAATGCTTTTAGTGAACCCTGTCTTTAAGTTACATGCAAAGGTTCCTTGTAAGCTTTATGTTCTTAACTAAGGCAACTGAATTTGAGTAGGGTTACTTTTAGACCCTTGTACTATTGCTCAATTGCAGATAGACCATGTAATTCTATTGTTGCATATAGATCCCTGAGTGAACATTGTTGGCTCTTTTATCCTTAGAGAAAGAAAATTACTTTTGACAAATAGACCTTCGAAGGTTAAAGTGAGAAAAATTCACTCGGGGTCTATCAACCAATACAAAGGGCTTTATCCTCACCAACGAACTGGATGGAACAGAGGCTTTATGCACACCAATAGAATTACAGAGTCTATCGCAAATGGGTGATAGCACTGAGGTCTCTCGAAATTAACCCTCGAAAGAAATAGCAATTTTGTAATTATTTGGCTACACATTTGAGGTTATGGTTTCGTTTCGATAAATTATTTTTAGTTTCATTGAAGTATAAGGATGAAAATGGCATGTCGAATCGACACGGACTCAGAAACACCAAATTCAATAGTATGGTGATTACATGCCCACATATTTGCAATCGTAATCAACATAAGTTGTAGAGATATTATAAAGTTAGGGCGAAATGGGAAGCTCTCCTCTCTCCTACGTGGAGCGGTTTTCCCACCAATTTTTCCCCATTTTTCTCCAACCAAACCCGTGAAAAGAAAACAAAAAATAAAAAATAAAAAAAAACTGTGGTAGAGGATGGAAAGAGGTTTCAGGGGTGGTTTTGCAGAACCAAACAACTCCTTAGTATAAAATAACCACAGGAAGCATGATGTTGATGGTGTGGGGACCACATAGAATAAGCTTTGATGCCTTGAGTCCAAGTTAGGCTTAATAGCACTTAAGTACCCTATAGTTTCCCCTACTTCGTGTTTATACCCTCACTTGTTTTTAGCAACTTATATATCTTAAAGTTTTCAAAACTTGCCTATATACCCTCACTTTTTGACAGACATAAAAAATTTAAAACTTGCATTAAAATACTTTAAAGTTTTAAAACTTGCACTTAATTACCCTAAAGTTATTAAAACTTGCACTTAGATACCTCCGGTTAGGCAAACTCTAGGGTATTTAAGTACAAGTTCTAAAAACTTTATAAAGTATTTAAGGGCCAATTTTAAAACTTTAGGATCTTTAAGTCTGAGTTTTAAGAATGTTAGGATAAGTGCTTCCAAAGTGAGTATATAATCTGATTTTAAAACTATAGGATATACAAGTATTGCCAAAAATAAGTGAGGGTGTATATGCATTATGATTCTTGTAAGTCCTATACTCTTCTTCATATTTGGATTGTAGGTTCTAAAGTAGACAAATGTATATGTAAAATGCATAGTATATTTGTTTAACAATATTATTTGATTTTGTTCATAATTTCTTCAATGGATTCAAATCTAGTCTCAATTAGTGTGCAGAAAATTTATAATTAGTTCAAGCTATACTTTTGAAGTTGAGATTACTTTTTATTGTAAACAATAATCTCTTATGTGATAATTGGTTGCGGTCTTCAAGTTTGACTTATCCTTTTCTGTCAAAAACATCTTTAACCTAACCCTTAACGAAAAACTGAACCCAACCCCACCCTCTATTGTTTTAGGCGACTAACTGCGGCGGTCATTTTGCGCGACTGCCGCTAGCACTCCTCATAGTTGAGTAATATGGTGATTTAAATTCTTGACTGTGCTGTTATATGACCACCTTATTTTCTTGATGTTTACATTTTTGTTTCTGCCATCAACTCCTAACCCAGATCTTGGAGCTCTTGGGTAAAACTCGAACCTCTTCCTTTACGTTATGATCTTTTCATTATTAGTAACCCGTATCTGTTTATATTTTATGCAAAATAGATTTTTGTTACTCTTCCTCTAACTTTATGTTTTTCACCTTTGCTATCATTGTAGTTGAGGAGTATTTTGCTGATACCATCAATATTGTACCATCTGATGAAGAGAAGATATAAGAATCGAGAGATATGACCTCCACTATTGGGTCAATACAAGTCATTAAGCAACAGTAGAAAAAGTTCATTATTATTTGTTGTTATGGATGCAGAATTAGAATCTGTACAATGGATGTTTACAATAAAACTGACCAGGTTGCTGGTCATTGCATCTATATAAGTAGGTATTTTCGAATTTTCTTATGAATGATGATCGTCTTAACACTGTGCATGGATGTATGATAAATCTGCAGGATATACATTGAATGATTCTTCGGACGGGAAAGTTTCATTTAGAGGGAACAATTAATGTTATAGCCATCTGCACTTTTCATTTATTCTGCTATTTAGACACAGCTTTCAAAAATACTTATAAAATTAAAAGGAAAAACCTATTAAACAGAGTTGTAACAATCATGAGATTATAGAGAACTGTTTGAATATCACAGTTCATCCATTTTGATGCTTTACTTTTTTGCATCCTTTACTGCTTTAGCATCAGTGGTTCATGAATAAAATTTAAAAAAAAATCCATAAGGAGATGGAGAAATCATGGGGCAACAAAAGAAAAGTTCATGAACCAGATATGGAGTGCATATATAAAAATAGTAGCTCATAAACAAATATAAAGTGAAGATACACAGCTGAAATGAAAAGGAAAATTTGCAACATACCATACTCGGGATGGCAGTTGAAAAGCCGTGCTGATAAAAGAAACATAGCTCTAAGCATCCCAAAAGGGGATAAAACAGCAAAAATGAACAGGCTCTCAGTCTGTAATTAATTGCAGATAACACAATAAGAGTAGTTAACAGATTTAGGGAGAGAAAAAAAAAGTAGGTTTATCCTTCACAAGGAGGAGAGTCTATATCCATCCTGTCATGGTGAAATCTCACCACAATGCATGTAATGTTGTCTGCACTGCCACGAGAGAAGGCAGTTTCCATCAACTTCAAGGCAGCAGCCTCTGCTTCTTCTTCCATACTTGCAATGGATATAGCATCCTGATAAAAGAAAATAAAAAATAAAAACAAACACACACACACACACATGAAATAAAATACAACGTTAATAAAATCACATTAAAGAATGTACAGGATGCAAGAACATGAAGATCAAGACTAAGAATTACAACGTTGCAGCAAGAAAGTGTATTTTTCTTCCAACGTGCCTTGTTTCCCTTTTCTCCATTAGGAAAAGGAAGCGTGAAAGAACATATAATTCCACTTTGGATAGGATGAAAAAAAACAAAGTGGCTGTTCTTGATAGAAGACCATCAGATCCAGGTTTTGAGATCATTGGCATATAGTCCAAAAATCTTCAGATTCTGTTTGGCCAGAGAATCTCTTTGGCCAGAGTTGGTTCGAGATCACAATCTTTTATCAGAACTTGGTGTGTTCTGTAGGATTCTCAGACTTCATCATATATATATATATATATATATATATATATATATATATATATATATATATATATATATATATATATATATATATATATATATATATATATATATATATATATAGAGAGACACACAACTCTATGAACTTAGTTCATAATGAATAGTGGTGCACCAACTTTTCTAACCACTCATCTTGCTTTGGGATCCGTGAAAGATATAAAGGCCACTTTGAGATTTGTGCATCACAAATCTCAAGGCAAGATGAGTGGATAAAAAAGTTGGTGCACCACTATTCATTATGAACTTAAGTTCATAGGAGCCTTACTCTATATATATATATGAACTTGGTGTGTTCTGTAGGATTCTCAGACTTCATCATATATATATATATATGTGTGTGTGTGTGTGTGTGTGTGTGTGTGTGTGTGTGTGTGTGCATATATGTGTGTGTGTGTGTTGCATATATATATCTTCTTAGTGCTATTCACTTTCTGTATATTTTGTAAGTTTATTTCTTAAGGATTAGTTACATCCATGTACGAGGTATGGTATAATTACAGTGACTATAGAGTTTGCATATCTACGGGTAATTTTGAGATTACTGATTACAATTACATGGGTGACACTGAAGTCTATTTATTTAAGTTCCTTTATTTTTTCCCACGGTTAACCTTCTAGATAAGCAAACTCGTGGTCACCCTTGCAATTACACCAACCCACAAGGTACCGAATGTATTTAATCCATTTTCTTAAGGGTTTTAGATATTGGTCCCCAAAACTTAAGTATTTTGAGATAGGTCCCCCAAAACCCATTATTTTGAGATAAGTACCCAAAATTCTATTAGTCATTCCAAAAAGATCCCTCCCAGTTGAATACAGTTACCCCACAAATTGAGTGACATCTTTTAGTTTTCTTTCATTGCCCGTTATCTCATCTTCTTCCCCACTCAATCGCTTGGGTGACTCAGTAATGTCTCTCCCCAAACCTATTATAAGCTTACTTCTCCTTCATCCAAACTCATTGTTTTTCACTCTTCTCTCTAGTTTGATTCTAAGTATTTCATTCACATAAACTGTGTCCTTCACTTGTTTCGTAGCGATGCAAAACAACTTCAATTTACTGAACAAATTCACGTTCAAAATACTAAAAACACATTACTAAAGAGGCTTTATACATGTGTTCAATTTGTCTTAACTTCTCAAAATAAGCATTAAAAAAACCAAAAACCACAAAACAAAAACCCTAATTAAGAATTCATACATGTCTTCAATTTGGCTTGCTCTCCAACAACCCAAATCCAATCTCTGTCTTCCAAATCAAGTTTCTCAGCTGCTTCAACTAGCAAAGGCTTGAAAGAGTGCTAATTGAGTTTCTGATCATTGGGGCCAGTCCCCAAGTTTTCATTTTGGAGAAAAAGAAGTGGAAGGAGAAATTATTGAGGGAGAGAGGGATTTTAGTTTCCTCCATAATTCACCTTAACTAGGGTAGGTTAACATGAATTGGGATATTGACTACAGCTGAGTTAAGGTGGAGCGGAAATAGTAAAGTGTCCTTATGTGTGATAACTAACCAGTATTGAGGGACTATTCTCAAAATAGCGGGTTTTGGGGACCTATCACAAAATACCTAAGTTTTTGTATATATATATATATATATATATATATATATATATATATATATATGTGTGTGTGTGTGTGTGTGTGTGTGTGTGTGTGTGTGTGTGTGTGTGTGATATATATATATATATATATATATATATATATATATATATATATATATATATATATATATATGTGTGTGTGTGTGTGTGTGTGTGTGTGTGCATATATATGTATATATATATATATATATATATATATATATATATATATATATATATATATATATATATATATATATATATATATATATATATATATATATATATATATATATATATATATATATATATATATATATATATATATATATATATATATATATATATATATATATATATATATATATATATATATATATATATATATATATATATATATATATATATATATATATATATATATATATATATATATATATATATATATATATATATATATATATATATATATATATATATATATATATATATATATATATATATATATATATATATATATATATATATATATATATATATATATATATATATATATATATATATATATATATATATATATATATATATATATATATATATATATATATATATATATATATATATATATATATATATATATATATATATATATATATATATATATATATATATATATATATATATATATATATATATATATATATATATATATATGAACTTGGTGTGTTCTCAGGATTCTCGTGACTTCATCATATATATATATATATATATATATATATATATATATATATATATATATATATATATATATATATATATATATATATATATATATATATATATATATATATATATATATATATATATATATATATATATATATATATATATATATATATCTTCTTAGTGCTATTCACTTTGCTGTATATTTTGTAAGTTTATTTCTTAAGGATTAGTTACATCCATGTACCTGAGGTATGGTATAATTACACAGGCGACTATAGAGTTTGCATATCTACACGGGTAATTCTGAGATTACTGATTACAATTACATGGGTGACACTGAAGTCTGTTTATTTTTTCCTTTCCTTACCACGGTTAACCTTCTAGATACGTAAACTCCAGGGTCACCCTTGCAATTACACCAACCCACAAGGTACCTGAATGTATTTAATCCATTTTCTTAAGGGTTTTTAGATATTGGTCCCCAAAACTTAAGTATTTTGAGATAGGTCCCCCAAAACCCATTATTTTGAGATAAGTACCCAAAATTCTATTAGTCAGTCCAAAAGATCCCTCCCAGTTGAATACAGTTACCCCACAAATTGAGTGACATCTTTTAGTTTTCTTTCATTGCCGTTATCTCATCTTCTTCCCCACTCAATCGCTTGGGTGACTCAGTAATGTCTCTCCCCAAACCTATTATAAGCTTACTTCTCCTTCATCCAAACTCATTGTTTTTCACTCTTCTCTCTAGTTTGATTCTAAGTATTTCATTCACATAAACTGTGTCCTTCACTTGTTTCAGAGCGATGCAAAACAACTTCAATTTACTGAACAAATTCACGTTCAAAATACTAAAAACACATTACTAAAGAGGCTTTATACATGTGTTCAATTTGTCTTAACTTCTCAAAATAAGCATTAAAAAAACCAAAAACCACAAAACAAAAACCCTAATTAAGAATTCATATATGTCTTCAATTTGGCTTGCTCTCCAACAACCCAAATCCAATCTCTGTCTTCCAAATCAAGTTTCTCAGCTGCTTCAACTAGCAAAGGCTTGAAAGAGTGCGAATTGAGTTTCTGATCATTGGGGCCAGTCCCCAAGTTTTCGATTTTGGAGAAAAAAAGAAGTGGAACGGAGAAATTATTGAGGGGAGAGAGGGGATTTTAGTTTCCCTCCATAATTCACCTTAACTAGGGTAGGTTAACATGAATTGGGATATTGACTACAGCTGAGTTAAGGTGGAACGGAAATAGTAAAGTGTCCTTATGTGTGATAACTAACCAGTATTGAGGGACTATTCTCAAAATAGCGGGTTTTGGGGGACCTATCACAAAATACCTAAGTTTTTGGGGGACCAATATCTTAAAAACCCTTTTCTTAATTATTGGGTTTTCCTTTTCCCTAGGTTTTATCTATAGGAGAAAATTTTAAAGAGCCTTTTGCTAAATAATTAGCAAACGGTCGGTTTTGCTAATTATTTAGCAAAAAGGCTCTTTTAAAATTTTCTCCTTATCTATATTACCTATTTTATTTAGGAGGGTTTCATCTTATGGAAAAGAAAAGAGATCTTTGTTTCAGATCATCAACAACCAATGTAAATTTTGCTTCCTTCACCAAAAATAAATATTTTATTTTGTATTTTGTTTCTTTTGTACGATTAGACATGAATGAGAGACATGTTGCTTATTGATGCAATATATATATCGCAAAACCTTTCAGCTACTATATCGTGTTAATTTTCGATAATGCTTAAATAACTCTATATTAAGTATTACCCAAAGGATTGTCTAGTCTTCTAAATTTTGACTAAATGTTTATTTGAGATATGGTGCACCCATATAATGGGGCTTCAACAACCAGAAATAGAATTTAGTATTACTATATACAAAAGAGGAAGACAGCAGTGATTATTTTAGTGCTTATTTTCAAATCGTCATGTAGCACAATTTTTCAATATGGATGATTCACATTTTTCTCTACAATTGTCTATAATAACATGCTGTTTAAAAGCTGGAGGGGCATTTTCTGGCTTTCCTGTTCCTAACCTAAGTTATTACCTTTTTTTTTTACAATTTCTAACTTAAATGATTTGGTTTTGGGTTGAGGGTATTTTTGAAAAATAGTGGTCCGAATTTCAGCTTCAACTGTTCACTCAATTTCGACATTCACTCTTATTCCTCACCCCTGAAGCCATTTGAGGACAAAAGGAGGTGTTGTGATGGGATTGGCAACGTGGATGTAGCCTATAGCTATTAGAAGTGACGGAGGTTAGGTGGATGTGGGGTGATGGGATTGGAAACATGCCAGTGGGTAAGGAGGTGAGGGAGGGCATGTGCACCATTTCAGCCATTTTCATTTTTGAGGAGAACAAAAAGAAAGAAGGTGATGGGATTGGTTGGCATTTATTGGGAGAGAAAAGAGGATATAAAAGGGAACGAGGCAAAAAATCCCTCAGCAAAATTCATCCCCAAATTTCTCGGCAATATTTATCTTCAGGTATAAAAAAATTCAAACAGAAGAAGAGCTGAAGCTGAAGAGGAACTTCAAGTGAATATTAGTAGAAGATCAATCCACTCAGTACAAGCAAGACCTTCAGAGGCATTTCCTTCAGCTGATCATGATGATGAAAGTTCATCATTATCTGATGATAATTCACCTATGAGCGTACCATCACAGCCCCAAACAGATAAAAAAGCCTAAGTAAATGACTGTAGAAATTATTTTAGGATCTATATTACATTGCATTTGCATGCAGTTACTTAAAGATTAAAATGTGTTTAGTTACCTTGTCTTAAGATTTATTAATGGCATAGTGTAATATATAGTAAGGCTGCCTTGCTTTTTGTGCTTGTTTATTGTTACTGAGAGCTGCTAAGTTAATCTAAGTTATGAACCCTTTATATTTCTTTTTATATTTATTTTGTTAAATCTTATTTGATAATTCTCAAAAATTCTCATGTGTGGGTTTTTTCTTTTATATGGATGGTTGCTCTTCTAGACTTCTACAAAACTATATGACTTCTCTATTTATCATTGGACATTTTACATTTCACAATTGCAGTCTTATTTCTAACAATGAACTACTTATGCTTGGAAGTAGTATGTGAGATTTTGTGTAGAAACATTTTATATTAAATGCATCCAAGAAGTAAATTATTCCTCCACCTCAATGTCATGTAGTACTGACAACATACTAAATTACTAATGTGTTTTCTCTCCAGTTTCTTTATGCTAAACTGAGTGTTGTCATGTTGAATCTTATTTCAAAGTTGAAAGCAACTGGACTTTTAGCACCTATCATTATTGAGAAGAAAACATTGATTTATTTGTATAGAGCTTGAGTTCTCTGCTCTCCACATCATGGGGTGTACTTGCTAGTATATACTATCTTGCTAAAATTGCCTCCTATTCTGATTGATTTTGGAATAATTACTTTGAAAACATAGAAATTATGGTTATATGACTTTTAACACTGTGAAATTGTTTGGTTTATTTTCTGATCGGTAAAGCTTGTTGGTGTTACTCATCTAACTTGTTTTTGTTAAAATATTTTCTTTATTTGCTAAAACTATAGTTATGAATATTTGTGGACAAAGAAATTTTAAGTTTGAATGTTCAAACCTTCTTTATGTGGATATTGAAGCTTAAGTACATGTGCTAAATTCATAGTAATGCTTGTCAAAAATATAGTTCTGAATTTTTGTAATTTTGGATTTAATATAGGATGTATATTTCAATTTGGGACATCTACAAATATTTATGCAAATTATCTGATATGACACTCTGTATTTACTAAATGTCCCAGTATTTCCCCAATATCTGTGATTCCTTATGGAATGTTACCGTCCCTGATATCCGATATTCAGAACCGCCATATAAAGAACAAAACTTTAATACATTGCCATTTACTTAAAGAAGAAAACTGCAATCATAACAAAGTAATAGCACTACAGTCATACAGGGACCATAGAACCTCTTAAGTTGGAAAACTCCATGGTCACTATTAATGCATCGTCATTGGAAGTTCTCCAGAACCGTAGGATGATGATAACAATATATTTCATTTGAATATTGACAGATATATTATTATTCAAGACCTCTTCCAGATAGTGTAGTTAACTACAAAGTGACGGCACATCCATTGAATTCATAATAATGGGAAGGACTAACCTCGTAGGCACTACATCCCACAATCCGTCACTGGCAAGAACAAGAAACTCCAAATCATCGCCAACATCTTGTTCCTGAAAGAATCACCTAAATGAACTCTTCACTAAGTAAAAATGTGCACTTACACATATACTTATAATTAACCAACAACGATGTAAAAGTGAAACTTGGAAGACAAAAGTGTCACAAACAAAGTAAGAATTTTCCATGGAGTAGCATGATCCAATTGTTCAAAAATAAGCAGAAAACTTAGTACCGATACACAATGATTTTGAAAAAATTTATGAGTGAAGAGAAATTCATCTCAGTAAGCAGGCTTTTACAGAAAATAATTGAATGATATAAAATTCCATCCTACATAGAGATACATTTTAAATTCAGAGACCTTGGTTACAGATCAAAGGTTAGTCAAAATACAAAATACCTCAGAAGGCATTGTAAAGATACCTGCTACTTTTGGCACTAGAAAAACTTGAAAAAACCAAATATTCATTTATATGCATATAAACCTCAAATCTAAAAGACAGCTGCTTTGTTTGAATAGGAGATTGCGAGACATTATAAATATTCTGAATTTGATGTCAACATAAACATGCTTGCCTTTTCTGTCAAACTTCCCATATACAACAGAGATGTCTATGGACACAAAAATCCAGTAACTGGTCTACATGACAGCCCTTTTCTAATTCTGCATATGAAGGATCCCACTATCTCAAATGTGAAATACAGCTTGCTAATAGACTGATACTCATGAGCAGATAATTCATGATGCAACATTCCAGTAAGTTTCTGCACTGTTCAAGGACCTATGCAGCCTTGAAACATTTATAATTACGTGACAGCTAAACAAACCTAGAAATAATCTAAAGCATATAGTCCCACTAATTATACTCAGACAAAGAAACTCGTATTCAGTAGGTTTATCTTACATTTTAATAAGTTGTATACGGTTCGATATGTAATTGGGAGACCATTTAATCATGAAATAATTTAAAATATATCATAAACTCAACAAAATAATTTCTTGGAAACAATAATTTGTTGCAATATTCAGAATGATTTTCACATCCTTTATTCTCAAGACAAGACAAAGAAAACTATTAGTGTCATTGTTATATGTCTTGAATTTTACAACCTGGATACATTCCATTGTTCACTCCAATTTATGCAAAAGAAAACACAAGAAAATTCTGTACAAGTCTGGTGGAGTGGAGGGTTTGGGCCAACCAGTTCTAGTTTTGACAGATTTCCATATTGTACAATATGTATTAAGTTTCTATAATACACGCGGCGCTGCACACCCCACATAAAGAGCGACATTAATATCCTAGCGCATAACTAGTTTGGTTATGCCCATCTCCAAAACATCTTATGTTATCAATTTGAATGATCCACTCTTTTATTTTGATCTACATGTTTTTAATGATCTACAAACAAAAATTTAGGGTATTGAGTTCTAATTACTCATACATCAAGTGGTTGCAAAATCAAGAGTTTAACAACAATACAACTAATGACACAAACGTGAAACATGGGTAAGAAATATTCAAGCATCGAGATTTTGGTTCATATATGTTTTAAGATAAGTGGATCGCGATGAATGGAACATCATCAATTGGAATAGTCTTAATTCAAGCATCACAAAGTTCTTTTATCCCAAAATTGTTTACCTTTTGTAACCATTTGTTGTTAGGGTAATATATGCTCAATGTACATGACTTTTCATTATTAGTCTTTTAAGATATAAAGATCAACTTAAACAGAGTAGATTGTGCAATTTTATTGCATAAAACATGTTTTTTAAGTAGGCATAACTAAGTAATGCCCTAGGAGTATTAAAGTTGCTCTTATGGTGTATCCATGAGTAAGATAGGGCTACACATTATGTCTCACATATGTGAGATTTGGGGTGTATTCATGCTTAGGATTGAAGAGTTCTTCTCTCTTTGTGCTCCTTGTGATTCGATTAGTGAGTCTTTACTACTCCTTTGCTCATGACAGCCCTACAACATTATATTTATATGTTACTTTGATGAACGAAAAATTCAAAAATGTGTCTCTTCAAGATAAGATTAGATAAAGTTGTTAAGAATTCAAATTTGAGTTTATCTTTTAGGATTATAGATAGGAAATTGATTTTACCCATTAGTTATTGTAGATCTTGAAGTCCATTAGGATAGAGATTTAAAGTGGTTTTGGATTAGATTGTTATCTTGAAGTTTTTTAAAGATAGAATTAATTTCAAATTTTTTTTAGAGATAGGATTTTGAAAACTATAAAGATAGGTTATGTTTTTCGGTAATGGGAGATTATGAAGAACATTTATGAAAAGTCAAGAAAAACTAGCATGAGACTTCCTACCGAATGGCATATGATTTGCCATAGCGGAAGTTTTGCCATAGCTGAACTTGGTGTGTTCTGTAGGATTCTCAGACTTCATCATATATATATATATATATATATATATATATATATATATATATATATATATATATATATATATATATATATATATATATATATGAACTTGGTGTGTTCTGTAGGATTCTCAGACTTCATCATATATATATATATATATATATATATATATATATATATATATATATATATATATATATATATATATATATATATATATATATATATATATATATATATATATATATATATATATATATATATATATATATATATATATATATATATATATATATATATATATATATATATATATATATATATATATATATATATATATATATATATATATATATATATGAACTTGGTGTGTTCTGTAGGATTCTCAGACTTCATCATATATATATATATATGAACTTGGTGTGTTCTGTAGGATTCTCAGACTTCATCATATATATATATCTTCTTAGTGCTATTCACTTTGCTGTATATTTTGTAAGTTTATTTCTTAAGGATTAGTTACATCCATGTACCGAGGTATGGTATAATTACACAGGCGACTATAGAGTTTGCATATCTACACGGTAATTTTGAGATTACCGATTACAATTACATGGGTGACACTGAAGTCTATTTATTTAAGTCTCCTTTTTTCCCACGGTTAACCTTCTAGATAAGCAAACCTGTGGTCACCCTTGCAATTACACCAACCCACAAGGTACCTGAATGTATTTAATCCATTTTCTTAAGGGTTTTTAGATATTGGTCCCCAAAACTTAAGTATTTTGAGATAGGTCCCCCAAAACCCATTATTTTGAGATAAGTACCCAAAATTCTATTAGTCAGTCCAAAAAGATCCCTCCCAGTTGAATACAGTTACCCCACAAATTGAGTGACATCTTTTAGTTTTCTTTCATTGCCCGTTATCTCATCTTCTTCCCCACTCAATCGCTTGGGTGACTCAGTAATGTCTCTCCCCAAACCTATTATAAGCTTACTTCTCCTTCATCCAAACTCATTGTTTTTCACTCTTCTCTCTAGTTTGATTCTAAGTATTTCATTCACATAAACTGTGTCCTTCACTTGTTTCAGAGCGATGCAAAACAACTTCAATTTACTGAACAAATTCACGCTCAAAATACTAAAACACATTACTAAAGAGGCTTTATACATGTGTTCAATTTGTCTTAACTTCTCAAAATAAGCATTAAAACCAAAACCACAAAACAAAAACCCTAATTAAGAATTCATACATGTCTTCAATTTGGCTTGCTCTCCAACAACCCAAATCCAATCTCTGTCTTCCAAATCAAGTTTCTCAGCTGCTTCAACTAGCAAAGGCTTGAAAGAGTGCGAATTGAGTTTCTGATCATTGGGGCCAGTCCCCAAGTTTTCGATTTTGGAGAAAAAAAGAAGTGGAAAGGAGAAATTATTGAGGGGAGAGAGGGGATTTTAGTTTCTCCATAATTCACCTTAACTAGGTAGGTTAACATGAATTGGGATATTGACTACAGCTGAGTTAAGGTGGAACGAAATAGTAAAGTGTCCTTATGTGTGATAACTAACCAGTTTTGAGGGACTATTCTCAAAATAGCAGGTTTTGGGGACCTATCACAAAATACCTAAGTTTTGGGGACCAATATCTTAAAACCCTTTTCTTAATTATTGGGTTTTCCTTTTCCTAGGTTTTATCTATATTACCTATTTTATTTAGGAGGGTTTCATCTTATGGAAAAGAAAAGAGATCTTTGTTTCAGATCATCAACAACCAATGTAAATTTTGCTTCCTTCACCAAAAATAAATATTTTATTTTGTATTTTGTTTTTGTGGTTTCTTTGTGCATTTCATATAATTATACTCGCCATTAAGTTATTGAAGTTTGTCGTATATGCTCAAATTTGAATAAGATTTTCGAATTCGTGGCTTTGTGAAGTTTAATCGGATGGATTACTTGTGTTATTTAATTGTTTGCTTGAATTTGTTTAATTTCTATTATTTTCTTGGACATTTTCCAAATGCTTCAAATATGAAATGTTTAAGTATAGAGTCTAGTCACATATTAAAGATTTCATCTCTTTTAAAATTTTCTCCTTATCTATATTACCTATTTTATTTAGGAGGGTTTCATCTTATGGAAAAGAAAAGAGATCTTTGTTTCAGATCATCAACAACCAATGTAAATTTTGCTTCCTTCACCAAAAATAAATATTTTATTTTGTATTTTGTTTCTTTTGTACGATTAGACATGAATGAGAGACATGTTGCTTATTGATGCAATATATATATCGCAAAACCTTTCAGCTACTATATCGTGTTAATTTTCGATAATGCTTAAATAACTCTATATTAAGTATTACCCAAAGGATTGTCTAGTCTTCTAAATTTTTGACGAAATGTTTATTTGAGATATGGTGCACCCATATAATGGGGGCTTCAACAACCAGAAATAGAATTTAGTATTACTATATACAAAAAGAGGAAGACAGCAGTGATTATTTTAGTGCTTATTTTCAAATCGTCATGTAGCACAATTTTTCAATATGGATGATTCACATTTTTCTCTACAATTGTCTATAATAACATGCTGTTTAAAAGCTGGAGGGGCATTTTCTGGCTTTCCTGTTCCTAACCTAAGTTATTACCTTTTTTTTTTACAATTTCTAACTTAATAATATGGTTTTGGGTTGAGGGTATTTTTGAAAAATAGTGGTCCGAATTTCAGCTTCAACTGTTCACTCAATTTCGACATTCACTCTTATTCCTCACCCCTTGAAGCCATTTGAGGACAAAAAGGGAGGTGTTGTGATGGGATTGGCAACGTGGATGTAGCCTATAGCTATTAGAAGTGACGGAGGTTAGGGTGGATGTGGGGTGATGGGATTGGAAACATGCCAGTGGGTAAGGAGGTGAGGGAGGGCATGTGCACCATTTCAGCCATTGTCATTTTGAGGAGAACAAAAAGAAAGAAGGTGATGGGATTGGTTGGCATTTATTGGGAGAGAAAAGAGGATATAAAAGGGAACGAGGCAAAAAATCCCTCAGCAAAATTCATCCCCAAATTTCTCGGCAATATTTATCTTCAGGTATAAAAAAATTCAAACAGAAGAAGAGCTGAAGCTGAAGAGGAACTTCAAGTGAATATTAGTAGAAGATCAATCCACTCAGTACAAGCAAGACCTTCAGAGGCATTTCCTTCAGCTGATCATGATGATGAAAGTTCATCATTATCTGATGATAATTCACCTATGAGCGTACCATCACAGCCCCAAACAGATAAAAAAAGCCTAAGTAAATGACTGTAGAAATTATTTTAGGATCTATATTACATTGCATTTGCATGCAGTTACTTAAAGATTAAAATGTGTTTAGTTACCTTGTCTTAAGATTTATTAATGGCATAGTGTAATATATAGTAAGGCTGCCTTGCTTTTTGTGCTTGTTTATTGTTACTGAGAGCTGCTAAGTTAATCTAAGTTATGAACCCTTTATATTTCTTCTTTTTATATTTATTTTGTTAAATCTTATTTGATAATTCTCAAAAATTCTCATGTGTGGGTTTCTTTCTTTTATATGGATGGTTGCTCTTCTAGACTTCTACAAAACTATATGACTTCTCTATTTATCATTGGACATTTTTACATTTCACAATTGCAGTCTTATTTCTAACAATGAACTACTTATGCTTGGAAGTAGTATGTGAGATTTTGTGTAGAAACATTTTATATTAAATGCATCCAAGAAGTAAATTATTCCTCCACCTCAATGTCATGTAGTACTGACAACATACTAAATTACTAATGTGTTTTTCTCTCCAGTTTCTTTATGCTAAACTGAGTGTTGTCATGTTGAATCTTATTTCAAAGTTGAAAGCAACTGGACTTTTAGCACCTATCATTATTGAGAAGAAAACATTGATTTATTTGTATAGAGCTTGAGTTCTCTGCTCTTCTCCACATCACGTGGGTGTACTTGCTAGTATATACTATCTTGCTAAAATTGCCTCCTATTCTGATTGATTTTGGAATAATTACTTTGAAAACATAGAAATTATGGTTATATGACTTTTAACACTGTGAAATTGTTTGGTTTATTTTCTGATCGGTAAAGCTTGTTGGTGTTACTCATCTAACTTGTTTTTGTTAAAATATTTTCTTTATTTGCTAAAACTATAGTTATGAATATTTGTGGACAAAGAAATTTTAAGTTTGAATGTTCAAACCTTCTTTATGTGGATATTGAAGCTTAAGTACATGTGCTAAATTCATAGTAATGCTTGTCAAAAATATAGTTCTGAATTTTTGTAATTTTGGATTTAATATAGGATGTATATTTCAATTTGGGACATCTACAAATATTTATGCAAATTATCTGATATGACACTCTGTATTTACTAAATGTCCCCAGTATTTCCCCAATATCTGTGATTCCTTATGGAATGTTACCGTCCCTGATATCCGATATTCAGAACCGTCATATAAAGAACAAAACTTTAATACATTGCCATTTACTTAAAGAAGAAAACTGCAATCATAACAAAGTAATAGCACTACAGTCATACAGGGACCATAGAACCTCTTAAGTTGGAAAACTCCATGGTCACTATTAATGCATCGTCATTGGAAGTTCTCCAGAACCGTAGGATGATGATAACAATATATTTCATTTGAATATTGACAGATATATTATTATTCAAGACCTCTTCCAGATAGTGTAGTTAACTACATGAAAAGTGACGGCACATCCATTGAATTCATAATAATGGGAAGGACTAACCTCGTTAGGCACTACATCCCACAATCCGTCACTGGCAAGAACAAGAAACTCCAAATCATCGTCAACATCTTGTTCCTGAAAGAATCACCTAAATGAACTCTTCACTAAGTAAAAAATGTGCACTTACACATATACTTATAATTAACCAACAACGATGTAAAAGTGAAACTTGGAAGACAAAAGTGTCACAAACAAAGTAAGAATTTTCCATGGAGTAGCATGATCCAATTGTTCAAAAATAAGCAGAAAACTTAGTACCGATACACAATGATTTTGAAAAAAAATTTATGAGTGAAGAGAAATTCATCTCAGTAAGCAGGCTTTTACAGAAAATAATTGAATGATATAAAATTCCATCCTACATAGAGATACATTTTAAATTCAGAGACCTTGGTTACAGATCAAAGGTTAGTCAAAATACAAAATACCTCAGAAGGCATTGTAAAGATACCTGCTACTTTTGGCACTAGAAAAACTTGAAAAAACCAAATATTCATTTATATGCATATAAACCTCAAATCTAAAAGACAGCTGCTTTGTTTGAATAGGAGATTGCGAGACATTATAAATATTCTGAATTTGATGTCAACATAAACATGCTTGCCTTTTCTGTCAAACTTCCCATATACAACAGAGATGTCTATGGACACAAAAAATCCAGTAACTGGTCTACATGACAGCCCTTTTCTAATTCTGCATATGAAGGGATCCCACTATCTCAAATGTGAAATACAGCTTGCTAATAGACTGATACTCATGAGCAGATAATTCATGATGCAACATTCCAGTAAGTTCTCTGCACTGTTCAAGGACCTATGCAGCCTTGAAACATTTATAATTACGTGACAGCGAAACAAACCTAGAAATAATCTAAAGCATATAGTCCCACTAATTATACTCAGACAAAGAAACTCGTGTATTCAGTAGGTTTATCTTACATTTTAATAAGTTGTATACGTGTCTGATATGTAATTGGGAGACCATTTAATCATGAAATAATTTAAAATATATCATAAACTCAACAAAATAATTTCTTGGAAACAATAATTTGTTGCAATATTCAGAATGATTTTCACATCCTTTATTCTCAAGACAAGACAAAGAAAACTATTAGTGTCATTGTTATATGTCTTGAATTTTACAACCTGGATACATTCCATTGTTCACTCCGAATTACGATGCAAAAAGAAAACACAAGAAAATTCTGTACAAGTCTGGTGGAGTGGAGGGTTTGGGCCAACCAGTTCTAGTTTTGACAGATTTCCATATTGTACAATATGTATTAAGTTTTCTATAATACACGTGCGCGTGCACACCCCCACATAAAGAGCGACATTAATACTCCTAGCGCATAACTAGTTTGGTTATGCCCATCTCCAAAACATCTTATGTTATCAATTTGAATGATCCACTCTTTTTATTTTGATCTACATGTTTTTAATGATCTACAAACAAAAAAATTTAGGGTATTGAGTTCTAATTACTCATACATCAAGTGGTTGCAAAATCAAGAGTTTAACAACAATACAACTAATGACACAAACGTGAAACATGGGTAAGAAATATTCAAGCATCGAGATTTTTGGTTCATATATGTTTTAAGATAAGTGGATCGCGATGAATGGAACAGATCATCAATTGGAATAGTCTTAATTCAAGCATCACAAAGTTCTTTTTATCCCAAAATTGTTTACCTTTTGTAACCATTTGTTGTTAGGGTAATATATGCTCAATGTACATGACTTTTCATTATTAGTCTTTTAAGATATAAAGATCAACTTAAACAGAGTAGATTGTGCAATTTTATTGCATAAAACATGTTTTTGTAAGTAGGCATAACTAAGTAATGCCCTAGGAGTATTAAAGTTGCTCTTGCGGGTGTATCCATGAGTAAGATAGGGCTACACATTATGTCTCACATATGTGAGATTTGGGGTGTATTCATGCTTAGGATTGAAGAGTTCTTCTCTCTTTGTGCTCCTTGTGATTCGATTAGTGAGTCTTTACTACTCCCTTGCTCATGACAGGCCCTACAACATTATATTTATATGTTACTTTGATGAACGAAAAATTCAAAAAATGTGTCTCTTCAAGATAAGATTAGATAAAGTTGTTAAGAATTCAAATTTGAGTTTATCTTTTAGGATTATAGATAGGAAATTGGATTTTACCCATTAGTTATTGTAGATCTTGAAGTCCATTAGGATAGAGATTTAAAGTGGTTTTGGATTAGATTGTTATCTTGAAGTTTTTTAAAGATAGAATTAATTTCAAATTTTTTTTAGAGATAGGATTTTGAAAACTATAAAGATAGGTTATGTTTTTCGTGGTAATGGGAGATTATGAAGAACATTTATGAAAAAGTCAAGAAAAACTAGCATGAGACTTCCTACTGTAATGGCATATGATTTGCCATAGCGTGAAGTTTTGCCATAGCGTGAAGTTGTTGTGTTGAAGGCTAGATGCCTACGAGTGAATCCAATCTAACCACTCTATTTGTTTTTGTATCATTATTTTATCTCTTAGTTTTATTTTAGTTCCAATTAATCCTATCCGTCCAACTATTTCTAGTCTTCAATGTTGACCCCCAAACATCGATATACTATATTAAATGTCTTACCATTGGATCTGCCACTTGGCAATTTCCCTTTTTTAATTATTTTCTTAAATAAAACTTCTAAAAAATTAACGTCTTAAATCCTAATTGTTGATAAAAAGTACCTCTACCATCTCCGAATAGAACCCCTAAAAAAGTGAATCTACCATTTCGTCTTCTGATCAAAACACTTTACCATATGCTTCGATTCTCTAACTTCGAAAAACTTAATAATGTGTCTATACTGCAGTTAGAAAAAAAAAGAAGCACTCTCACTCTCCCAGATCCCTTCTTCAAACCCTACTTTTTCAATTTTAACCCTCCTCCCTTCCCATAATCCCTCAAATCCCAGTGAAACCCTCCCTCTCTCTTAGTAGCCCTCTCTCCCTCCTCCGCGCGCTAGTAAAAGCTTCACCTTCTGATGGCTTTCTCTTCTGCAAGGGCTTTAAGGTCGAGGATCTGTTAAATTATTTCTCAAGTTGATTTTTTGTTTTTTGTGGTTTCTTTGTGCATTTCATATAATTATACTGCCCATTAAGTTATTGAAGTTTGTCGTGTATATGCTCAAATTTGAATAAGATTTGCTGTAATTCAGGGCTTTGTGAAGTTTAATCGGATGGATTACTTGTGTTATTTAATTGTTTGCTTGAATTTGTTTAATTTCTATTATTTTCTTGGACATTTTCCAAATGCTTCAAATATGAAATGTTTAAGTATAGAGTCTAGTCACATATTAAAGATTTCATCTCTTTTAAAATTATAAATTAGCATAATGCTTTTATCGATTTGTAATCAACATGAAGCTTGATTATTAGATTGATTCATGGAGTTGTATAACCAAATAATAGAATTGAATCATATCCAAATTCAGTTCAGGTAATTACTTTTTGAATTGTTGTTGTATTCAAAAGGGGGTTTCAGACGATTTCCTTATTTAATAAAAATGTGCAGGGACTTTTGCTTAATTGATAATTTGCTCACGGCTCCCATGAGTAGAGGGATGGTATATTTCAATGAAGAGAGTTTGCGGTGACGATCATCATCTTATATTTTAGATTACACAGCCCATGAATTTTTCTCTTCAGCTAAGGACAAATGATGTCTCATGTATAGATATTTTTTAGAGTTTCATTCATGAGTAGGAATTGATACATTCAATCTTTCCTCTTATGGACAACTAAATCTCGATGGAATGCTATGTGTAGAGACCCGACTGCCAACAGTGAACAATAACACATAGTGGTTAACGTACAGGTGTTTGAACTATATACATCCCTATCCGCTTCTTCTCATGTGTCTTCAGATTGTATTGGTAAATATTTTAACATAAGATTTGAATATAAAATACCACTATGATGAGTTAGTTTATCTTAACTCCTAAGTAGATTTTATGTAAAATAGAACTATTGTGTACATTTATTTAACAACATAGCAAAAGAGCAAAACCTTGAAATTACTCAGAGTCCCTCCACCTCCATCTTCCCTTGTTTTTCATTTCCAAAGCAAAAAACAATCATAAAATCCTCTATGCTACTTCAATTGCTTTATATACTATTACTTTATATATTATACAAAGGCTCTATGAGAAGGGAAGGCCAAATTGCTCAGAGTGACTATTTGCTGTATCTTGATTTGTTGATATTATCATAATTTTTGGATCTTTGATGGCTTATTTGTAGTTAATTTAAAAATTTTATAGTTCTATCTCGAATAAGGATTTGTGACTATTTGGAGTACCATCTCGAACCATGTCTATCCTTTGGTAATTTTTTGATCTTGAATTTAGTGATTGTTTGGCATTTTTTCTATTATTTAGTCAATAAAAAATCTATCCATCTATAGTGATTCCAATCTGCGATACTATTGAGATTTGAAACCAATTTAAAAGTTGTTGCTATCTTTTTATTTTTCCAAACCAAACTCTTCGTATTCTGGGCGACCTACAGTCTTTTCAAACTACACGCTTCGTTCTCTGCCCTCCAAAGCTGAAGATTCTTTCTGTAAAGAATCTTCTCTCCAACATAATCTTACCTCCTCTTCAATCACTCTCTTCAAACTCCCACAAATCTCTTCCTCACTCTCCTCTCCTTCAATCACTACAACAACCGTCCCTCTAGATCTCTTTTACCTTTCTATAGTAAGCCCCCTCCCCCTCCCCACCCAAAAAAAATCTTAATCTATGGTAAATTTATTGAATTTGATTTAATTTTAGATTAATGCTAGTATTTATAATCTCTGACTAATGATATGTTTTGTGTTGATATTCAGTGAACACTTTTTTTTCTTTGTAATAGAATCCACTGATTCCTTAATTTGTAATCCTTTCAAGCTTGCATGTGCATTTGTATGGCAACTGGTTTTAGCTTGCATGGATATTTGTATGCAGATTGGAACTTTTCTTAAGAGGTATGTTAATCTTCACGCACTGTGAACTACTCAATGATAATATTTGTATTTACATTTTCTAATTCAATTGTAGAGTTTGCGAAAGTAGATTTATTATAGCAAGAAGGGATAACTTTAATAGTGCTTTAGAGCCGTCTTAACATTGATATGCTGCAATCTTGAGTCGTTGTCTCAGTTGAATCTTGACTATAGCCGATTGAACATTTATTCCTTTTTCATTGATGTTAATGAAATCAATTTCTGAATTTCTCAATGTTATGACGCCGGTATGCTTGAAATATATTCACTCAAAATATATTAGTGAGAACCAACCAACCGATTATATTACAAATTAATACTATAACAATTGCTAGCACTAAAACACATAACAATTTGACTTTTAGTGGAACAAAACATATTATACAATCGATAATGGGGAAAAATTCACAGTGCTAATAAGAAGTTATTATTGAATTTATTTTGATGATTTTTTTATTCTAAATTCAATGAATCTATGTAGCTACATCTTACCTATTTGTTTTATGTATATATTATGTTTAATACATTTAAAGTATAATCATATATACTCATGGCTAAAAAGCCAATTTTATTAAGATGAAAATCATAATGAAAAGAACTAATGTTATCTTTTGAATAATTACATTAAAAATGAAATAAACTTTTTTAGAAAATACGTAACAAAAAAAATTATTGCCATATGGTGCGGGTATAGGATGATTTATTTAACTATTTATCACATGTCTAGCTATCTGTTCTCTCTCCTTCACACCGCTTGGAAGACCATATACCTTCATCAAATTTTACTTTGGCCCAGGTTTGATCTGAACCTTCACGCTTTAGATATTTGAAGTTTTGAATGTCCTTTCACCTTATAACTTTGATTTGTAGGTTCGATGAATTTTAACTATATAACGTATATAATTTATGCTCTTGCAAGTTTTTTACAAATTAATTTCAGATTTTGAGTAAAAATATGGTGTTGTTAGAAATATGTGGCTTTTATTAGTTGTTTGTTCTTTTTATGATTACTACTTTTCTACTCCTAATAATGTGTTTTAAAGAATATTCATAAATTTTGTGAATACTTTTATTTCTACTCTTCAATTTAGACTAAGTGACGATAGTGATTTGTCTTTTGGTACATAAAATTTTAAAATTTTGACATCCTTCGAGAATTTTAGGAGCTCAACAGAACAACTTCTTCATTTGGTACTTCTAGATCATAAACTCCATTGTTATATGTTTAAAATTCTCAGACCGCTCATCTTATTTATATGACCAGATTCTAGCTTTAAGGTTTATACATATATAGTTTAGTCCAAGTAAACTGTAATACGCTTCTATTAAGTTTTTTAATGATAAGAGAGAGAATTATCAACAACATGGATTACAGAACTTGTGATTGAGAGATTGAGACAACCAAAATAGTCATGCGATTTAATTTCATGCAACGTGCACTAAACCTTGAAATACTATGTAAATGAGAATAGATATAGATAGAGGAGATGACATTTTTTGTTATAGATGATTGTATTCATATCTCATGTTAAGCTACATAGCTATATTGAAATATATCCCATGTGGCTAAGTAATTGTGATGACGAATGATGTTTGATTAATGAGAAGACATGTGCCTTATCTAATTTTGTCTCCCTTTATAACTTAAATTTCAGGTTATATGAATCGATCAGGTGTGCTTACAGAGAAGTTTTTCATCCTGTAACAATTCAGAATATCGTTTAGCAGAGAGACAATTCATAATCCGTACCCATTAATTTTTTGTCAATTTATTGTACATGGATTTGTTGTCTTTGGAATCTAGGAACATAGCCTCTTAGAAGTCCACCGATATATCCACCTATCATTGTGCTCTCATGGCAATTCCTATTAATTTATTTCAACACTCCATCGTAATGTGTGATCAATTTTCATGATAGTCATGTATGACTTTTCATCTACTATTTGAACTTCTTTTCATCTGCCGTACAGAAATTTATGTTTAATCATCTTGAACTTAGTTCTAACCAAAACCAATATATAAATATTCTTTATAGGGACTATACTCTATTTTGGCTTCAAGTAAAAAAAGGTATTTGCTTTGTTTAAAGAAAAAACGACTTTGTAAAAATTGCCAAAATTTTAAGTTATTTAACAGGTATGTCTCATCTTCGAAGTTGTTTTTTCTAACTTTTGCATCTTTACATTGTCTATTGTAAATAAAGCGGGTTCTAATCGACTTCTATATGTTGCAGTTTGCTTGGATATTATTACATAACTTATGACCTATTTAAAGGGGTTTAATCTATCTATAGATTATGAACTACATATATGTTTTAGTTTTAATTAATGAAAAAATCCCATATTGAGATTAACTAAGATTTTTGCAACATTTGTTTTTAAAATTGAATCAATGGACTTCTAATTATGTTATTCTTCTATATGTTGCATATTACATGAATATTGCTATACAGCTTGGCAAATTTCGAGGGGTTAATCTCCATATATTATGAAGTGCTCCATGCTATTCGTCTATTTGCATTTGTAATTCAATTGTACTTTGTGAAATAGATTTTTCACAGGAGATAGGATTGTTAAGAGCGTCAGATTGGCTTGAGTTTCTAGAGAGTTTAAGGGCTTTTGTAGCTTAATGGCTTATTTTATAATTTCTGCAAGATTAAGTGGGTGCTACTAATTTGTATAGTTGCCTACGTTTTGAGTCTAAATAGAAAACTGTATAGCATGTGGAAGTATTAGCTAATTAAAGATTTCTTCTTTTCCTTTAATATTAAATGAAATAAAGTTTGAACTTCTTTTATGACTCTAAAAATCACACTTGACCAGATTTATATAGAAACTATGCTTGAGGTTGGACCGGTTCTAAAAATCATACTTGACCACATTTATATAGAAACTATGCTTGAGGATGGACCAACGTTATAACAATTCTATTGGACTAAAAAAGTCTTACTATTATTTTACAATCAAATAATGATCTTCTTATAAATATTACTGGTACTTTGTTTTAAAAAGGCATTTGTAACTTTTATGAATATTTTTGTACACTTCAGGTTGGGCTGACGAAGTATTGTAATTTCAAATTTTTTGTTTGGTATAAAAAATCTTGCAAGATTAAGTGAGTGCTGCTAATTTGTATAGATGCCTACGTTTTGAGTCTAAACAGAAAACTGTATAGCATGTGGAAAGTATTAGCTAATTGAAGATTTCTTCGTTTTCCTTTAATATTAAATGAAATAAAGTTTGAACTTCCTTTATGACTCTAAAAATCACACTTGACCAGATTTATATAAAAATTATGCTTGAGGATGGACCAACGTTATAACAATTCTATTGGACTAAAAAGTCTTACTATTATTTTACAATCAAATAAAGATCTTCTTATAATATTACTGGTACCTTGTTTTAAAAAGCATTAGTAACTTTTATGAATATTTCTGTACACTTTAGGTTAGGCTGACGAATTAATGTAATTTCAAATTTTTTGTTTGGTATATAAAATCTTAAAAGTTTGTCATATTTTTTTTTCTAAATAGAAGTTTAATATATAATTGAACAAATTCGTTATAACATAGAGTGAAGACTGTCACTCTATGTTGCATGGAAACAGGTACAGGTACGGGACACGACAAATTTGTGAGAGGTAAGGTACGGGGTCACGGATATATAAATATTTAAATACAAATATATATTAATATTGAAATTAATAATTTAAATGAGATCAATATTGTTGTTTATTCACATGTTATGAGAATTAAAATTCCTATAAAATTTATATAATAAACATGTTATGAGAATTAAAATTCCTATAAAATTTTTATGTTTCTTTTATTGTGAGTTATAAATTGGAAAATTGCTTATTTTTTAACTAGAAACTGAAATGACCCTTTAAAATCATAGTTCAAATTGTGACATACGTCCAACGAGTTTTAGGAAGTGGACGTGAAGTGTAGCGTATATATTAAAGAAGTGTATGACAAGTGTCTCAAATTAGAACTTGTACTGTATAACTGAGTACATGCATGAACAAATGTATGCATATATGCTGGGAGGTATGGGTATGGCTTCAGATAGAGGTACCCTGGTAACAAATTGCACTCCCACAGATTGTCAGTAGAATAAAGCAAAAGCAAAACAAACTAACTTGTATAATTTTTGAAATGTTGTTCTGTTCTTATAATATTAACATTAGATAAAAAGAACCTTGAGTTAATTTGATTATAACAACCTTATGATTATCAAAGCTTTTCATTTGTGTGAGTTGAAATACGTAATCTCCAAGTTGTTGTTTGAGTTGAATCACAAACCATACAGGGCTTTTCCAACACAAGTTCCCATCCACAAATCATATTTGGAACCACCTCAATAACATAATGAAAAATAATGTGTTGTGTTCACTGGAAGTAGTTCAAGAATGACATCGCAGCTGTACCCTTAATCATGACATTTCAAACTCAGTTCCAACTGTTTGAGGTGAACTTGAGGGCTTCTGCGATGATCTTCAACTCAGCCTTTCCCTTCAAAATGCAATTGTCTATGAAGCAGGACTCAAAGCGAACAGCTCCACAAAGGGACTGAACAACCCTTTTAGAATCTACTCTCATCTTGGCCAATGTAACTATGAGGAAGAGAGGGTAATGGCCCATGCCATGTAAGCTCGATGAAATTTGGTGGATGAGATATCCTTTTAGTTTTGGTCATGCAGTTTAGACTGATTCAAGTAAAGAGCATATAAAGGGCCAAAGGGGTCAATCGGGACCATGCCTCACCAAATTCTTTACGCAAACTTGGCCACTTAAGGTTAACCTTCAGCAGAATTTAGGCAAATTTCCTTATATGCCACTTATTAACTGCCATGCTAGACATTCTTAGCACCTCCTCTAAAACATTGTCTTTTCCACTAGTTTCATGACAAGTTTCAATTACAATCTTTTCCATCCTATCCGTGGCCAGAATTCTCAAATTCCTGGGCCTATTTCTTTACTTGTAGTTTTGTAGCATATGCACCTATAAGCTAACATTTCAGTTTGGAGTTCCGACATAACTTGGTTTTCCCAGCGAGGATACCGAAATTAGTTAGTCAAAGAACAACCATTGCATTCTTGTTCCTTTTACTATTACAGTAACATATAGGTATCAATAACATATAGTGCTTCACAGCTGACAAAGCAATATATTTTTTATATGAACAGCACACACTAATATATGTGAGGGAGGAGCAGGGGTTTTTTCTCTATGGAAAATAAGCTACTAAATTCGATGTAGAAACCACACCAAAGAGATGACTAACCACCCAGTTTAGCATAGTTATTATAGTGACATACCTGGATTTCAGGGTCTGCCACTACGAACCTTTTCAGTTGGCGATTACCAAATGCACGAGACATTGCTAATACACCTCCAACTCTCCAAGTGCCTGCAAGATAAAGATGCCCAAATCAATAAACCCCTTTGGGACGCAAGAGTGCAGTTAATATTCAACAACCTGGCTTCCCTGTATCACTATAAAAACCAAAAGATCCAGTTTAAATGAGCACAGATCAAAATAAATGGATTACGATGCTTAAAGCTAGATTCATCAAGACAATTTATCCGTGTCCTATTCACTTTCCCACAGTCTTGAGCACTTCTTTATTTTTATTTCCGGTTCTCCAAGTCGAAGATGGAATTGATATAAGCAGTAAGACCCACAAAGATGACCTGTTTTACCAACAACATACTATGACCCAGGAGCATACCAACCACGGGACGGGCCATAAAATATCAAAGTACTAGTCAGAGGAATTTTTGGTGGAGATGAGAAGAGAGTCGAGGTTAGAATAGAGGATGACCAACCACATTAGGATGCTGTGACTAGATAAAATATTACAGCAGCCACTAATATGTAACAAGTTTAATCACCTCGTACTAGAGGAAACCAGCTGTAACTGTTGTATCACTGGATTCTGATCAAATAATAAAAGAAAAACTAATAGATAAGATTTAATACAAAAATATAAGCACTATCAATCGACAGAAAAAAGAATAAGAAGAGTGTGATATTGATAAAAGGCTAGTCTATCACATCCTATATTTCTGATTATGTAAGAGACAAAAGGTGATACTGATTTTTCCTAGTAGGGCATAGTGGTCTTAATTCACTGTAACTGTTGTATGGAAAGAAGCATTGAGATTTCAAGAATCAAGTGGAATTCCCAATTAACTTTGGAGACAAATATGTTTCTATCCAAGAAAAATAACCACTTTATCAAGATCCAAACCTTTGACAGATGCCCAAAATAGCAATAATTTTGGAATAAGATACCGAACACATAAATAAAGCATTTCATGCAATCTAAATGTGATATCCTAAAATGACTCAGAACATCTTGTACAAAAGGCTTTTCCTATTATTTGCTTCCGTATAAGCTTTGATATTATTGTTACAGTTTCTTCCAGATTGCCAAGCATTAAACTAACCATAATAAAATTTACATTTTATTGAAGAGATAACTAAATCAATTGACGTTGACCCGTTTCCTGGTGCAAGTTCAGAAACCATAAGATAGTACGTTCGGCAGTGGAGGGGAATTACCAGCCCACGCGATAACACCACCAGCAAGCTCAATTCTGTGGCGCTCATCACTTCTGTTTGGCTTGTGGTCGTCTGAGAGAGGGATAGCTACAAGAAAAAACAAGGCTACATGCTTCAGAAAACAAACTAAGAAAATATTTCAGTGGAAATATAATGAACAACAAATAGACAAGGTCAACAGAATGATAGAGAAAGATGAGTATAAGAAAAAGAAATATGCACAGAAGGAAAACAAAAATATATGTCATCGGCATGCAGCCATGCACACTTCTACACAAAATACTTCTACCCAGAACACATTAGTTATCCAAGCAGTTTGGCATAGAGGCTTGAAATGTAAGTGAAATCTTATTATATAAATTAAATAAAGCCATTATTCTACACTCTAATATTACTCCCCTAAGCCACTCAACAGAGACATCTACCAGAATACTTTGTTTTGTCTCTCATGCCCAATACTCATCATAAAATGGTGTAGCAGAAACCAAGTAAAGTCTATACCCAAAGAATCAATTTTCTCTAGGTTTTTCCATTAGGACCCAATTCTACATGGAAATTTTTTGGATTATGGCAATCTCTTTCACTTTACAATCTTATAGGCAAGTCGACTTCAACAACTCCACTCTCCTCTTATTCCAAAACTCTTAGCTAGCTCAGTTGGAACTTATAATACATGAAACTTCTTAAGCATGAAACAAATCACAGGTTAGGAATATGATCTGTTACATGAATGTGATTTCGTAAAAAAATTATGATGTTACCTTTTTTTTCTATACTCTTTCGAAGCCTAGGAAAATTTGAGGCTGTTCCTTGGACATATATAAAATAGCAAGAACAGAAACATAGCTCCACTACCTTCTCAATTGAATTAGCCACCAGGTTTCATATCATAATTCTCTTTCTCATCTTTATTCATGCTCCAGAACAAACCCCAGGAGCAAAAAGCTTACATGTGATCATGAATTATAAGCAAACAAACTTTATTAATTACGTAGCTAGATTTACCTTCATAGGGTCCCCATCTAAGAGGCCTACGTAATTCTCTCTGATTTTCGACTTCTTTAATGATTGACCTACTACCTGCTTTACCAATGTCTACAATTTATCCACAACTCCATATTTGACTTTCTTACTCTACCTGATATTTCACCCTTTTGGTATCCCTTTAGTCAAACTTACAACAATGTAAAACTATGGCTTATTAGCAGTTAAATACCTTATAGTTTACCCTACCTTGCACATATCCACCCTAACTAGTTTTTGCAGCACTTATACCTTAAAGTTTTTAAAAGTTGCACTTTAACAGCTTATGTTATGCAAATGTGAAAAATTTTCTCCGAATTTTCCCACATGACATTCACAATATAATTTTAGAACGCCCTTAATGTTTCCTGAATTACCGTTAAACATGCCCCAATGTTATTTTAAACTTACCGCAATTATATTTTAAAATAGAATAATGGTAGGTTTAACCATAAATTCAACAAAAATCAAGGGCTAGAAAGTTCTAAAATTAGCTTGTGAGTTTCACATGGAAAATTTGGGGCAAAATTCTCATGTTTGCATGACATGAGGTATTAAAATGCAATTTTTTTAAACTTTGGGCTACATAAGTGCTACCAAAACAAGTGAGGGTATATAGATGCAAATTAGGGAGAACTATAAGATCATCAAGTGCTAATTAGCCTAAAACTAAAGCGTTGGTCAACAAGACGCTTGTAAATTAGGAGAATCCACTGACTCTAAAGAGTATGACCCTCACCAACCACATTAGACTTCTCTAGCTCCTTTTTCCTGAGTCATGCCGAGGTTGTATACTACAAGAATGAAAAAGCCACAACAGGACAAAAGAGTCATCCAGATTCCAGTCTTGACATACAGAAATGTTACAACAGAATTTCAGTTCCAGGCGTTATATTTGTATTGACCATCATAAAGTATAACTGAGGTATTAATCCTGGTAACATACTCATCAAATTGAAGTTTAGAACTTGAACTTAGCGTTTAAATGATGAAGAAGAAGAAGAATTTGAAGAAGTTGATGCTTGCTGTCCAGAAATTTCAGTAAATAGAAGAGAGAAGACCCTCAAGAAGCACCCATTCAGTATGCATCATAAATGATCAATTAAATGTGTGCCTTTAGCGTACCTCAATATTAAAACCAACGGTAGCATAAAATGTAATGCATGACTTCTAGATAGTCAAAGCGTATATAGCATAATGGATAGCGTAGCTTACATGTTTTGTTATTCAATTTAAAACAAATATAAATATTCATAATAATTTTAATAAATAGGACTATGATTTCAAAATATTAAAAAAGGATATTTTTAATAAAAAAATCAAAAACTTATAAAGGAGATATAGCAATTTAGTAACAAGGAACTATTAAACCATCTCAGTCTTTGGGGCTCAGGAAAATTTTAACGTTGAGGGATACTGCATATCAAATGATTGCCTTTGATAATTGGAATATAAGGTGGACCGGGAAGAATCCTCCTTTCAGTTCATCTGCTGCCTTTTCCCTGCTCAAGGCTGAATTACCTAAAGTTCCTTGGTGGAGGTTAGTATGGAGTAATTTCAACCTCCCTGGACATTCATTCATCCTATGGTTAACTATGCATAATAAACTCCTTACTAAAGAGCATCCGCATCTTAATAGAAGAGGGATCCTGGTGGATACTAATTGTTCTCTATGTGGTACTGCTAATGAGAATATTGCTTGTCTTTTCTTTGAATGTGAATGAACTTGTGCCATGGGTTATTAAAAGATGGAATGGTAGAGGTGGTATTGATAAAATTAAGAGGGCTGCTCTTGCTGCATGTATTTATGTGATATGGAATGCAAGGAATGACGCTGTCTTTAGGGAAAGAAGTTCAGATCCGGAATCATTGTTCCAACAGGTCATATTGTTCATCAAAATTAAACTCCGTGATATCACCAAGTTAGCGGATTGCATGAAGAATAGGAGATGGTGTGAGGCAATGCCCATTCAACCAGAATTTATATCTTAACTCAGATGCTTACAGGCCCTGGTACTTCAGTGGAATGGTGAATCTGTGTATGGTTTGCAACTATGGTGTACAGATTGTGATGCAAAAATGTTTCTATTAGGCCAGGTTTGTTGGAGATTGAGGATTTATGAGTGATGGTCATTTGGTTTATGTCAAATGCTGGTATTTGTTGAGCACGGTGTGTCTTCGATTGATTGTTCAAAATCAGTATCAGCTTAGGTGCTTTACCATGGGAAAAGATGATGTAAGTCCTGCAAGAGCCAATCTTTTTGATACATAATGTTTATAGATAAGAGAAGACTATCTTGTTTCTTTTTTTTTCTTAAGAGAGTCTGCTGGTTATTTTGTAACTGAGGTTAGAGGAATTTTGTGTAGATAGGAATTTTGTAGCCTGAAGAGAGTCTGTACTTAAAGATCTTTTCTGGTTTTGAATAAAGCTTTCATGCAAAAAAAAAAAGAAAGTACCAGAATAAAATATTCAACTATATTATCATAGATTTACATATCTCGCTCATAATTTCACATTCACTTAATTCACAACAAATCATAAATTCACAATCACAAACATAATAATGTCACTAAGTATCAATCACGACAATTGAAAAAGCCAATAAGGCTTAACAAACAATCCAAAAGCAAATACTTAATTGCTTCAAATCTTAAAAATAGCAAACAAAGAAAATATTCGCAAGTCTATAGAAAAAAACTAGGAAAAATTCCGACTCCTTAAGAATAGGAATCTGAGCATCTTTCTCCCTGACCTTTCGGCGATGGGGCCTGATGTTAAAGCCCCCTTTAACCCAAAAGAATCATGCATCCACCGACTAGTGCCCATGTGAACTTTTAAAAATTCTCAAAGTACCCTCCCCTGTCCTATATGAAACAGCCCACTTTTCCCCTACCTTTTTTCCATCTCATGTTTCTCTCTCATCTCCCATGAACCCATGAAACTCATTAAAGTCATTGACACAAAATAGCATAATTTCATCTCCTTCCTCAACCACCTCCTCTCCCCTCTTCACCGAGTGACAGTGAGACACGAACGAAGATGGAGTGACAGTACGAACATAGATGGAGTGATAATACGAACATAGATGGAGTGGAGGAAAGATAGGCATTGAAGGTGAAGGTAATGGTTGAGGAAGGAGGATAAAGAAGAAACTTGTTACTTTTTATAATTTTATTCATAAAACTGTTAGAGGAGGTGACTGGAGGGCGGAGGAGAAGAGATAAGATGGCGAGGAGAAGAGGTAGTAGTTGAGGGGAGATTTGTTATTGTTTACGTTTTTATTCAAGAATCGCTACCATTGTTTATAAAGTTGTTTTGTAAATATTATGTTACATTTGTTCATAAAATTGTCGCATTGTTCATGAAAATGTTACACTTATTCATAAATTGTTAATCTTTACATTTTGTCTAGTCTACATTATAAAATGTCACTTCTCGTTCATAAATTATTACCTCTATTCATAATATTGTTACCTTTGTTAATTAAGATGTTACATTTTATGTTTTCTGTGAAGTACATAATAAAATATCAATTTTATTCATAAATTGTTACATTTGTTTACTAAATGTTACCTTATAGTGAGTGAAGCATCAACGGAAGACGATGGCGGGTATTTTACTCGGAGTTAAGTGGAAACAAAGAGAGACGACGACAAAGAAAGAAAAGAGTAGCGGATCAAGGAGAATGAGCAAATAGGAGGAGAGTCCATAGCGGAGAAGGAGAATAGACGACAGAGAAGAAGGAAGGTAGGCATGGGAGGAGGAGGGAGATCATGGCACGAAAAGACATAGATGTCCTGAAAGAAATAAGAGACGTGGGGCAGAGGAGTGGTCACGGCTGAGGAGGAGGAAAGAAAAAGAGGCTGGGGTAGGAGGAGGAGAAGAGGCGGCTAAGGAGGAGGAGGAGGCGAGAGCGCGGCAGAGGAAAGGCAGCAGCAGCGGAGGAAAGACGGCTAATCACTCATCAGTTGACCTAAACCCACAACAAATTCCATTTACAATGATTTACTTCAAGACCAAATTGACATATCTAATTGAATGCTAGACATTTCAAACTTCACCCTAACCTTAAATCCGAAGAAAATCAAACATTTTGAGATCTCGAGCATTCTCTATGTTCATTTGGAATAACCCTAAAATGAAACTTTGAGGTTAGAGTTCTTAATAAATATATGACATTCTGTAACTGTAAGTTGACTAAATAACAATAGAAATTTATTTTAATAATGGAAATATCAGACTCGCTAGAATTTTCATTCTATCATAATACATAGATAACATACATTGCATATTATTCTCATAATACTTGGTCTTTCTGTCCAAGTGCAGATAGTGCCCATGTTTACAGACATTTATTCCACTCTATTGAAGAAAAGAAGTATTTTGAATGTGTTTCAACAATTTAACGGATTCAAGGATTTTTGCATGGCATGGTATCTGATACAAATAGATAAAAGTAAATTTCGTAAACTGTTTTAATTGAGATGATGAGTTTTGCACTCGTCCACTGTATTCGAAAATGTTTAACAATTCTGATAAGTTATGTGTTTCTGATTTGCAAGTCATTCTCGATATTTTCAAAACCCTCAGAAAGTTCACTATGGAGTGTTCTGTCTGTGTTTGCCATATGGTGAATACACTTTTATTTAGCCCTTCTATATTTGGCCCTTCTAAAATCTGTTCTGGCCTTTTTGGGCAATTCTAATCTGGCAGGCAATCTATGGCAGTGTTAGGTGCATTCTATTATCGGGAATTATCTGTTCTGTGATGCATTTTACGCATTCCCATGCTACTGGGCTATAATATTCGTAACCTTAGTGTGACCTATGAGGTGATCCTTACATTACGTGAACAACTCATCGAGATTTGAGATTCTGTCATTTGACTGTGAATTTGAGAAAATGACAATCTTTTAGTTTTGCACAAATTTAATAGTCTGTTTTCTTTTTTAGTACTTACCTTGATTTCAAAAGGGTCTGATTCTAGAATATATTACAGTATATTCAGTTTGCACATAAGAAAGAAATCTAAAATGTTGCATTCATTCTTGAAGATAATAATTATGTGTTGTCTTGGACTATATTTTGCTATTTTTGAAAATTCTGGTGCAAAACTTATAATTCACTATTTCTGAGAATTATTATTATTTTGTTAGATACCTAGGAACTTTAGTGGAAAATATTCTCACTGAGCCCTAGCTCACTCCGTCGCTTTTAAAAAAAATTTAGATCTAGCGTAGCTACGTATTTAAGCTAAACTTTTAATTGTGGTGCATTGCTAAGTAAGGTTGCTGATAGCGGATAGCGTCGTGTCGCTGAGAGGTACCACTAAGGCTATTTGGAGCTATTGCGGCAAATAGGGCATAGTCAAATATAAATATATTTAAATATTCTAAAAAATAAGAAAAATTACAAAAGGCTAGTTAGCACTTAATTTCCTTAAAGTTTCAGTTGCTTTTCAATTATATACCCTCAATTTGTACTACATTGCACTGTTGTAAAGAGTATATAAACAGATATTGGTGACTATTATAAAGAGTTTGACCAATGTTATTTTTCCAGCAGTGAAATTCATTAAGAAATTGTTGCAATTGAACAAATCTAAAAGCTTCAGGCGACAAAAATTGTTGAAGTCTTTCAAAAGATAATTGTGAAATAATTAAGAAACGTTATTAAGAGTAAGTCTAAGCAGTATTCAATTTATGGTGGAGTAAAGTATGAATACCAAGAAATGAAATTTATAACATGAGGCAGCAAAATCACCTTTTGCTCTGTTGCAGGCCAAGCCCAACAAAGATAGCCGCGAGGCGGAGGCAAAGGCGACGTAGTTTCAACGGTCGGGAGAGAGGCGGAGGCGGCGTTGTTTCAGCGGTCGGGAGAGAGGCGAAAGAGATAGAGGAGGCTAGGGCTTAAAACGAAATAGCGATCGGGAGAGATAGATGGGTTTTTGTGTTAGTTCGGGTCGGGTAGGGAAGTAAAAGCAAATAGCGATGTTTAGCGCTTAAAAAAAGCGATAAACAGCGCTATTAAGCGCTTTTCGAGTGAAAATCGGATTTTTCCGCCATGAGAGCCCGCGAACAAGCTTATCGGAGCAATTCACCACCGCTTCCGCGAATAGCGACTATAGCGCCGCTATTTTCTGCTTTTTACAATGATGTTGCTAAGAGGCGTTTATATGGAAAAGCCTCTCCTTTGGTGTTATGTACAACTAACAATGTATTTTGTTTTGTAAAATGCTTGTAACGATCAGAGTTCGAGTTATGCATTACTATATATATATATATATATATATATATATATATATATATATATATATATATATATATATATATATATAGTTTTCTCTTAACTTCTATCATCGCAGGTTTATATATTTTTTGAGAAAATCTATGTGATATGAAGTGCCAGGCTTGACTCGTGCACGGGACTTGTCTTGTGCATGGGTCGCTGCTGACGCGTAACCCGTATTTATGAATTTTCGCTACAGTTTCGAAGCGTGATAGAGCCTCTTTCCAAGTGAAATTAATGAAGGCCAAGAAGACTAGATCAATATCTGACATTTAATTTGTATATTCTATTCTGCAAATACCACCAAAATGGAACTTTGCAGAAATAAATAAAACACTAAATCTGATGAACAGCCCAAAACTAAGCTACTACCACAACTCAACTTGAGCACAAGGGATTAAATCATTATCTTCATGCAGCCAATTGGAGCACAAGGGACAAACTCTCTTCTTATCCACTTGAAATGTCCATGAGAACCTTTTCATTAAGCTACGTACAAGCAAGAAGTTTAAGGAAAACTAGGTCTAGTCATATGAAGGAATTGATTCTGGCAGTTGCAGGCATGCATATATCGGTATGAATATTAGAAATCCAAGATGAAATTATCATACACATTAAGATGGCTTGATCAGGCAGAGGTATACTATGAGAATTAGTGACTAGGAGGGAGATCATGAACAGTTGGCACATGTGTGCAAGAGAAGTCGTATATAGTTGACACATAAGTGCCTATGTCGTTAATAACTAACAAGGTAATGCTTTTAAATATTTAAGATGAGGTTATTTTAGAGAACTGATCTAAACGAAAGCTTTTGCAACAACAACAAAAGGAAGAAAAAAAAATATGGCTAATAATGTGCAATTCCTTTAATAAGCTGTGATTACTAAACAAACTATTAATCGAACTTCATGATCGTAAATAACACAATAGAAGAAAAAATTGGAAGATATGGAGAAATCAATAACTTAAGAAAGAAAAAAAAAACTTCTGACAAGTTGTTTATTAAGATTGTACCTTTAACTATAGGGCTACAAAATGCTTGCCATCTTAAAAGGAACAAGAAACAAAAGGAAAATTCAAGTATAAAGAAACACAGACTACCTTTCCCTGCCTTAGACATGACAGCACGTGAATCCCCAACATTTGCTACATATAAATGACTTCCAATCATAACTGCTGTTGAAGCTGTAGAACCATCATCCCGTAAAATATTTCTTTCAACATCCAAGAAGTCTGAATCAGTTTTTTTATATGTCTCACCTGTAGTATGACAGAAGGCATTAAACTTTTATTCCTCTTCTTTTTAATTTTTTCTGGAGGGGAGACGAGTGCTTTAATTGCCAGGATTAAGAACTTCTATTAGGCATAACATCCATTGGTTGAACTTACTTAAAGCTGTTTTGGTATCTGTCATGAGTTGTGGGTGCTTCATAAGGTTTTCAAACAAGTGAGCCTTTAAATATTCTGCAGCACGTGAACCACCATGACCTATCATGCCAAGTAATCAATCACTAAGATAAGTGAAAGTTCATGCTTTTAACATTATGAGGATAAGTATCAACTCATGGAAACCAGACCATCAAATACCCCAAAGAGATTAACTGTTTCTCCATCAATTTTAGAGGTCTTCATGTCATAAAAGTCCTCCATGCTTGGTCTCCTGCCTCTAAAACTTGAATATCCACAACTCAATCTCCCATTATTGCTGAAAACCAACCAAGAGACCTTAAGACCAAATATTCGAAGTAGACTTCCACATCAAAATACTAAAGAACCATCTTTTAACTGAAACTCATGGTGATTACAACGAAACCTTGGTTAAAATATCCTAACAAACATGTATTCAAATAAATTAAGAGTGATCTAACAAGAATTTCCATGATTAATTAATAAGGGTTTAAACAAGTTTTACATACATAAGATATGGAGAATATTGATGGCCAGAGTTTTCTCCAGAATCCACCGTAATTTATTGTGTATTTGTATTAATGTAATCCACTAGAAAAAGGTGAGGAATTCCTTTCACATTGCAGAAGGGGTTGACAATAATTACTGAGCACATCTCTTCTGAAATTCCTAAAATGGGAAAATGAATCAATAGAAGGAACAAAATAGGAACATGTAATCTCCATGTCCCTACATTTCATTTACTATAGCTCGTTTTATATGCATCACTTGCAAGTCTTATGAGGATTTTGAAAACATACACCTGGATTGGAAATGCAAAGTGGCATTCAAGAAGTTTCTTTTAATACGGCACACAGAAATTATGACATCATAACACCATTTTGCATGATTCATTTTGTCAGACACAAATCATTACCTGATTGATTACAAGCTTAGTTAGAAAAGATGTTGAAATTTTAACCTACCTTCTCTTTCAAGCATATTGCTCCTAAGTTTTACAGTTTAGAAGTTTAGCCATCATTTCAACCTTCTGAAACATCTCTAGTTACAATATAAAGATGATCACTGTTTGAAACTTCACAATTAACCAATTTTGTAAGAGAAATAAAACAACATCCTCTTCGCCTAGTATATCAATTCCCAGCTACCACATATAACGTGTAAGGAGTTGAAGATCCTTTTGGAGATTTGTTTGATGAACATGAACTTTTATTAAAAATGTTAAGCAAGTAGAAAAAAGAGTGTTGATCTCCATCAAATATAGTACTCTCAGTATCTAGAACAAAGAACTAGCAATTATGTGACCACAAAAGACACCTACCAGGCTACCATCAAACCCTAAAGTAGGACTTTCTTTGTGATAAGACTTTCTTTGTGATCATTCTGAACTATACCTCGTTTACTATCATTTTCAACTTTGAAAGGTTCCACTAACTTACTAAGCTTGCTTCACTTCACATCATAAGAAAGCAGTTATAGCTCAAATCCAAATTTATAAATGGCTTATTTGCACTTTAATACCCCAAAGCTTCACTAATTTTCAACTTTGATGCCGTGAAGTTCTATTTTGACAAGTTTATATCCCCAAAGTTTAAAAATAGACGTTAACTTGACAATTTCATACCCAGAGCCCCGAATTTGTTCCTCACTGCCCTGAAACTTAAAGAACTGGAATTTGGTAAGAAAAATTGTATCTCATTCACATTTCTACTAAAATAAACTTTTCTGCACTTTGAGGTATCAAATTGCCAAAATAGAACCCAGGCTGTCAAAAGTTAGAAATTCCACCCCCTCCCGAAAAAAAAAATGTGGAAGGAAAGGAAAAGAAAGCGAGAGAAATTCTGACCTCTTCCATCCTCCGCTAACATAACCGCCATCATTAACGCAATCTCTCTCCTTTAAACCGCCGACGACGACAGATCCAGTTCCTGTCGTCGCGCCGCCGGACCACATTCACAACCATATGTTCATCACCACATTCACAACCATATGTTCATCACCACATTCACAACCATATGTTCATCACCACATTCACAACCATATGTTCATCACCACATTCACAACCATATGTTCATCACCACATTCACAACCATATGTTCATCACCACATTCACAACCATATGTTCATCACCACATTCACAACCATATGTTCATCACCACATTCACAACCATATGTTCATCACCACATTCACAACCATATGTTCATCACCACATTCACAACCATATGTTCATCACCACATTCACAACCATATGTTCATCACCACATTCACAACCATATGTTCATCACCACATTCACAACCATATGTTCATCACCACATTCACAACCATATGTTCATCACCACATTCACAACCATATGTTCATCACCACATTCACAACCATATGTTCATCACCACATTCACAACCATATGTTCATCACCACATTCACAACCATATGTTCATCACCACATTCACAACCATATGTTCATCACCACATTCACAACCATATGTTCATCACCACATTCACAACCATATGTTCATCACCACATTCACAACCATATGTTCATCACCACATTCACAACCATATGTTCATCACCACATTCACAACCATATGTTCATCACCACATTCACAACCATATGTTCATCACCACATTCACAACCATATGTTCATCACCACATTCACAACCATATGTTCATCACCACATTCACAACCATATGTTCATCACCACATTCACAACCATATGTTCATCACCACATTCACAACCATATGTTCATCACCACATTCACAACCATATGTTCATCACCACATTCACAACCATATGTTCATCACCACATTCACAACCATATGTTCATCACCACATTCACAACCATATGTTCATCACCACATTCACAACCATATGTTCATCACCACATTCACAACCATATGTTCATCACCACATTCACAACCATATGTTCATCACCACATTCACAACCATATGTTCATCACCACATTCACAACCATATGTTCATCACCACATTCACAACCATATGTTCATCACCACATTCACAACCATATGTTCATCACCACATTCACAACCATATGTTCATCACCACATTCACAACCATATGTTCATCACCACATTCACAACCATATGTTCATCACCACATTCACAACCATATGTTCATCACCACATTCACAACCATATGTTCATCACCACATTCACAACCATATGTTCATCACCACATTCACAACCATATGTTCATCACCACATTCACAACCATATGTTCATCACCACATTCACAACCATATGTTCATCACCACATTCACAACCATATGTTCATCACCACATTCACAACCATATGTTCATCACCACATTCACAACCATATGTTCATCACCACATTCACAACCATATGTTCATCACCACATTCACAACCATATGTTCATCACCACATTCACAACCATATGTTCATCACCACATTCACAACCATATGTTCATCACCACATTCACAACCATATGTTCATCACCACATTCACAACCATATGTTCATCACCACATTCACAACCATATGTTCATCACCACATTCACAACCATATGTTCATCACCACATTCACAACCATATGTTCATCACCACATTCACAACCATATGTTCATCACCACATTCACAACCATATGTTCATCACCACATTCACAACCATATGTTCATCACCACATTCACAACCATATGTTCATCACCACATTCACAACCATATGTTCATCACCACATTCACAACCATATGTTCATCACCACATTCACAACCATATGTTCATCACCACATTCACAACCATATGTTCATCACCACATTCACAACCATATGTTCATCACCACATTCACAACCATATGTTCATCACCACATTCACAACCATATGTTCATCACCACATTCACAACCATATGTTCATCACCACATTCACAACCATATGTTCATCACCACATTCACAACCATATGTTCATCACCACATTCACAACCATATGTTCATCACCACATTCACAACCATATGTTCATCACCACATTCACAACCATATGTTCATCACCACATTCACAACCATATGTTCATCACCACATTCACAACCATATGTTCATCACCACATTCACAACCATATGTTCATCACCACATTCACAACCATATGTTCATCACCACATTCACAACCATATGTTCATCACCACATTCACAACCATATGTTCATCACCACATTCACAACCATATGTTCATCACCACATTCACAACCATATGTTCATCACCACATTCACAACCATATGTTCATCACCACATTCACAACCATATGTTCATCACCACATTCACAACCATATGTTCATCACCACATTCACAACCATATGTTCATCACCACATTCACAACCATATGTTCATCACCACATTCACAACCATATGTTCATCACCACATTCACAACCATATGTTCATCACCACATTCACAACCATATGTTCATCACCACATTCACAACCATATGTTCATCACCACATTCACAACCATATGTTCATCACCACATTCACAACCATATGTTCATCACCACATTCACAACCATATGTTCATCACCACATTCACAACCATATGTTCATCACCACATTCACAACCATATGTTCATCACCACATTCACAACCATATGTTCATCACCACATTCACAACCATATGTTCATCACCACATTCACAACCATATGTTCATCACCACATTCACAATAATGCATTTGCATATATATTGAATTTGTGCATATATCTTGAATTTGTGCATATAATGAACTTTCACCATATTCACAACAAATACACGACAACGTCGCGGTCGCCCTAAAGCTCCGATGAGCCTGAGGGAACAAGATCAGGCGATCGCTGCTCGCATGATCGAGGCCGAGATCTCGCCGGAGATTGAGTCGGTCGATCGCCGGAGAACGAGCGATGAGGTTTCTGAGTCTAGCGATGCATAGTACCATCTGATGATGCGAATCGGCCGATCGCTGGGTCTCAACGGAAATGGGACAGCGAAAACAAAAGGAGAATAATAAAGGGTAAATTACAACAAACCCCTTCATTCCCTTTTCTCAAGGTAGGCAAGTTTTTGAAAGGGTTTTCTCGATCGCCCTCGCCAACCGCCCCCACACACACAAAACAATCTTTCAAATTTTCAAATTAGTCCTCTCAATGCTTTGTATTTTCAAATTAGTTCCCCAACTATTTAAGTGTTTTGAAATTGATCCCCAAATGTTCATTTTTGGACAAATTTTCATTTTAGACCTATTTTGAAATTTATTTGCAAAAGGACCTATTCCACATTTAATTGCAAAATCGACCTAGTTTCAAATTGGCCAAACCGGTCTAATTTTACAATAGTGGAAAACTTCACGGATTTCATTTCCGTGAAGTTTAGTGGCGTTTCTTGACTTTAATTAAACCCCCAAAACTTCACGGAAATGAAATCGTGAAGTTTAGAGAACAAATCACCCACCGGACTTCACGGGTTTCAAATCCGGTGAAGTTTAGAGAACAAATCACCCACCGGACTTCACGGGTTTCAAATCCGGTGAAGTTTAGAGAACAAATCACCCACCGGACTTCACGGGTTTCAAATCCGGTGAAGTTTAGAGAACAAATCACCCACCGGACTTCACGGGTTTCAAATCCGGTGAAGTTTAGAGAACAAATCACCCACCGGACTTCACGGGTTTCAAATCCGGTGAAGTTTAGAGAACAAATCACCCACCGGACTTCACGGGTTTCAAATCCGGTGAAGTTTAGTGGCGTTTCTTGACTTTAATTAAACCCCCAAAACTTCACGGGATTTCAAATCCCGTGAAGCTGCAGGTCTCCTCCAAACATGCACAACCTGTGCATGTTCCACCACATTCACAACCATATGTTCATCACCACATTCACAATAATCTGTTGCATATATATTGAATTTGTCGCATATATACTGAATTTGTCGCATATAATGAACTTTCACCATATTCACAACAAATACACGACAATTCAACCATAAACACCAAAATTATCGCATATATACTGAATTACAACCATATATATGAAAATTCAACCATAAATCACAATAATACATGCGAAATCATACGAAAATCATATATAAATAAAACCGATCCCTACAAACAACAATTTCGAACCATCATAATATTTACATACATCCTAAAAGTCCTCCCCTCCTTCCTCTACCTCTCTTACCCCTTCCCCTCACTCTTCCCCCCGTCCCCATCCCCGCCCCCGATGTCCATGCTCATGAGCTTCGATCGTCTGAGTATTTGGTTGTGTATGAGGCTAAGAAGTGCCGGTTCCATCACCATCACGCGCCGCACTATGAGAAGTGTCGGCTCCATCATCACGCGACGCACTTACGCCCTTCCTACGTCTTCGCTCATACGTGATATCAAATTGGCGTGTCCTGTCCTCATGTCCTTCAAACTTGTCGATGTGAGTCTTATGAAAAACATGGGCGATTTTTTGCCTGATCCTATTGAAGACCCCTAATGTGATTGGATCTTGAACCTCAGCAATATGTTCATTTATATCAGCCTCAATCCCATCCAAAGCATGAATCTGCAATTTAATCAATATATACACAGCTTAGCAAATAATATAATTACCAAAAAAGAATTGACATTTTAATTGAATTTAAAAACTTACATAATCCCTCTCGATCATGGCACTAGGAATGTAACTATCTGTTGGTGGGTGTGGTACGTATCCAGCTAATGGTTGTGGGTCGCGTCCTATCCATCTGCGTGTGATACCCTAATACCACCGCATATACTCGGTATAAGTAGCTGCTGGATTTCGAGCACCCTGTACGTGATTCTCCCTATCATTCCACCTATTTATGTAGGCCTCACGGAATACAGCCCAATCCCTATGATGCGATGTTGGCCGTCATGCGCGATCGATTTGCTCAACAGGATCTGGCACATGCTGATCAAAATGAAATTGCCGCAACACACGATCTGGGACGTACATCTCCACGATCTCCCAACATATCACCGGACTCTAGCTCTCCACAATTGAGCGCTATCTCTACAAATGGGTGGAAGGGTATAAATATCGATATCCTCTAATACGACGTACTCATTATTAGAATAACATCGGTCAATTAATTGGTAGTCCCCTTCATCACGATCTATCACACACGTCATGCTATTAACATGTAAGCCATCCTCTTCGTCATCATCCTCGGATTCAACACTTGCATTCTCATCTTCTATCATCACTCCTGTGGAATGCCTTATTTCTTGATTGGGAGCGTTGTGATCAAAGGCACTTGAAGTTCTCACAAGTGAAGGACCGCTAAAGTCTTGTGACTGTGCCCATCCCATATCCCGTTGCGGAGACAAAAAACCGGTCGAGTCAACTTCAAGATCCTCCAACATGCGAGAGTAGACTCCGTCCTGATTCACCGTTTTGCCTAAATTTCTGGGATATTTTTCAATAAATAATTCCACGGAACGCTTCTCGTCATTCAATATTCCAATGAGACTCATATCGTAGTCACTTGAGATTTGAATGCCGCTTGTTCTATTCTCCGAAACGGGATAGTTGCAAACCACGTTGAGGTGATACTCACGTGGATTAGTTAATGTAAGTTTGTGTAAGTCATTAACCAATCCATCGAAAGTACACGCTTTGGATATAAACAACGGTTTCATCACACCTCCTTCATATACGGGCATATTATTCTCAAGATAGTTAATCTTCCCATCGTATGAACAAAGGATTACAATTCGATCATGCATCGTTACCTCTGAAAAATAAAATTTCCAATATCAAATAGTATTACACATCCAAAATTTTTACAATTCGATCATAAGTTTGTATAAGTCATCTAACCTTAATATTTTCATTTCCTAATTTTTACAATTCCATAATTTAAATAATTTAAATAATATTCACTTTTAAAAATTAAAAATAATACACTAATATTTACAATTCCTTAATTTAAATAAATATTTACAATTCCTAATTTAAATAAATATTTACATAAATATTTACAATTCCTTAATATTTTCATACACAAATTTCTTTATTTTTCCTTCACAAAAGTCATAAATAAATTAAAATTATTCTAAAATCTAAACTAAAACAAGTTATTATGATAACATAGTGAGAATAAGTAAAAATAATGATAAGAAACAAAAAGTTTAAAAATTTTACCAAAATATTGATGAAGCCCTAAACTTGAACTCCTAACTCACTCAAATCCAGAGAGAGAGCACGGAGAGAGAGATCATGAGATTTTATATCCCGTGAGAGAGAGAGAGAGAGAGAGCACGGAGAGAGAGATCATGAGATTTTATATCCCGTGAGAGAGAGAGAGAGAGCTAGGGTTTGGGAACTGAGAAAGAGAGAGAGAGATCATGAGAGATCGGGTGTGGGAGAGAGAGAGAGAGAGATCATGAGATTTTATATCCCGTGAGAGAGAGAGAGAGTTCTAGCATTAAGGGTGTAGGGCTCTGACTTCACGGGATTTCATTTCCCGTGAAGTTTTGGGGGTTTAATTAAAGTCAGTAAAACGCCTCTAAACTTCACGGGATTTGAAATCCTGTGAAGCTAGCTTCCCCTAGGTGGTTGAGTTGGCCTAAACTTCACGGGATTTGAAATCTGAAGCAGGTGGTTGAGTTGGCCTAAACTTCACGGGATTTCATTTCCCGTGAAGTTTTGGAGGTTTAATTAAAGTCAGTAAAACGCCACTAAACTTCACGGAAAATGAAATCCCGTGAAGCTTTCCACACTTATTTGCAAAATTCGACCCAGTTTCAGCCAGCTGGCTGAAATTGGGTCGAATTTTGCAATTAAATGTGGAATAGGTCATTTTGCAAATAAATTTCAAAAAAGGTCTAAAATGAAAATTTGTCCTTCATTTTTTGTAATTAGTCTCCTAAGTAGGTTAAATATTTTGAAATTAGCCCCTTAACATTCAACCTGCTACTAAGTAGAGGGACTAATTTCAAAACTCTTAAATGATTTGGGGGGCTAATTTCAAAATAGAAAATTTTAGGAACTAATTCAAAATACTTAAGGATTTGGTGGCCTACTTTCAAAATATATAGATTTAGGGGACTAAATCAAAATGTGAAAGATTTGGGGGACTAATATCAACAAAACACTTTTTTGGAATAGACTAAGTCCAACATTTATTCCACAAAATCGATCTTTACATTTATTTGGCAAAATCGATCATTTCATTATTTCAGTAGCAAAAGTGATTAATTTTTAAGTCAGGTAACTAGTTGAAAGTTGGAACTGATAGTCTCGTCTAATTAATTGTATTGGCTAATTACATGAGATTGCTAGTCTCGTATATTTTGTTACATTGAGAAAGCAGGGGATTGTAAAATTGCAAATAAAAGTTCACGGTCTCATGATTTCTCACATTTCATTGAGAATCGGTGTACTCTTTGGATCTTTAAAGTTGTGCTCAAACTCTAAAGTTCACGGTCTCATGATTTCTCACATTTCATTGAGAATCGGTGTACTCTTTGGATCTTTAAAGTTGTGCTCTCTCTCTCTCTCTCTCTCTCTCTCTCTCTCTCTCTACTTGACCAAACCTAGCGAAACTAATCTCGACCATGACTCCACCTCCGAACATGACCAAACCCTTTCTCTCTCTACTTGACCAAATCGAGCGAATCCAATCTCGACCATGACTCCGCCTCCGAACTTGACCAAACCCTTTATCCTCAAGACAAAATTTTGAAATAGACCAAAATCCAACCTTGACCAAACCCCTTATCCTCAAGACAATTTTTTGAAATAGACCAAATCCATCATTTTATTAACAAAATTGATTTATTTATTATTTCTTTAGCAAAATAGACTCACTTTCAGTCAAGTCAGCACACCTAGCTAAAAAGTTGGTTGATTTTGACAAAAATGATCTTTAAGAAACACAGGACTTGTGGATGATGAAATGAGTGTTGATTCTCATGTGGCCTGCAGCATTTACCTATAAGTGCAAAATCATGTAAACTATAAAGTAAAATATAAAGTATTTAAGTGATATGTAGTCCTAAAAAGCATTCACCATGTATTTTCTTAGCAGATGCATAGTTCAAATATATATGAGAAATAATATCTATGTGGTGGCGACTCATTTTGTTAAATGAGCTACCAAGTAACATACTAGTGGAGAGACTCATCCTACTTGTCACATCAAAATGTGTGGTCTCATCACTTTATCGTTTAGTAGCTCATTTTGCTAAAATATGTCACCACCTCATATCTATAAGATATTACCTGGTTGCTTGTTTTTGTTGCTTATTTTTGTGGAGGAAACTTTCCTTGCTTTACACTATTTAGTTGACAAACATTATGGGTGAGGTGACACCCCAAATGCTAATGTGGCAGCCTTAGACCATTCTCTTTGTTTTGAGCTGATTTTTCTTGGAATTACTATGGTCCTAGTCAGATGTGTTGATATTTATTTGCAAAAACAAGATAGTCCCACATTAGATATTTGAGCATACTTTAAGTGCTTTAAAAGTATTCAATGTGTATTGGACTTTGTATATGGAGCAAAGCATATACTTCTAAACTCGCATGCATGACATCCAAAAATGAAATGGAAAGTGGTTTTTTTTTTTAATTTTACTTTCTATTATCCAAACAAGATTTTACAAAATTAAAAAATAATATCAAAGTACCCTCTTAGGAAAGCATCTTACAATATTTTTCACTTTCCAAATATTTTATGCTTGCTAAACATGCCCTTTAGTGTAGTTATTTATTGGTAGAGTCTGGATCCCTTCATGTACGTAAGTAAGCTTTAATTTTCTGCTAAAATGGCTGAATTCAAACTGAGTGCATGGATTTGTCAAAATCAAAATTCTGGGCGATTTGGTTTTTGTCTGCGACATATTACATTGCAAAAGCGAGGAGCTCGTAGCTGAATCCAGATCCACATATACCAAATCCAAAATCTATCATTTTGACACCATCACCCCAAAAAAGTTATGATATATTTTATTGAAGATTTTCAAAACCCAAAGACCATAATGAAACCGTGCAACGACCCAACATGATATAAGCTTTGACTTCAACCTCTTAGAAAAATAGAGAGAGAGTGTGAGATCGTCGAATGCAAATAATGAGATGTTATCAGCAACTCTTAAGAAAATTATCCTCATTTATGCCAAATTTTTTTAGAAGCAAAAAAATTCCACACCGAAAGATTTATTAATTAACTATAAATAATAAGCTACACATGCAGCAGGACTTAGATAAATTGGGGCATTTGCCCGTAACAGATGCTGCATTTCCCCTTAAAATCAAGGTAAACATTTCCTAAAATTGCAACTACTGAATCACATTAATATCTCCTTAAATCTTATTGCACTAGTTTGAACTATATTAAAAAACAGCAGCTTAATTTCTAATTTCCCCTTCATTGCCTTTGAATATAGCATGAATGTCATGCCCCTTATCCGCTCTTATGCAACGAACTCATCGTCTTTAGAGTCAGGGCCCTGAAGACAATGCACACACATAGCACGAGGCATAAATCTTATTGTACATCTTTTAGAAGAACTGAAACTAAGCAGATAGAAATAAATACCAAGTGTGCACAACTGAATTGAATCAAAGATTACCTTGCTGTTATTTGTTGCTTTGCTCACTGACCCTCCCCACTCTTTTATTCGAGATTCTGTTATCATTGCCTGTCATCATAAAAATCCAAAACATTATGTAGAGAGATAGATGGATATATGATATATGTCCATGCACATGCATATGCTAAATGATAGGGTTTACTGATGATAGACCCCTACCTATACTATCGGCAAATTCAACCTAATACCCCTGCACTTTTATTGTTGCAGATAGACCCCTTGAATGAAATTTATTTTATCCTATTCTGAAGGTTTATCTGCAACAACAGATTTTCACACAGGGGGTCTATCTACCCTAAATTATAATACACACAACGTGTGACTAAAAAGTTTAGATCTAGTCAAATGCCTATAATAACGGATGTTCCACCAGGATTCAAACCATTCACTGTGATTCATAAATGCCAAAATGGATGAAGATCAAAAAGCACACAGATTCAAAATTCTAATCTCCATGTCTCATGACCTACAAATGAACGGTCTCTAAAGTCGCAAAAGTTGGCCATTTTGAACTGCTCAAATTAAAGGATAAACATTTATTTATAAGAGAAATAGATAAAACGAGACCTCTCTGTTCCAGTTTGTGCTAAGAGTGATGCTAGTAAGTACCAATGTCTGCAACCCTACTCCAGATAGCATGCCGGTCCACATTCCCTTCATTCATTAATCCAACAATAATCAGTAAAAAGAGAAGATATGGGCTAATACAAAAGCGCGCACACACACACAAAAACGGAGATATCTATGAGTTCTAGCTATATAAAAATCGAGGGCTGACCTTGACACCTAAATCAAGTTTATATGCCAATATATAACCTATGGGGATCCCCACTACATAGTAGCACCCCAAGTTTACATAAGCAACCAGCCACTGCCATCCTGCTCCTACTGCTACGCCTGCAAAATTTTGAAAAGGACATGATCAACTAATAACAACAAGCTAAAAATAAAATCAAAGATATATCTAGTTATGGCTTAAGTTTGGATATTATTTACCAAGCAGAAATTAACAGTTGAAAACTTTTGCTTCTCCCAGTGTTTTAGGTGAGGATATTTCAAAAATATGCAATGGTTTGTATCAGGTTAACAGTGTATATTCTTAGTTTGATTGGCTGGCTCAGTGCATACTTAGATTGGTGTGGTTAATTAATGTAAGTGAGTAGAAGTAGCAATTAGAGGTATTTGTTTAAAACATCTTATGAGAACTGGGGGACCAAATAGCGATTTCAATGATTTGAGGGACTAATTTCAATATCAAAGATTTAAGGGAGTAATATCCAAAAAAACCCAAAGTAATTAGGAAGTCTAACCTGTTAAAACTGGCTGAACACTGTTGAGGAGGAGCGTAAATGCGAAAAGTACTGCAAGACCAGATACAGCATGCGCAACCTCAGGGCTATTGGTGAAGGGAAGACCATACACATCCTTTAGAGACAACACAAGGGTGAAGAATGCAATGCCAAGTAAAGCCGAGGACATCACCACCACCAGAATCGAGAACTTGGCCGCCCTTGGCCTCCCAGCTCCGAGCTCATTTGAAATCCTTACGCTGAGAAAAAAAAACATTTTTACAAAATTTGAAGATACCATGTGCAACTCTATAGAATGATCATTACCTGATTGCAGCATTGAAGCCAATGAATACCATGAGCTCCCATCCATGCAAGTTGACACTGCCAGAAAATCGAATAAACAAATCAGGAGAGAGAATTGTGATTCTTACATGAGACATTTTGGGTAAATTTCACAAAATGCCCCTTGAACTTTGGGGTGTTTTACACAAAACCCCTAAATTTTATAAATTAGAGAAAACTCCCTGAACTTTCAAAATTACACATGTCAAAGAGGTTAGAAATAAGATCATAAAAATTGATAGAATCAAGTTGTTGAGAATCTTCTGTTATCTTGTTATTTAGGAGGATCTTGTTAGTCATGATTAAAGAAGTCCAAGTACAATGTATCTATAATCCCCTATAATTACAAATAGCCTCTTTGGCTATTCAATATCAATAAAATTCCTCTCTAATTTCGACATAGTATCAGAGCCACCACCACTCAAATTTCTCTCATCTAACCCTTTGCGCTCTACCACTGCCACACCACCGCTGACACACCCTTTTCTCCTTCCCCATCTTCTCCGTCACTCCAAAATTGCCTCAGCCTTTCACCCCACCACCTCCAAGATCGCCTTAGCCTCTCACCCCACCACCTCTCAGACACCTGCCCCACCCCAGCCCTGCCCTCAACAGCATCCCAAAAGCCCTCAAACAGCCTCCGACAGCCCCTCAACAGCCCCAACAATTCCTCAACAGCCTCCTAACAGCTTGCACAACAAACTGAACAACCCGCAACAACCCCTCAATAACATCCCAACAGCCCCAACAACCCCACAACAACAACCCTCCCCAGCAGCTCCACGACAACTCCCAATAGCACCCAACAGCTCAGAACCACCCAAACTCTGCTCTATAGATCCTTTAGATGTCCACTTCTTTCATCTACTATGGCTAAAATACCAGATTGATCTTAAAACTGACACCGCTTTACCATTATAGCCTAAAAACTGACGCCGGCGACACTCTAGCCTAAAACCTTACAAATACGGAAACAAGTAGCCCTATCCGCTGCCGAAGGTAATTTTTTAAGTAAAAAATTAATAGATTTTTTCATATAAACCCCTCAATCTCTCCTATTTTTCGGATAAACCCCCCAATCCCCTATTTTGAAGTTTGTAGAAAGCCCTCCCTTCCCACTATCTCCTCCATCATCCTTTCCATCATCTTCTCCCTTCTCTTCTCCTCCATGTTCCCAGCTTTCCCTCATCTCTCCCTCTCTTTTTTCCTCCTTTCTCATATCCCCACTCTTATCTTCTCCTTTCCAATCTCCTCCATTCTCTTCTCCTCCCAATCCCCAACATCCCTTCCTCTCTCTTACTCTCTCCCTCTCCTCCTCTTTCTCTCTCCCACTCATTGTTCCTCCCTCTCATTCCTTCTCCCTCATTGCTTCGCCCACTCCCAATTTCTAACATTATATATTCTACTAAAAATCCAACCTCCTTCTCCTCTTTTTCTCAGACATAACAATAACCATTTTACTTGAAGCATTAGGAGAGAGTGGAGGAAAGAGGAGAGAGAGAAAGAAAGAGGAGAGAGAGTGCAGAAAAAGAGAAAAGTTAAAGAAAATCAAGAAGATGCGGGATTGAAGATTGGGAGTAGGCAGAGCAAGGAGGAAGAGGGAATGGGAGAGAGAAACATGGAGCGAGAGAGGAAGAGGAGGTAGAGGGAGTAAGGAAGAGGAAGGGAGATTGAGGATTGGAAGAAGAAGAGAATAGAGAAGACGGTGGAAAGGATAAGATAAGTGTGAGGATATGAGATAGGAGGGAGAAGGAGTGGGAGAGATGAGAGAAAGTTGAGAATATGGAGGAGAGAGAGGGAGAGGAGGGGGTAAGGGTGGAGATATGACAAAGGAGGGAGAGAGAGTGGAAGAGAGGAGAGGAGGTAAGAATGGAGGAGATGGTGAGAAAGAGGAGGGAGAAGATGGTGGGAAGGGAGGGATAGAGGAGTTTTTTTTAAATACAAAATTTAAAATTTGAGGGGGGTAAATCTAAAAAGTATGAGAGATTAAGAGCCTATATGAAAAAATCTCTTCATTTTTCGCTTAAACTAATAGCAAATTTAAGTTTTCAGCTGGATAGGCCTACTTTTGCCGCATTATAAGTTTTTAGGCAAGAGTATAGAAGGCATTAGTTTTTAGGCTAGAGTGGTAAAAATGTGTCAGTTTTAAGGTCAATCTGGTATTTTAGCCCATCTACTCTCATCTACTCAAGATCCATGCTTTCTTGAAATGAGTATCTCATCCAGATCTTTCTTCACCATATACTTTCATTTGTCATCTCCAAGATTTGATAGCTCTCTGTCTCAGCCTTACGAATCTTATCTAGGTCCGCTCTCAAATATTCTCTCACCGGGTGATCGAGGATTGCTATTTCTGCTTTCATGGCAACCTCTTTCTCTACTTCTACTAGGGCACCACTTGATGTAACTTCCTCCTCACATGTTATGATTTCTGCTGAAGAATACCAAGTCTTCTGACACCTGCTATCTAAACTCTCTGGTAACTCAGTTCAATCAGATAATTCTTGTCGTGTTTCACTTCATAATTGGATTATCGATTCCGGTGCTTCTAATCATATGTCTCCTTTATCTCTTCATCATTTTCTCTACTTCATAACTTTCACGTGCGTGTAGCTGATGGTTCACTTGTCCCTGTTGAAGGGCTAGGAAATATTACTTTCACACCAGATCTTTCTCCCAAATCTGTATTACATATTTCTTCTTTTTTAAATAGTCTCTTATCTATTAATAAAGTTTGTAATGACTTAAACTGTTCAGTAACATTCTTTCCTTCTCACTGTATTTTCAAGGATATTGCAACGAGAAAGGTGATTGGAGCTAGTCGTTAACAACATGAGTTATATCTTTTGGATAGTCCAGATTCGATATCTGCCTTTAGCTCTTCTATAGATCGTGTATTGTGGCATCGGCCTATGGGAGATCTATCCTCAACTACTCTTTAGCACTTGGTACCTAGTTGTGACTCTAGTCTTGATTTTTCATGTGAGTCTTGTGAGTTAGGTAGACATAGTAGAAATTCTTATCCAGAACGTGTCAATAGATGTAGTGAAAAATTATTTGATCTAATTCAATTTGATATCTAGGGACCAGTTCATTTTCCTACCTTTAATAAATATCGCTACTCTGTTACATTTATTGATAATTTTTCTCGCATAACATGGTTTTTCTATTAAAAGATCGATCTGAATTGTTTAAAGTGTTTACTAAATTTTTTAATGAAATAAAAACTCAATTTGGCATCACCCTTAAACAATTTCGTCTGACAATGCTAAAGAGTATATAAGTAATGATTTTCAACACTTTTCTCTACACATAGAATTATTCATCAAACTTCATGCGCCTATACCCCACAACAAAATGGAGTAGCAGAGTGAAAGAACCATCATTTATTTAATATTGCTAGAACTTTAATGTTTAAAATGAAGGTTCCAAAATTTTATTGGAGGTTTGCTATACTCACTACATGCGTTTTGATCAAACGAATGCCAACCCCTATATTTGACCATGCCACACCCTTCAGTCTTGTCTTTCCACATCAAGAAGTATTTCCTATTCCAACACGTGTCTTTGATTGCTTGTGCTTTGTCCAAGCACTTAGACCTAGAACTGATAAATTAGATCCTAGAGCTATTAAATGTGTTTTTCTCGATTATTCATGTTTTTTAAAAGGGTATTTTTGCTGTTCTCCTAAAAATAAGAAAATATTTACCTCCGCGGATGTGTCTTTTTTTGAAAATAAGTATTTTTTTTGAGTCAACACATCCTTAGACTTCTTCTGATCTACCAAGAGCCGTGGTAGAGAGCTTGGATGCAGGTTTATGTACGAAAGCGAAAGGGTAATAATAGTCAACCTATTTAAGACCTGTTGTTCCTTCTAGTACATCACCTTCCCTGATGGTGATATTCCTAACATAACTGATATTCCAATTGCTCTTCGTAAAGCAAAACACACTTGCAATCACCATCCTATTGCCAAGTTTATTTCCTCTCTAAATTGAATAGATCATTTCGCGCTTTTACCTCCTCTCTGGATTCCATTTCTATAACTCAACATATTCAAGAAGCTCTCAAGCATCCTAGTTGGAAAGCAGCAATGGAGGATAAGATGCAGGCTGTTCAGCAAAATTATACCTGGCAATTGGCTAGTCTCCCTCGGGTGGTAAAATAGTTCGTTGTCATTGAGTATTCACTGTGAAGTACAATCCAGATGGTACAGTCGAGCTCCTCAAATCTCGTCTGGTAGCTAAGGGCTACTCTCAGTAGTATGGAGTTGATTGTACTGAGACCTTTTTGCCTATTGCCAAGCTTACCTCTATTCACGTACTCATCTCTATTGCATCTAGTCGGTCGTGGTCACTTCATAAACTGGATGTAAAGAACGCATTTCTTAATGGAGAGTTGAGTGAGGTAGTATATATGCAGCAACCACCTGGTTTTGAGTGACAAGGGGAGAATCTGGTGTGTTCATTCAAAAAGTCTCTCTATGGGCTTAAGCAATCTCCCCGAGCTTCGTTCAAAAAGTTTGGAAAGATAGTCTGCTCTTATAGCTTTTCTAGAAGTAAGGCAGATCATTCTATTTTTACCAAAATGGGGAGTAGAGGCATTGTGATCCTATTAGTCTATGTGGATGACATCATCATCACAGATAGTAACTTGCAGGGTATTGTAGATATTAAGCGACAACTATCACAGGTCTTTAAGAAAAAGGATCTTGGCCCACTTCATTACTTTCTTATCATTGAGGTCGCTCGCTCTAAGGATGAGATATTCCTTTAACAAAGAAAATATGTCCTTTATATTCGTACTGAGACCGAAATGTTAGGATGTCGACCCGGTGATACACATATGGATTCTAATATTAAGTTGTCTGTGTTTAAGCCTGATCCTCCATTTTATGATCCTGTACGGTATCGTAGGCTTGTTGGCAAACTGATATATCGTTCGCTGACCAGGCCAGATGTTGCCTATGCAGTCAGCAGGGTTGGTCAATTCATGCATGCTCCTACCATCTCTCGTTGGGAAGCAATCATCCGCATCTTGCAATATCTAAAGAAAGCCCTAGGACAAGGTCTTTTCTTCAAACCTAGGGATTCTCTTGGCTTATGAGGATATTCATGTGCTGATTGGATAGGATCTCCAGATGATAGAAGCTCCACTAGAAGATACTTTGAATTCCTTAGAGGGAATTTGATATATTGGAAAAGTAAAAGGCAACCAGTTGTTGCTCTTCTAGTGCAGAGGCTGAGTACAGAGCCATTGTATATCTTGTCTCAAAGATCCTATGGCTACAATCTCTTCTACGAGAGTTAGGCATTCATATATCATCTCATGTTTCTCTCATTGTGATAATCAGGCTGCCATATATATTACTGAGAATCCAGTGTTCCATGAAAGTACCAAACACATTGAAATTAACTCTCATTTTGCTCGTGATGAGTGGTTGAAGAAGGTGATTTCTTTCTCTCATGTTCGAAGTAATGAGCAACTTGCTGATATTCTCACAAAGGCATTGCCTCCAAAAAAATTTCACACATTTATGAGCAAGCTTGGCTTCGACAACATCTACACTTCAGCTTGAAGGGGAGTGTCAAATAAGTTAGAAATAAGATCATAAAAGATTGACAGAATGAAGTTGTTGAAAATCTTTTGTTATCTTGTTTTTTAGGACGATCTTGTTAGTTATGATTAAAGAAGTTCAAGTACAATGTACCTATAATCTCCTATAATTATAAATAGCCTCTTTGGCTATTTTGATCAATATCAATAAAATCCCTCTTTGATTTCGACAACACATAACTCTTTGGACTATTGGAAATTGTCGTAAACAGCATTAATGTGAAGGGTATAACTTCTGACAGCCCTTATTGCTCTCTGTCTATCCTTACCTGAAAAATTAACTTTCAATATAACTAAAACATACATAAGGGCTAAATTGTCCAAAACATGTCACAAGTAAAGTACATTACCACTTAAACTAGTCGGTATATCATGATACTCGTTCTGCATATAACCTAGATTTTATAATTAGGCTAGCCGGACCATTTCACGACAACAAGCTCACTCAGTCAACAAGGTACCCACCTAACTTGCTACAATGTGGGACATCCGCACACAGCTTATAACTCGGTTATGGCCCAAAGGCCTAACCTAAAAGCCCGGACATGTTGAAAGAGGTTCATGACAAGTGGGATCACCTTAGCTCGGCTAATTTGCCTCATCCCAGCCTGACCTAGTTTTATGGCAGTTTGCCTAATTGGAGATGATTGATTTGAATCATATCATATCCTCAATATACCATGTTAGGAGATACCAATCGAGGAGCTAATCTCTTTGATTGCCAACTTCCATAACTTACTTGATCGATACATATGTCGGTTTTACCTTCCTACACCAATGAGGTCTTGCACATGGACTTACTTCAAGGCGAAGTAACCAACATAACTATCTCAGCCATCAGGATGGTGGCATGTGTACCACCTGATCTGTCAAGGCAATCAGTATAAATATGCAACCCTACCAACAGGTTAAAGGATGACTCATCTTGACCTTGGCTCGGTACCGCTGACCTTGATCTATGAAACTCTCCTCTCTAAACTCTAACCTACATGCTTACTACTTTGACCTTCATCACCAGGAGTCTGAGTTAGGCATTAGAGGGGCATTGATGGACAACCCGCCACCATCAATCTGACGCTTTCTCTGTGTATCTCAGGCACTTTCAATCGAAGATCATCATCAGACATCAAGGAAGATCACGGGGCCCACAACATCAGGTCCTTGGACTCAATATATTAGCTTTTTCCCTTGCATAACAGTACTTTAGTGAAATAAGCTCAGGGGGTTTCAGTAATTTTAATTTTTGCAGGGGTTTTGTGGAATTTACCAAATTAAAATATTCTCTTCTTTAATTATCTTTAAAGACCCCCATCAAATTTTAGTGAATTGACATACATTCTTGTTGCTATACTTTTTTTCCGCTACACAATATCTAAGATACCTGAAACGTTTCCTTTGTGTGTATGATTCACATTGTATACACAATTGTTTATCATAAATTTCCCCTCACATTTTTCAAGCAATAATTCTTTAAAGGCTAAATATCAGAAAACCCCCCTTAACTTTGGACAATCATCGGAAAACCCCTTTAACTTTCAAAATATTAAAAATACCCTTAAGTATTGGGATTATCACAAAACCCCTTTAACTTTTAAATTTTATAAGAAAACCCCTTTAACTTTCAGATTTTATTAGAAAACCCTCTATTAGGGGTTTTCTGATAAAATCTCAAAGTTAAGGGGTTTTCTGATAACCCCTAAACTTAAGGGGTTTTTTTGATATTTTCAAAGTTAAGGGGGGTTTTCTGATAATCATCCAAAGTTTAGGGGGGGTTTTATGATATTTAGCCTTCTTTAAAATTAAAGAAACACTATATTCTGGTACCCGCTCAACTTATTGTGTAATTGTTTATTAGAAACTCACCAGACGGAAACAGCAGCTACTGCTACTTGTGCATTCTTCAAATGACCCACCAAAACTATAAGAATCATAAGGAACCAGAACTCCAGACTGAATAGCATAAATCATTGTGTTAGCTAAAATCATAAGACAAAAAAAAATGTAAGAGAGCACTGTTAAGAAAACTGACCACATCATAATACCAGAAGCTATGGAGAGCCTGGCAAATGCACCCAGATCCTTAAAAGCCCCCCAACTGAATCCTGTCCAAGCCCCAGGACAATATCCCATAGCAATATAAGCAAACTGCCCGAGGACTACAACCCACCAAGCTACATTCAGCGAGATAGCAGCACCTACTAATCCAAAATTCAGCTGGACTATAAGTAGCCAGCTAAGAAATAAATGTAGCAATAATGCAAATGCAGATACACATGCCATTAACAAGACTTTGCTTTGTGCCTGAAGGAACTTTTGTAAGGGAAAGTTGAAGCCATAGGCAAAGAGCTGCGGAATCATGTAGAGGGAAAATTTGCCTGCTAGAACTGCGATTTCGCTGTCTTGCTGGAAGAATTGTAGGATATCGGTGGCAAAGAGATAGAGAGGGAGGAGGCAGAAGCATGTTATTGTGAGAATGACCCATGAGCGTTGCATGTAGACACCGAGCATGTTGAGTTGTTTGGCGCCAAATGCTTGGCCACAAAGAGTCTCGAGTGCACTTCCCATGCCCAACTGGCAAAAATATATAAATCAATAAATGCATTGAATGATAATACAGTTTCCCCCCATTTTGCAGCATATTTTTATTTGATATGTGAAGTAGATTACTCTCTTAGTGTTTTTTATAAATTTGTATGGTTATAATGCTGAAAAGCCAGCACCATGTGCAATGTGTGTATAGAATTTCGTTGACATATATACCATACCCTGCATCTTAAACTCCTTCAATGTGTTTCAACACTGTTTTAAACATTGTAGTTTTAAGGTGTAGCAATTGTAACTAGGTAATTGAAAAATTGGAAGGATAGACATGCAATATATTAATCCATTACCTTAGTTTGTGCTTCTTTCTTATGTTATCTGCTGTCAAATGTTTGATGCTCATATCATGTACATATACATTTTCACCATCAATTGTGATTAGAGAAACCTAGTTTATAAGTACAAGGAGATAATACACACAGAAACACAACCAAGAATGCTATAAACCATCATGAAAATCTATTTGGAGAACACAGAACTCATGAACCATCCCAAATCCGAAACTTGTTCTCTCTAAAAGAAGGTTGTTTTCTCTAAAAGATGTTGTCAATTCCTATTGGTATTTCATGATTAATAACAAAAAATTAGCCTGACTGGAAAGGATTTCTTTAAAAGTACATTTGTTTTAGGTTTGCAAGGGGGAGCAATACAGTTGATCGTATCCACTAGATAGCCGGTACATAACAGAACGTGTATTTAAGAATTTTCCTAAAAACACTTTCTTGTTTGGTGAAATAGTACATAAGATTGAAATTAAATAAAGAACTCAAGTGGGATTGGTTTTCTGAAGAGCTTGCATTGCTTGCACCTCTAGTCCACTCCACTTCAAGGTGAAGTAACTTCATGATCTTTGAGTAATGAGCTGTTATTCTCAACAACCCCAAATAGGAAGTAGTAGGTATCGTATATTTCATTAGATGGAATTCTAAAGCTTCCAGCTAATCTAAGTCAGAGTAAATATCAAGGGAAAATGCTAAGGATCAACACAAAGGTGCCATGTGGTTCAAACCTGCTTTTATGGGACCTGCATGTGAGCGAGTTTAGAGTCACATTAGGTCCCAAAAAGTCAGATTAGAAAGGAACAGATGTATTTGTATTTGATTGCATACTGTTCAAAAAAAGCCCAATGTATTGCGTGCAATACTGTGCACCTACAGTTACAGCAATATATTATTTGATAGCTTACTTTTTCAACTATATCAAATAATCATTTTGAATATTCATTAGTAATTGACTTATACAGTAAATGAGAAATACATGCCAAAAAAATATCATTATACCTATTAAAACATAGTCTATTTGTAGAACTTCAAAGATGTAGTTGAGATGCACCTATTTCGTATGCAGTTCAACAACTTTTGGCACCTAAAATAGTCATTCCCACTCTAAATTAAGATCCAAAATTAAGTAAGATCCAAAACTGAGTAATCATGTAGAAAGGGACAGCCGGATTCGTTGCAATTGCAGTTGCATGCAGCTGTAAATAAAAAAAAAAAAAATCTGAGGTTGCAACCAAGGACTTGAATGTAAGCCACAATAATGACTATTTTAAGTTGCAAATGGGGTTTAAATTTGCAACTCCTAATACAAACCACCCAATATAAGCTCAAAAATCTAAAACTAACATTGAGTAGAATTTTAAATCTCAATCAAACAAGTGCAACTATAACTACACACAATAGCAGTTGTAAAAATCACAACTGACACTTACACGGTTGAATAATGAAAGGAAAAGGAGAGATTGAGATGTGTACCATGATGCCGAAGGCGAGGCCAGCGATGACTGAGTTCTCGGTCGACACCGCATCGAGCTCCAGTGTGGTGAGGTGGCCGGCAAAGATCTGAGTGGTGGCTCCGAGAGAGTACTGAGCCAGAGACGTGAAGATGGCCGGCCCTGCCAAATACCATAGCTTCTTGCTCTCTTTGATAGCCTCATTAGCAAACTGACTTAAGCTCTTAATCTCTTCCAACTCTCTCTCATCTCTGTCATCATTATGGGACGAGAGAAGCGTCTCTATCATCTCTTCATTAGCCATGTTTGGATTTTAACTCTACCCTTTTTTCTCTCTATTCTCCCTTTATGCTGATCATTGGGGCTTTTGAGAATGTGAAGAAGGAGACAAGATAATTAGAGCTTGTTATGTAGAGAACGCTCGCATGGCTAGTTAGTCAAAGAGGGAGAGACAAGTAAATGGTAGAGAACTTTGGTAGAGAACTTCAGGGAAGTTCAAATACTTGAAAATTAAGCAATGACGTGATAAATACAAGTTTTTTAAGTAGTAACGCTTCCTACAGCTATGGTTAGTCAAAGAGGGGGAGACAAGACAGTGATAGAGAATCTTCTAGAAGCTCTACCTGAAGGTAAAACAATGAGTAACCGCCCCGTCATAAATACTAAACCCCACATCCTACCAGCTCATTTTGCTAAATGAATCATATACATATTCCTATTTATATATGGTGTGTTATTTCAAATCAATTTTGTGCTATGAAAGGGATCATTAAACCCTTGACTTATTTAAGAAGAGAAATAATTTAGAATCAATTTAATATTGGATCAATATGCCAATTGACTAATTTAGAGAAGACAAAATATGGAATGATCAACTAATTATGGATTGACCAATCCACTAAACCGAATCAAGTTGCTCCATTGGGTGAACTTCGATTGTAAAAGACAGCTCTCACTTCCAATTTTAAGCATTCTATTTCAAGTCAAATCCCCATAATTAAGCAGACAATTAATAATATATTTTGAAGATATTCAAGGGTTAGAATCAAAAAGATTTTGTCATAACTTTTAGGAAAAAGCTTAGTCTAGAGATAAAGGGAATTTGATGAAAATTTTATAGTGTAGAGGATTAGAGAGAAAACTTGTGTTCACTCAGTTAGGATTTCTCAAGTCTTTTCCTTCAGATTTGTTTAATCTATATCTATACTATTTATAAAAGAGAATACACATGTTAAAACTTTTGATTTTCTATTTTGCCCTTTAAATTTTGATAATTCACAATTATACCATTAGTTATAATTAATCCTTAAATAATTATCCATAACTCTTTATTAAATGCACCTCCTACTCTCCCCCAAAATATTTGGTCACGAATATAATTATTATCAATAGTTTATAATCTAATACTACATACAAATGCTTATATCTATATTAGAATTTTAGAGTGTCAATGTTTAATTTTCGAGCTACCTTAATTGCATGTCGGGGGGCTTTGCGACCTACTCTCCTCTCTAAGAAGTTGAAACGACTACATTGGAGGGACATCAAAGTTTAAGTCATGGGAGGACCGGAGTTTTGTAGAGACCACCTAAGGTAGAATTAGAGAATGGTGCACCTCATTCTTCATCACTTTGGGTCTTTTGAGCACCAGCTGCTAATGAGTCCAAAATTTCAGCTCAAGACTATAAATTTCTTCCCAAGCAGTCACAAAATAGTATAAGATAAAGTTAATCAAATAATTATAATAATAATATGTAGACTTTTAAAATTCAATTGAATCAATGCATAAACTATGAACCCAATTAACTAACAAACAACCCTTTTTATTTTCTCTTTATATAACTTCTCTTTCATCTCTTGAGTATAAATTAGCTCATACATTTTCTTCCACTCACCATAATACCTACTAAGCCAAATTCATACAATTACAAAACAAAAAAACTCAACTAGAACTTCACTTGGATTAGAATGGGAAATTTAGCAGAGCACAAGATGTCGACTTCTTTCGAGGATCAAATTTGCTCAAGCACGTGTTAGCGTAGTATGTTCCTCTATAATTCAATTAGAATTTTGAAAATGTGTTTCAAGACTTGATTATTGTAGAAATGAGTCAATTTGGTATGATTTAAATTGCTACAATCAATTTGGTGATTAGTTTTCTTTTGGAGACATTGGTATCACACGAATTTCAAAATGTAGTATAAAAAGACTAAAACGAACAAATGTATCTAAAAATCTCATTAGATTAAATACTTTTGAGATTCCACCCCCTAAACGCATTTCACGGTGTAATTTGGAAACACATTGTACCAAAGAAATCTATGATGCTAATATCATGAAGTAGGGGCACGATTAGGAATGCATTAGGCTAATTGTATTACCCTTTTGATGTTACGGTGAGAAATACAAACTAAACTTTCTTACCGTGATTTCAAACAAAAATAGTTAAATAAATACTACAATAAGCATCATATTTACATGCATCCAAAATAAATATTATATTTTTATTATAAATAAACCCGATTGATAAAGTGATATCTTCTTCAGCTTTGGCTTTTTACCTTCTAATTAATAACTTATTTTTATATGTGACATTTATTTTTCATTTATTTCTCTCTATTCCTCTCCTTCCAACCATCCGACTTCTATTTCTGAGAAATGAAGTGCTTAGGATGACATTAAAGATGGAATAGATTTCTATGGAAATGCTATCGCAATGATTCAGTGCCAAGTTGTGAACTAGAGATTGATGAAAGGCATATGAACGACATAATCAGTCTCTCTTGTAATTGTCACGGAACTTCAACAAGTGACAAGTCCCTGCTCGCATGATATATCTCCATTATCCAAACATGTCAATATTAGCTTTAAGTTTAAGAAATTTATTTGGGAAAGCTCTTATTAATTAGCATTTCCTTAAATAGCTTGAACCTTAGTGTAAATTGAGCAAAGATGTGTCTCCCATCTCTAATATTAAAGCATCTTTTAATGTTGCTATTGTGTTTACAGAATAAGTTTGTTCATGCATAGGATTATAATTTTTTTCACCCTATTAATCCATGTCGGATGTCAGCTATTTAGTAAATTCAGCCCTCTATATCTGTATGTTTTGTTTCAGCTTCAAATGCTAATGATTAACATAGACTTTGATAAGGTAATTAAATTAGAAACATGATATGAATTGGTTCCTTGTTTTGTTGTCTCATTACCCTACACATTCAGGTCCTTCTAGCTGTTGACCAATCTAATTATCTAAGAGTCCTAACACACAAATCTCTTATTACGTCACTTATTTAGGTTTCATGAATATTGGTAAAATCTAAACAAACTTAAGTACATGAATCGAGAGTTCTCTATCTATTCACTTCATTATTTTACGGTCCATAATTAAAATTTTAATATTAAACAAGTATGCTCACGTGCAACGCATGTGCAATTTACTAGTAACAATAAAAGAGGTTGTCACACGGCATCAGATAGCTCCGAAATGGCTGGAACCGAGCAACAAAACCCAGATGATATGGTTGGCGGCTAGGAGGCTTTGGTGAACACGCTATAACGAATGAGCGACCATGTAGTGAGGAGTCGACCAAACCTGCCTCTGAGTTGATAGTCTTGCACGGCGGGGTGGCATGCACACACATGAGCAAATGCATGATAAGGTTGGGTCTTGCCAAAACCCCTCTCAAGTCAGGGGATTATAGTTGAAAAGGACAAACTAGAGAGAGAGAGAGAGAGAGAGAGAGAGAGAGAGAGAGAGAGACTTTAAAATGTAAGAGAACGTTTAGAGTTCATGTTGGATTTGAGTATTTTATATATAGATAGATACGAGAAAGAATTTGGATGGCAAAGTAACATGGGTAAGTCATTTGTTAACAGAGTGACACATAGAGGTGAAACTCAGATAATCGAGTATCATAATGTGAAATAGACCTAAGTTAGTGACAATTGCATGGGGAAAAACCCACGAAAAATGCCTACATAAGAATCCAAATGCAGGTCTGAATCTTGATGTTCTTTCTTGGATTTGGATTCGCATCTTACTGCCTTATTGATTTCGAATCCTACAGATTTGGATCTTTTTCACTATAAAGAAAATAATGGAGAGATCACTCTTGTATCGAAAATGTTAATTTGTTTAGGGGGGAGTCAAATAGAACTCAAAAATAGAACTAGGATAATTTGTGGGATAAAATTTTATAGTGTTAGTCAACTAGAACTAAAACTAGAACAAAATTTTATAGTGTTAGTCAACTAGAACTCTAACAAAACTAGAACTGGGATAATTGTACAAAATTATCCCACTTTTTTATTTTTATACAAAAATAAGAGTTCTAGTCTCTCAAATTATTCTAAGTTTTAGCTTGAACTAGGTGGTAAAAACTAAAACACCTATTTATTTTATTATTTTTATTTTTATGTTTCTTTTTTTTCTTTACTTTTTTCTACTATGGTCATCACCATTATTAGACTATGTCACGATCAAATCTCGTCCCCTCTTCATCTTTGATATTTTCTTTTTACCTAATATTATAATTATATAATTAATTTAAAAGTAAAGATTGTATCAATCTATAATTTATTAAACAATAAAATTGAGAGATGAGGGAAAGAGATCTCGATGAGCAAAAAGGAAGGAAAATGTGAAAACTTTTTCTAGACTTGTAATATAATAATAATTAAAAATAAAAAGCTATAACATATATTATAATAATAATTGTCAATATCTTATAGTCTAACCAAATGTTATTTAATGGTAAATAACATTCTCGTAAATAATTATCAATCAATAATAGTAAGTTTAAAATATCCTCAAAATGCATAAATGTGTACTTCATGATTATAAAAATTTATCTCACGTTATTTTATCAAAATATCCCGCTTCACAAAATTGTTCCTATTTATCCCACTAAGATATCCCAAGAGTAAAAATTATTCTACTTTAACAATTATCCCACTTCGCATGAAAATGTCCCAATTGACTAACACCCCATTAATGGATGTTTTAAGTGTAAATTAGAAAATGAGTACAAATCATGAAGATATGGTGAGTATTAGGTTTGGAATAAATCATAAACATCTACTAAATAAATCAACTTCTATGATTAATGCAATGGTTTCTCAACTTTTTATTTTTATGTTTCTTTTTTTCTTTACTTTTTTCTACTATGGTCATCACCATTATTAGACTATGTCACGATCAAATCTCGCCCCTCTTCATCTTTGATATTTTCTTTTTACCTAATATTATAATTATATAATTAATTTAAAAGTAAAGATTGTATCAATCTATAATTTATTAAACAATAAAATTGAGAGATGAGGGAAAGAGATCTCGATGAGCAAAAAGGAAGGAAAATGTGAAAACTTTTTCTAGACTTGTAATATAATAATAATTAAAAATAAAAAGCTATAACATATATTATAATAATAATTAAAAATAAAAAGCTATAACATATATTATAATAATAATTAAAAATAAAAAGCTATAACATATATTATAATAATAATTAAAAATAAAAAGCTATAACATATATTATAATAATAATTAAAAATAAAAAGCTATAACATATATTATAATAATAATTAAAAATAAAAAGCTATAACATATATTATAATAATAATTAAAAATAAAAAGCTATAACATATATTATAATAATAATTGTCAATATCTTATAGTCTAACCAAATGTTATTTAATGGTAAATAACATTCTCGTAAATAATTATCAATCAATAATAGTAAGTTTTAAAATATCCTCAAAATGCATAAATGTGTACTTCATGATTATAAAAATTTATCTCACGCTATTTTATCAAAATATCCCGCTTCACAAAATTGTTCCTATTTATCCCACTAAGATATCCCAAGAGTAAAAATTATTCTACTTTAACAATTATCCCACTTCGCATGAAAATGTCCCAATTGACTAACACCCCATTAATGGATGTTTTAAGTGTAAATTAGAAAATGAGTACAAATCATGAAGATATGGTGAGTATTAGGTTTGGAATAAATCATAAACATCTACTAAATAAATCAACTTCTATGATTAATGCAATGGTTTCTCAACTTTTTATTTTTATGTTTCTTTTTTTCTTTACTTTTTTCTACTATGGTCATCACCATTATTAGACTATGTCACGATCAAATCTCGCCCCTCTTCATCTTTGATATTTTCTTTTTACCTAATATTATAATTATATAATTAATTTAAAAGTAAAGATTGTATCAATCCATAATTTATTAAACAATAAAATTGAGAGATGAGGGAAAGAGATCTCGATGAGCAAAAAGGAAGGAAAATGTGAAAACTTTTTCTAGACTTGTAATATAATAATAATTAAAAATAAAAAGCTATAACATATATTATAATAATAATTAAAAATAAAAAGCTATAACATATATTATAATAATAATTGTCAATATCTTATAGTCTAACCAAATGTTATTTAATGGTAAATAACATTCTCGTAAATAATTATCAATCAATAATAGTAAGTTTTAAAATATCCTCAAAATGCATAAATGTGTACTTCATGATTATAAAAATTTATCTCACGTTATTTTATCAAAATATCCCGCTTCACAAAATTGTTCCTATTTATCCCACTAAGATATCCCAAGAGTAAAAATTATTCTACTTTAACAATTATCCCACTTCGCATGAAAATGTCCCAATTGACTAACACCCCATTAATGGATGTTTTAAGTGTAAATTAGAAAATGAGTACAAATCATGAAGATATGGTGAGTATTAGGTTTGGAATAAATCATAAACATCTACTAAATAAATCAACTTCTATGATTAATGCAATGGTTTCTCAACTTTTTATTTTTATTTTTATTTTTATTGGACAAATTTTTAAAATCGACCGTTTAAAACTTATTCAAAGAAAATCGACCAAAACGGCCGATTTTGTGCAATTTGCCAAATGCCAAACTGACCCCCCAAGCTATAATGTGATTCAGATAGAATAGTTCTTATCCCGTCGGCTTCGGATGTCAAATAGGTCCGGTCTAAATCAGACCCGATGTATTCCTACTTGAGGGTATACGATCCCACGGAGAAAGCTCTCACCGTAGAGGAGGAGCAGGAGGAGCAGGGGGTTAAGAACTGAACACTAAACTATCAATCTCAGTCTCGTAAGCTCTTTATTCCTTTTTCCATCTCCATTCACGAAAACGAACTTCAACTTTCAAACCAGGGTTTTAGTCTGCCCCAATCTCAAATCCCTACTTCTGTCCTGTATTTTTTTTTTTATCAGTTCCTCAATTTTTGCTTCTCTCAGTTTGATGAATTATGCCATTTTAACTCCTACCCATTAATTTTGAGCTTGTTTGGGTAAACGGGTATTTATTAGTTTCTTCTGTTAATTTTAGCTCTACTATACTTTCCCTATTTTTTTTCCTCTCCTGCTTGTTGGCTTCTTCACCAAGTTGTAATATTTCAATAATTTCAGGTAATCATTGTTTTAAATATCCCCGATGTGGCCCGATATTGCTGGAATAGTAATAATATGCCCTCGAACATCCAATACAAATTATGTAATATTATTATAATATTAATAGATTTAATTGTTGCACATATAATTTGGGTATCATTTATATAATTGTTATATATCCTTAGAAATTATTTTGTTAGATCATGCACTGTGATGGTCACTTGCTAGGAGATATGATCTAACGTAGAGATTTCTTAAATTTGTGCTTAACCTATAACTAGTAAAGGATAACTTTGTTATAACAGGTTATTATGCATGACAACATGTGAGATGTGGTGGTGGGTCTCAACCACCGGGAATGGGGATTCCCCGGGTGTATGTCATAAGCACACATTGTGATGTGTGTAGCACTAAACCGTATTTGGATTCTCTAGGACGCGTCACCTAGGAGATGGAGAATTCAGATTGTTACATGGTCCCTTTGACTTGATGATATCGTCATTTTTGATTTGATAATTTAGTATGCTTTGATGTGATGGTTAAGCTTGTTTAGTAAGCGCTACACAACCTGAAACGTTGGGTTGCTAAATTTCATTTAGAAAATGATGGATATCTAGATAGGATCCAGTATGCTCATTATGATGAGTTAATTTATTATGCATTCCCATGAAGTTATTAAATTCCTGCCGGCAGGTGGTTTTGAAAAATATTTTTCAAAATTTACTTTCTTATAAAAATAAACTATTTTGATGTTTCAAAATAATTTTTATTTATGTCATGAGAATTGCAATTTAGGCATGAGCAAATAGGTGAATTATCCTGCTCAAAAGAGTTGCCTAAAATAAATGATACTGGAGAGGACTGAATGTAAGATATTATTTATTAATAATTAATCCCATATTATGGAAGAGCTTTTATGAACAGTTGGTCGGATAAGGATTTGATTGTTAAATTAAAATTATTATTTTGATTAATAATTGGTTTTCGATATGGGACCCAATTGGTCTCACTAATGTCATTAGAAGAGGTATACATGCAATATAATTCTATTTCTATCCTTAATTGTTATGGATAAAGTTTTTGAATAATTATATTTTATCTTTAATTGTTCGGATAGAGTTTTGAACAATTATGAATTGTTTAAAACTAAACTCTCTAAGGCTAGTCTAATCCTATATATCGGGTTCATATGTAGCCTTAAGAAGATATAGAAAATCTTAAGAAGAGAATAACATAAGAGAAATAGAAATTTGAGAACCTATCTCTCAGTATTGCTCCTCTTCGGTGACGGATGGATTTCAATTGGAGGCTTTTTCTCTTGAGGAAGCTATTTCGGATTGATCTTGGGATAGATTATTGAAGAAATTTGGAAAGCGTTTCAGGTATTCTTCTAGCTTTTAATTAATTTTGATTAATAGTCATGATATGCATATTCCGCCTCGTTGTATGTCATGTTGTATGTCATGTTTCCAACAGATATCCCCCGATATATCCTTTTACAGGGCTTGCCGCAACCGATATGGTATCTAAATATGCTTTAACGCTTTTTGGCTATTTTGGGCGATATATCCCCGATATAGTCGATATATCAGCCGATATGTTGATCGATATATCCTTTTATATCGCTTATTGTAATACAATATACCGTGTTTGGCAATTTTTGGGCGACATATCATGACTTTCCCATTATATGAAATAACATTTGACCTAAAAAAATCAGACAAAATGTTGTAACGTTGATTTATACTTTTTTTTGTTTTACAAGGTTGATTAGTGATCCTAAACATATACTATTTACATTTTATATGCTTAAATTTCATTAAGTATGTTGAGATTACATTTTAGTGCATTATACTATACATGTAAATATCCGTTATTGCATTCCGATATTTACCACATATCCCCGATATTTCTCCGATATCCGCAATCCGATATGAATTTTGGCCATTCGATATTTCCCCGATATCCTATATTTAAAACCTTGCAGGTAATAGGTGAGGACAATTCTGCTGGAGGATGGCTGAACATCTGTTTGAGGACATTTTCGAGGTGAAAGCTTTGGACCCAGATGGGAAGAAGTTTGATAAAGGTATGTTCATATTTTGATTTTGGTAAAGTTTTGTTCTTGAGTATTTAAACTGTTGATATCATATTGTTTATTGTGTTTTGGTAGTATCTCGAATTGTTGCGGACAGTCAGCAGTTTGAGATGAATATGCAACTTGATGTCAACAGTGAGGTCTACCCGCTTCGCGTTGGTGATAAATTCACCATGGTCTTAGCACCAACTCTCAGTTTGGATGGAGCTCCTGACACTGGGTATTATATGCCGGTAGGTCTAGTTCTTTTTTATTGTAGTATTTCTATCAATTGTATATCATATATTAAGGAAAACAAAACATGGATATTGTTTTCTATTATTTGTACGAAGAAGCTTGCTACTAACCTTGTGCATCATAATTCTTATCACCTTTTCTTTTAAGCACACATCTATTTTGTATGCACAAGTTGTCTTTAATTTAGTTGCACATCCCTTCTTTTTCTTTTTGGGGTTTTTGCATATTTACCCCTCAAATCATCCACATTTGCAAAATTATCCTTAAAATATTGATATTTGCAAAATAACCTCAATTCTCTCACATTGAGTTTTTCTACCCTTCCCAATTAACAATTTTAGTTTACAAATGGCATAATGTTACAAACATATTGAAAATTACTGGTAACTGTTGACATTGCTCTATTTAGAAACTGACATTGTTAAATTAAGGGGTAGAAAAATCCAATAAGAGAGAGTTGGAGGGTAATTTTGCAAATATCAAGATTTGGGGGGTAAGTTTGCTAATATGGAACATGAGAGGGGTATATATGCAAAAACCCCTTTGGAAGATTTGAGGGGTATATATGCAAAAACCCCTTTCATTTTTTACTATATGCAAGTTACAAGTTATGATAAATTGTTAATAATCTAATGGTGGTGCTAATTGATCAAGCCCTCACAAAGTTCACTTTTATGTCTACGAGTCAATTTTCTGTTGATATTGATATGAAGGTTTTGGTGCTTGAGTCCAACTCATTTTCTGTTATGATTGATGGGCTTTTACATTATAACTGAGACCTTCCTTCTATAGAGCTCAAATTCATATCAGCTATAGATTCACTTCGAGGAAATTCAAGATTATGTCTCTAATATTGATACAATCATCTATTATATAGCTTTTTAAAATCTAAACTTGGTTCAACCGTTTTGTTTGCCACTTAATTAAAAATTCCTTTGATTAGAACATTTTCTGTCTAGTACCTTATTTACATTATCGAGCCCCTTAAGGATTTGGCTTTCCTCTTCAAGATCTTAATGAATAAAAGTTAAGCAAAGGGTTCAGTTTGAAAGGGGTCAAATTCGGCATGCATAACAAAGTTATCAAACTTTCATTTAGAAATTATCCTTTCCAAGTTTCCATACACATTTGATACAAATCCGTTGCTATGTAGGGGCGGATCTACAGTGGGGACAGTGGGTCAACTGCCCCACTAACCTCCTAAGAAGTATATTTGATATTAAGCCCCCAAATCAATTACCCCCATAATATTTCCCAATTGACCCCTAGTTGACATGGAACGTCATTGGAGATGTAAATTAGAATCTTAAATCAAAGACAGAGTACAAATTCTCTCTGATGGTTTTTTTGATTGGAGAAAACATGTTGCTCGTTTCTTGGGTTTTCTTAGGAAGGGAGAAGGAAGATGATGAATAGTAATCCTCTTTTCTTTTAGAAGATGATGTTTGGTGTTTTGGTAACACTTTGGATTTGAGCTCTTTTATCTTTCTTTTGCTAGTAAAGGCAGAATAGTCACGTGGGGTAGCTTTGATTTCCTTATTTTTTTTCTTGGGTCTTTTTTGATATTAGTCCCTTAAATCTCCCATATTTTGAAATTAGTCTTTCAAATCAAGGAAATTGCTATAAGGTCTCACAATTCATAAGATATTTTGAAATTAGTTCCTCATATCATTAGAATTGCTACTAGATCCCCCAATTCTTAATTTATTTTGAAATTAACTCCTCCAATCAAGAGTAAAGGTAGCAATTAAAGAGAAATTTGTCCTCAAATCTTGCCTCCACTGGCAAAATTTTTTGGATCCTCCCCTGTTGCTATGTATCACATAAGTTTGCATTTGAATCGTTTTAAGATGCTTCAAGATGATTATTTTGTATGCTTGATTTATAGGCAATAGTTTTCAACCACGTGTTTCTTGATGCAGATTGCTTTGACCTCTTCGGATTTGTTGATCATAATATTTCTTGGTATTGCACCAACTATGGCATGCACCAAATTTTTTAGCTGGTGTATCTAACCTGTCATATGACACTTTCTCCAATATAATATATATATACACACACAGGGTATAATTAGCTTAGTTTCACACACTTGTAAAAATACACTTTTGCCCATCTATATTATAAATCTAAACCGTTCATTGTTATAAGCTAGATATTGAGCAAAAAATAGTTTCTCTAGCAGTCTACAATTTTCACCCAATCAAAAACACTGGATAAGCACAAGACAAAGCCGTGTAAGTCGCGACTATAGCAAGTTAATGTGTATATATATATATATATATATATATATATATATATATATATATATATATATATATATATATATATATATATATATATATCCATATACATGTATATATATGTATCGTTGTTTTAAAATCAGTCGATTTTATCGATATATCGCCAATAAATCGGGTTTGAGCAACTGTTGATACGATTTCTAAAAAATTTAACCGGTTATCGTTTTTCACCTATTTCATCCGATATATCGCTGAACATCCGATAAATTGGCCGATTTCTTCAAAAAAACTTCCCACTTATTAGTTAGGTTTTGGGTCACAAAACCCCTATTTTTCAGACCTGAACCTGATATGTGCTAAGGAAAATAAAAAACCATGATCCCAGTTGTTTTCCCATCGCGTTTAGCTTGCCCTAAATCCCCAAATTCCTCCTCCCGTCGTTGTTTTCTCTTTGCCTCCTTCCTCTCTCAACGACATTTTGTGTAGCTAAAGGCGTTTGAAGTCAACCTAGTTTCTTCTGAGCTCTCTCAAAGCCGACCTCGAAGACTCTCGGCTACTGAAGACTCTCAAAGCTAGACAACCCTAAGTCGCTCGACCACTGAAGACTCTTTCAAAGCTCAGTCCTCGAAACATGTGCTATTTACATTTTAATATGTTTATATTTCATTAAATGTGCTTAGATTATATTTTAGGACATTATATCATATATGCTCACCATTCGATATGACACTTCGATTTTTACTACTTATCCGCGATATATACCCGTAACCGGGATTCAATTTTGGCCGTCCGATATGTTTTCGATAATCGATATTTAAAACCTTGATATATATATATATATATATATATATATATATATATATATATATATATATATATATATATATATATATATATATATATATATATCTATATACACACACACACATACGCATACGCATACATGCATATATACACACACTAAAAATGCTAAAGGTTTTGTAGTAAAAACTACTGCAATATTATTTGCTTGAGTTGCTTTAATTTATAAAAGCTTTATATTAAGATCTGTTAATTTATGCTTTAAAGCTTACATTGAATTAAGGCTAAATAGCACTTAAATACCTTATAGTTTCACTCCTTTAGCATTTATATACCCTCAGTTGTATTTGTAGCATTTATATATCCTTAGTTGGTCAAACTTTGCAAGTTAATACCCTATATTTTACAAACGTAAAAATTTTCATCCAAAGTTTTCATATAATATTCATATGTTAATTTTAGAGCTTTTAACCATTTATATTGATTAAATTACTATTAAACCTATCCAAATTCTAATTTAAATGTATCATAATTGAATTTCAAAAATAGAATTTAGAAAGATTTAGCCATACATTCAACAAACTTATTAGAGAGAAAGTTATAAGATTAGCATATAAATATTATATGGGAACTTTTAAATAAAAATTTTACGCTTGCAAAACATAGGGTATTAACGTACAATTTTGACCAACTCAGGGTATATAAATACTACGAAATACAACTGAGGGTATATAAGTGCTAAAAGAGTGAAACTATAAGGTATTTAAATGCCATTTAGCCTTGAATTAATTTGCTCTAATATTCTAGTTTGATCTAGAACCGTTAGCATTTTTTAGTGCTCTTTCTTAGTTCTCTTTTAACTTGCTATAGTCGCGACTTACACAGTTTTGTTCTGTGTTTATACGGTGTTGTTGACTGGTGAGAAAATTATAGTGTTAAAGAAACCTTTATTAGCTTATTTACTTTGCTTATTTAGTAAGACTTTATTTCCATAACTAGTGGTCGCAAGTTTACACAGTTTTTGCCCATTAGCTAATTGTGCGTCTAGGGCTCCTCTGTTTGCGTTTATCCCTTGCTATTGACAAGTTTGGTTTTAGTGTTTTTTTGAGATGCCTAAGTTTCTAAGCTATCTTTCTTTGGATAAAAAGAATCCTGATATTAGGACTATGTCTGAAAAAAATTCAGAATCCCTAAATTATAAAAATATTGACTAAAGTATTCAAAAATTGGAAAATGACAAAAGACAATTCTAATGATACTCATTGTAAAGAAAGTATTTAAATTAAAACTACCCATTATGTTAAAACTATTGAGAAAACAAGAACAATAACTTCTCACACAGAAAATTATGATTACTTAGTGATAAAGAATTTCTTAAAAATAAGAAACTTGCATACAACTATTGGGACTACCAAGCAGCTTGAGAACATGTTCTCTACATTCAAAATCATGATGGAAAACATAAATGGTGGATAATGATTTATAAATCGATGAGTCTACCAAATTGGTTTATTTAAACCTTCGGGCTAAATTTGGACCATTAAGGAAATAATGCCAAATAAAATCCTTAAAACGAAAGGAAAACACTTATCTTTGCGAGATATCCTTCAAATATCAATGGAATATGGCCTCCTTTATTTATGCAATGGGATTGGGACTCTATTATTAAGAAAACGCTGTTCAACCGTCTTACTTTGCTAGAAGTATTTCAGCAAAATGGTATATGATCAATGGAATACTATAAATTATTTATATGAAAGAAAAAGTTCTTTATTTCCTGACCATAGCTCAGAATATGGATTAAAATCTAACCCTAAGAAATCTAATATGAAGACCATATAGAAAAATTTATATGAAAGATTTTCATAACAGCATCCGGATGAATGCGAAGAAAAATTAAAGTCACTTGTTTATGACGAGTTGCTAATGCTACTAGCTCTAATGGATGATAAATACTGGTTCAACAACATCAGAATCTGCTGAGCTAAAATGTTCTTCTGTTGATCAAGATGACACTACTATGGATATTGAGGAAAGTAATGGTTATGACTGCTATGAGGTTATGATAATCTCTAACAATGAATATGATAAATACTAACGACTTAAAATAATCGATCATTTAAAAAATATAAATATTTTAACATTTAAAACTAGTAAACTCTAACAAAATGTTCGAATACCAGAGATATGATAAAGATTATAGCTAAAAAGGACAGCTCTTCAAAAGACTATAAAGATGCAAATAATCCTATTTTGGGTGTTTTACATAAAATTCGTAGCTTCTACCTACATATACTAAAAACTGTTCTCTATGAACTTTTTGAGGGTAGACTTTGAAAATTTTGACTCTATGGGGCCCACATGTCATTAAAAGCATAAAAAAATAGTGTTACATAGAGAATGGCTTAAATGATTAGTAGAGCGGGAAACTCTGTAAATAAGAAGCATGTGAAGAAGTGAAGAGAGGCTCTCGGGAAAGTAAAGAGAAAAAGCTCTTACGGGATTTCCTCTCTTGTTTTCCTCTTTAGTTTGTGTGTGTGTGTGTTTGTTTTGTATTAATTTCTTTGTTAGTGTTTGAGTGTTTGTAAGATAAGAGTATTAGTGTTTGCTACTACTACTTTGGTGCTGACTAGTTCATCTCCTAGTTACCATTTTGTGTAAGTTATTTTGGTATGTAAGATTGCTCTTTATAAATATTACTATCGAGTTTGTGTTTAATCTTTTATGTTCTCTTTGTGAATTTATTTTAGTGTTATTCTTCATTTATTTCTTTTAACTTCCATTTTTCATTTTCTTGCTTCCATTTTTCTTGTTTATTAATCTTGATATACATGTAAACGAAGAAGAATATATCACTCTAAACAAGACATAAATCCTTTCCTCCGTTCATACTATAGTCCTCACATGCTAGCTTTGTTGTATCATGGCTAAAACAAATTCGATCACAATATACACACACACAAACACACACATACATCTATACATGTATATACATTGGCATATAATACATATACATACAAGTGTATATATATATATATATATATATATATATATATATATATATATATATATATATATATATATATATATATATATAGGAAATAATGTGAATGGTGGCTCATTTTGCTAAATGAGCTGCCAAGAGATAGTCATGTGGTGAGGCCCACCTTACTAGTCACATCAAAAGGTGTGGACCTCACCACTCTATTTATTAGTAGCTTATTTAGCAAAATGAGCCACCACCTCATACACATCATTCCCATATATATATATATATATATATATATGGAATGATGTGTATGAGGGTGTTCATTTCAGCAATGAGAGCCATGTAGTGAGGCCCACCTTGCTAGTCATATCAATAATTGTGGACCTCACCACTCTATCTCATGGTAGTTCACTTAGCAAAATGAGCCACCACCTCATACATATTATTCCCATATATATATATGCCAATGTGTGTGTGTATTATATATATATATATATATATATATATATATATATATATATATATATATATATACATAATCTATATACATGTACATATACACATATATATATGTATGTATGTATACACACACACATACTATGAAGCATATAAATTTTCATATTTAATCAAAATTTTTGTGTAAATTTCAATTGTATTCTCATTTATAATATAATCAAATAGTTTTAAACCCATGCAATGCCGGAGCTTAGCAATGTTATTAAGTAAGAGATATATGAGATTCGTATTGCAAAGTAAACATAGTCAACAAAAATGACGTAAAAATTAGTGTAGAGGTCAAAACTTTGTCAGTCAAGGGAAATTCATAAATTGAAAAGCAATAAATTTATAACTATTAATTTATATATATATATATATATATATATATATATATATATATATATATATATATATATATATAATATATAAGATTGTGGTTAAGGTTTGAAATAGCTACCAAAGAGAGAATAAAAAAGAGGTGAGGTCTACATCTTTGATGTGACTAAGAAGAAGGCTCATCACATCTTATCTCATAAATTATTTAAAGAAATGAAATCACCTCATACCCATTATTTTCTATATATATATATATATATATAATATGTTATAACAACTGAACAAATAGTTACCTCCAAAAATATAAAAAAACACACACACAACTGAACTAATAGATAATATGTTTTCTAGTTTCCAAAATACAATCAGTAACCTGATAAATTAAAGAAGGTCTCAAATACATGAACAAAATAGAAATACTTAACACAATTTATTATATTTTGAAAAGTTGAAGATATTATACATTAAGATCCTTAAAAATTCTTAGATACTCTCAAAAACATCTATGCAACATCTCAACAGTTATTTGTTATGTGCATTCATAGCCATTAATCACTATAAAAATTCCATAAAGGCAGTAAATGAATACTTTGTCCTTCGCCTGCATGATAACTCATTTGATTCTTAGCAAGGCATGGAATCATTCATCTCAGACTCTTTGCATAGCACCTAATATAAGTCCAATGAAATATGAGAATCGAAAGCACCAAAAGTGATTTACATTGTGGTTTAACATAATCAAGCAAACCAATGGCTAAAACAAAATACGAAATTTAAAGGCATAGTATAATATAATATCCAGTATTAAGTATTCACGGTTTAATTAGAAACTACATGTAAAATCTGAGAAAATGGACAAACAGAGTCACTAACAATCTAAAAGACAACTAAATATGATGAATTCTTTCCCTTGTGCTTCACCGGTTGTTGAATTCATTGAATTCATAACTATACTTGCACCAAAGCAACAAAAGAAAGATAAATGTTAGCAGCTAAATCATGCGTTTTATAAGAAGTAAAATTATCTATAAAATGCACCACACACTAAAACATGAAAAGAAATTTTAGAGATATTAAAAGGAATAAAGGATGAAGTTTATCACCACAAAGCCCAGAGGAAGGAAAGTTTTCAGCCTCTTTATGAGAAAACAACCAAGATACAAACTTTCAACAATAGCGCCACCTGATCAAACATAGCAGCAAGATTTTTCTTCCACTCGAAAAAACAGAAAGTATTTTTTTAAGAATGACACTCAAAGTCAAACTTAAATCTATTAATTTTTGGGAATGCTCAAATCTTTCTAACATCCAGCGCCAAAAATCAAACTAAATTCTCTTAAATACGTAAAATCAAGAACATGAAAATTTAAAATAAGAAGAAACTTAGAAGCATCAAAGAGATCTAAAACTTAAAGATTATTTCTATATTAGTCCCTACAATCTTTAATATTTTGAAATTAGTCCTGCAAATCACTAAAATTGCTGTTTGATCCCCAGTTTTAAGCTATTTTAAGTTTCTTCTTCAGAGATAAAAACTAAACGCTTTTTTCAATATTAGTTCCTAAGAAATGGGGGAGCTGATAGCAACTACAATTATTTGAATGGCTAATTTCAAAATTAAAGATCCTAAGGATTAATATTGAAAACCAAAAACTAAAGTAATACTTAGAATTTTAACAAAACTACAACAGAAACTGGACAAAAATTTCATGTTGGTAGGGCTTATTGTATGTTAATTACAATGTCAGCAGAAACATGATTCCATTTAAGAGATTCAAGTGTACCTTCCCCTTCTGGCCCTTTGGTAACAATCAAGTGCAGCATAAGTTGAGTAAATGGATCAACAGCTGGTCCTCACCATCACTCTCCAGATTTAATCTGACATACCATCTCTATAACCCTTGAATCAAATCAAACAATTATTGAAGAAAAATACTACAAAAGACACAACTTCAACTTAAACATGAAGGATGAAGATGAGCACCTTTCAATGCATTGTCGCTTCATAATCACAGGGTAAAGTAATTCAAGAAGATGCCATGATTGTCATTTGCCAAAAAAAATTGCATTTCGAGGTATTGAGAGCAAATTTAACCCATCAAATTTTAAATGAAAATGAGAGAATTTAATTAGTAAATTCAAAAGGAAAGAGAACCCATCGTTTAGTTTGGATTCAAAATCTACAGTTCCATCAGATTTTTGAGTTCAATTTGGAAAAACAAAGAAATTAAAATAGCAAAACTCAAAAATCATATAGGCACGTAAATCAAATAATTCATGGAGTAATAATATTTCCATTTGCATGTATATAAAATACAATCTGAAATTGAAGGTTTCCATCAAAATGAATCTTTTACACATTCTTCAAGTTGCACCAAGTTTAATTTACACTTTTTTATCCTTCACTAACCAAAATATAGTTTTCGATCATATTCTCTTGAGTCACAGTTGCATCAAAATGAAAAAATTAAATATCAGAAATTACTACAGTTCTTAAAGTCCCTCAATCGATTTTTACTTGTAATCATTAAGTTTCAAACATTTCCCAACATTCTCCCAATAAATTCTTAAAAAGACCCTAAGAAAAAAAATAAAATAAAATAAAAACAACTGAACTAATTGATTCATGAAAGGTATTTAATGTAGAAATTGTAATGTAAAAAGACCAAAAAGAACTTTAAAACTAATTAATAATTTGCTCAGATAGGTTGAAAGGAAGCAAGGTTATAAAATCTTGTCATGAGTGAGCACCATAGGCCTCTAAAATTCTTGTTATTTGTTAGGCAAGAACCCAAACAAATTTAAATACTTATACGTACTGATCGAGGAGACGAAGTGATTCCAGCTAGTAGCAAATGGACCAGAGAGAATTGGACACAACCACCTAAATCATACACACAGACAATCACGAAAATAAATCAAACAAACAGTAAAAATAAATATGAAACCTAAAATTCCCAACAGAAGCTTCCTTATCAAATCAATGCAAGCACTACGAAGAAGCAGTAAGAACAAACAATAACCATAGAGTCCAAGTACACTGTGATTAGCAATTTAAAGAAAATAAAAGGGTAACAATCTCATGACATTCTTAGAGTAAGACAATAACACATGAAGAAGCTTATCAAACAAATATAGAAATTAATGTAAGGAGTGTAGAATTGGAACCTGGTCATTTAGAGGAATTGAAACTCCGTGAAACCTTGTAATTTTCAAGAGCATGATCAAAATAGTGTATTAAAGTGCTAAAAGAGAGCATGGTTGTCAGGGGGAGTCTCAACATCAATATCCATTAAGTGGCCATAATCAACCAATTCAACTATTCTAAAGCGAGAATAAGTGGCAATGGTGATAGAGAGTGTTAAGTTGGATTTCTAGGAAAGTTTTCTTACTAACTCTCTGTAGGCGCATGAATCTAGTTTTTAGTAGGTATGAACATATTGATTAGATAATTTTCATATATGACGAATGTACACGTGTGGATTCAAAACTCTATAAAGAAAAACTAATTCTTTCCTTAATCGATGCATATCTGGAATTATTGGGAAGATTCACTCTTAAATTTGATATAAGGTGGCATAGAGAGCTAAGGTGAATTATAGGCTAGTTTCCAAATAGTTCTCCAATAGCGTATGCATCTACTTTTATTTAATTTTTAGTAGGTATTAACATATATATTTGATTTTTATATTCGACAAATATACATGAGTGCAGTCAGAACTTATAAAGTGATTGAAATTGGCGTGTGTCATGTATAGAAATTACTACAATGGTCCAATTTAAAACTTCATACAGTGAGATAAGGGCTAAAGGTGACATTGTAGTACAACATTTCCATCAGCTCAACATGCACAGGCATCTGTTTCTTACATAGATATGATCATAGAGAATATCATGACTGAATTCAAAATTTTATAAAGAAAAAGGACACTATCTTAATTTATGTATTTCATATCTAAATTATCATAATTCTGTACTTCTTACGTTTGCAACATTTTCTCTCACAAATAGATTATCCAAATTCATAAATACTTGTGTCATTTAAAATTCCCTTTGATTGAGCTATACAAATGCATAATTGAGTTCTCACATTCATAAGCTACAGTGGATCACAAAGAATCCAAATTGACATTTTAAACTACATATATGCATTCAACCCAAAATAGCAATAATGTTAAATATAAATTCGCATTGAACCTATAACATCAAGGGGAGAAAAATACACACACGTAGGTAATTAAATCAGAGAAAGGATAGAGAATAGTGAAGATTACTACTAGATTTTCTCTCTCAAAAAGGTTCTCCATTCTTGATTCCAGCGAGGAGGGTGTTGTCTTATTATGGCGTTTGGGGAACAAAACTGAAACAAAGAAATATAGAAGTCTATAAAATTATAGTTACAAGTGCATAATCAAGTTCTCACATTCATAAGCTACAATGGATCACAAAGAATCCAAACTGACAATTTAAAGTACATATATGCATTCAACCCAAAACAGCAATAATGTTAAATTTAAATTCTCATTGAACCTATAACATCAACACACGCACATATGTAGGTAATTAAATCAGATAAAGGATAGAGAATAGTGAAGATTACCTCTAATATAGTAATTTCAAAATTTCATGCTTAGAGTTTATCTCCATGTTTCATTATTTGCGTCCTTAGTTTTTGTTGGAGTATTCTTTGATGCAGGTTGGTGCTAGTGGATTTGGAATTGCATGTATTATCAAATTTTTGTTATTGCTTTGTGATGTTTGAACCATTTGGCTGGAAGTTCTTATATTACACATAATATTTCATTCTAGGGTGCATGGAAGTCAGTTGCAGACAAGTTTGAGTATGTTATGCATGGGAAGCTGTATAAGATTTCAGAAGAGGGTTCTGAAGGAAAAGTGAAAGTGTAAGACCTCTGCTAGTCAGGGTTTTTTTTTTGATATTTTGAAAGTTAAGGGGAGGGGGTTCTCATAATCGTCCAAAGTTAAGGGTTGGGGTGGGGTTAACGAGCAGCCTAGTAAAAATATTGAGATAATTAGAGAAAGACGATGTGTAGTTCATTGAGATAAAGTCCTTTTGTTGTGTTTTGTCGCGTTCCAGGATAAGAACTGTAAAAAGGCTTATGAAGTATGAAAACAAATAGATTGTTGCAGCTTGTTGGATTTTAAGGTATATTGACAATTTGAAGTGGGTGGTTTAGAGGGTTTTGACCCTTGTTGGATTTTAAGGTATATTGACTGTCTGCAATGGGTGGTTTAGGGGCTTTTGACCCTCTTAACCAACAAAAAAGCTCTAGTAAAAAGAACAAAAGATAGGTATATATGTGTGTGTGTATACATATGTGTATATATATAAGAAATAATGAGTATGAGATGGCGAATCATTTAGCAAAATATTATAAATATATATATATATATATATATATATATATATATATATATATAGTATATATATATGTATATATATAAGAAATAATGAGTATGAGATGGCGAATCATTTAGCAAAATGAGCTAGAAAGAGATAACAATGTGGTAAGACCCACATTACTAGTCATTAGATATTATTGTTACAGTTTAGCAACAAGTATGTTTGCTGCATTCAAACTGTCAAAGTTGAAATATTATTTGGACATATATTCTCCAAATTGTGATGAGAGTAGCTCAAAGGACATTATGAATACACATTTGAGAAGAAAGATGGGTGATGCGGGCCGAGCGGGAGCTCTGATCTGAAAGTGGAAGGCTCTCGAATGTGATGCCTTTGATGCCAATATGAATCTGATCGAAAAGTACGGGGTTCTCAATATTGTGAACTTTGGTGGGAGCTCAAATCTAATGAAGATTTGAAAGGAGGAGCGACAATGTTTTAAAAAGCTCCCGCCTAGCCCGCCTAGGTTGCTATGTAGGCTTAGGCAGTACCTAGGCCACCTAGGCTCCGCCCGCCTAGGTCTTGAGTGTACCCAGGAGAGCGGAGACTGCTTATAGGGACTGCAATTTAGGTCTTGGTCGTGATTTCCTCTGTTGCTGCCTCTACTGTAACCTTTGAACTACTACGGCCTCCTCCACTAGCTATGAATACCTCAAACTCCTCTAACCTTGAGTAAAATCTCATCCGGCACCACTTAACCAAAAAAAAAAAAAATCTCCTAAGCCTAGCGCATAGATGCTAGGCGCTAGTTTGGCACCTAGCGGTGCCTAGCACTTTCGATAACATTGATTGTAATTAAAAAAGATAAAAAAAAATGCCTAGGCCCTATCTAGGTTCCCGCCTAGGCTCCAGGTCCGACGTCTAGCGCTTTTTGTGACCTTGAGGAGCGGATAAATTTTTTAGTGTTTGATAACTATCCAAAGCCGTGTTGTAAGGTTTTGCCGGAGAGAGATCGTAACTCATCTAGGGTCTATCAGAGGAGACACGACGACGGTGATACTTGATTGGATCATGAGAGCTCATTGAGGCTCGTCGACGCTTGAACATGGTTTGATCTGGTTGACGAAGAGGTGTGAAGGGTTGGATATCAAGGAGAGGGCATAAGTAAATAGTAATAATAACGTTATTGTTCACGCGGATGAACATAACACGTACGGGTTACTGTTCATCACTGAATAGGAACATTTTTTTTTGTGGGATCTTTTTGAGGATTAGGTTTTGAGAGAATTTTGGAGTTGCAGGTGAGAGATTGGAAATGGGATTTGATCTAAGGGATAGGATTTAAAGTGGAGAATTTGGACATAACTAGGTCTCACACGTAGGGGCCTCAAGGTCTTCACACCACAAAGAGGCAATTCACATGCCAAAGAACACTTACACACGCTCAAGAGAGAATTATCATAACGCAATTTTTTTATTCATCAATGTCTATTCCTCATGAAGGATTACATCTCTTTTTTATAGAAGAGAAAAGCATCTAAACATTTAAGGAGGCAAACTAAAATTCTAATGAAGCCTAATCCTAACATAATTAAAAGATGCAATCAAATAAAATCCTACCTAAACGTTAAGGATATCTCAAAATCAAATACTAAAGAAATCCTAACTAAATTTTTTTTTGTTTTACATAGAATAAAACCAAATCCTACCGAAAAAGTAAAGATCCTAATAAATCTTAATTTCATTAAATCAACACCCCACGATCTTCCTGCATCACTTGGGCTATAAGCAAGATTGTTCTTTCGGAATCAAGAAAAAGGATGACTCGACGAGCATATGTACCTTCCAAAAGAACTAGCAAATCCTGAGCAATCTTAACCAGCCAGGCATAATCATGGGTCAATCCAGAAATCTCAGAAACAATTTTTGAGACAATTTAGCTACTAGGATCCCTCAGTTGTCTCAATGTTCCAAGTAAAGGAACTCGGCTATGATAAAAGTACAACTATCAGCCTGAAGAAGAGACCAAAAATTAGACCGCTATAATCTGCAAGTAAATCATCCCAGTATACTTCTATGTTTCCTCTACCTTACCAAGGACCTCTGGGTTTCACTGGATTCTCACCAGCTTTGGCTAGGTACGTTCACATCAGGAACTCCATTTGATCTATTTGGTTATTAAATGTCATTGGCAGTCCACTATGTGCTATTGTTTGCAGTTTGATGTTTAGTTTTAAGATCTTGTTTGCACTAGAACTCACTACATAATTCAAATTTCAAAGTTTCTTCTGTACTTTGTCGCTCTCCAGTTCTCAGTTGTGTTGAAATTGATTTCATGTCCTGTGTTTTAGGTTGAGCATTTTCTGATCAAATAGAACACCGAACTTGAGCTGTTCTTGTAAAGGTTTGATTTTGTAATTGCTATGGTTCGGTTATGGTTAATTACAAAAGTTTCGTTTTTCTTCAGCTTTGTGATAACTCGTCCTCAGCCAGCTCCAAAACTGATTAGGGTTTTCTTTTTCTTTCTCAATATTTTGAGACTACACTTCTTTACTCCGGCCATGCACTATGGTGACCTGCTAAGATCTTGATGAGCAGGTGTTGGATTAGGTTCAACTTTAAGGGCATATTTGGTGAGGATAGGGGAGAAGGGAAGGTAGGGGAACCTACTCACCCCGTTTGGAAAGTTTTTAAGAGTGAAAGTGTTCCCCTTCATTCCTCTTGATTACCCTACAACCAATGAAAATTTGTTCCCTCCTAAATTGGGGTGGAACCTAGAGGAAGAGAATTCCCTTACCTTCCCTTCTCTTCTCTTCCTTATTTTTCCTTAGCTTCCCCTAATGAAATCCAAACATCCCCTAAGGAGACGATGATGATATGTAATATTCTAGTTGATTAGTTTCTAGTTTGTTCTGATTTTCAGGAACTATGCAGTTATTTGGAGGAATTTGTATCAATCTTCGTGTGTCCTTATCTTTAACCAGATAAAGACGGCGAACCTTTTTGTTGGCAGTCTCTACTGTGCATATATGATTACTTTTGTAAAGATCATCCTGCCGCTTTGTGTGTGACCCTGAGTGTTGCCTTCTTAGTTCGGAGTTCTGAGGAAAAAAAAATAACTTCTTGTCTTTTATTTTTTATTATGCTCACCAAATGAAGTGATTGACTGAACTTAAATGAAGAAGTTTGGTCTAGTTCTAATTTGGTCTGCAGTAGAGTTCAGTATTCGATTCGGTCATGAACCACTCAATTCAGTTTCAAATCCCCAACTGAATGCGCCTCCCTACCTATTTTAATCCATTTCCAAACAATACCCAATACTCGTAATTGCTTCTTATATGAACTGGAAACTGCATATATGCATTAATTAAAACCAATGGAGCTGCCAATGAGGATTATTTTCCTGTCAGTATGGCTCCAGAACTATATGCCTCCCTATAGGTATGGGGCAGTAATAACCTCAGGATTCTTTTGCAACATAGAACTTTTGGATATCCTTGCCTCATGCTCAATGACCTGTATATAACTGGCTCATATGCAATATTTACTTGAATCATATTTCATCCGTGCACATTGGTTACATGCTAATGACGATATGTTCCCTTGTTGTAATCTGTATTTCCTGTCCCCTGCTCATGTATATGCCTTGTTGTACTCTGACAATCCTTGTAATGGATGTCATTTTGGGATCATTTGAGATAGCGTGTTTCCATACTTGTGGGTGCATTCCAGTATTTTGGCAAAAATATTGTTGTATTATATATATATATATATATATATATATATATATATATATATATATATATATATATATATATATATATATATATATATATATATATATATATAGAAGCTCCTATGAACTTAAGTTCATAATGAATAGTGGTACACCAACTTTTTATCCACTCATCTTGTCTTGAGATTTGTGATGCACAAATCTCAAAGTGGGCTTTATATCTTTCACGGATCCCAAAGCAAGATGAGTGGTTAGAAAAGTTTGCATCACTATTCATTATGAACTTAAGTTCATAGGAGCTCTTTATATATATATATATATATATATATATATATATATATATATATATATATATAGAGAGAGAGAGAGAGAGAGAGAAAGCTCTATAAACTTAAGTGGATAGAGATATTTGTCCACCAACTTTTATATCCATTAGATTTGCTTTGAGATTTGTACAAAACATGAAGGATATCTTTGAGATATGTGCATCATATGCTAGCACAAATCTCAAAGCATATCTAATGGATAAAAAGTTGGTGGACAAGTGCTTCTATCCACTTAAGTTTATAGGAGCTTTACTATATATATATATATATATATATATATATATATATATATATATATATATATATATATAGTTTTTAGTGGATAGAGCCCTTGTCCACCAATTTTTTATCCATTGATTTTGCATTGAGATTTGTGCTAGCATGTAATAAAAATAAATGCACAAATTCAAAGATAGCTTTGATGTGTAGCACAAATCTCAAAGCATAATGAAGGAATAAAAGTTTAGTGGACAAGTGCTCCTATCCACTTAAGTTTATAAGAGCTTTACTATATATATATATATATATATATATATATATATATATATATATATATATATATAGAGAGAGAGAGAGAGAGAAAGCTCTATAAACTTAAGTGGATAGAGATATTTGTCCACCAACTTTTATATCCATTAGATTTGCTTTGAGATTTGTACAAAACATGAAGGATATCTTTGAGATATGTGCATCATATGCTAGCACAAATCTCAAAGCATATCTAATGGATAAAAAGTTGGTGGACAAGTGCTTCTATCCACTTAAGTTTATAGGAGCTTTACTATATATATATATATATATATATATATATATATATATATATATATATATATATAGTTTTTAGTGGATAGAGCCCTTTGTCCACCAATTTTTTATCCATTGATTTTGCATTGAGATTTGTGCTAGCATGTAATAAAAATAAATGCACAAATCTCAAAGATAGCTTTGATGTGTAGCACAAATCTCAAAGCATAATGAAGGAATAAAAGTTTAGTGGACAAGTGCTCCTATCCACTTAAGTTTATAAGAGCTTTACTATATATATATATATATATATATATATATATATATATATATATATATATATATAGAGAGAGAGAGAGAGAGAAAGCTCTATAAACTTAAGTGGATAGAGATATTTGTCCACCAACTTTTATATCCATTAGATTTGCTTTGAGATTTGTACAAAACATGAAGGATATCTTTGAGATATGTGCATCATATGCTAGCACAAATCTCAAAGCATATCTAATGGATAAAAAGTTGGTGGACAAGTGCTTCTATCCACTTAAGTTTATAGGAGCTTTACTATATATATATATATATATATATATATATATATATATATATATATATATATATATATATATATATAGTTTTTAGTGGATAGAGCCCTTTGTCCACCAATTTTTTATCCATTGATTTTGCATTGAGATTTGTGCTAGCATGTAATAAAAATAAATGCACAAATCTCAAAGATAGCTTTGATGTGTAGCACAAATCTCAAAGCATAATGAAGGAATAAAAAGTTTAGTGGACAAGTGCTCCTATCCACTTAAGTTTATAAGAGCTTTACTATATATATATACATCCTTGGACCTGTCAGTCTGGATGCATTGTTGTACTCTGACAATACTTATAATGGATGTCAGTATGGATCCATACGTGTGGGTGCACTCCATTATTTGGGCAAAATAATGTAGAAGTAATAAATGCTTGAGTAAATTTCACTGAACTCCCCTGAACATTGGGGGTTTTGCACACCTTTGTTTATTTCCCTTAGCTTGCTGAACTTGTTTCACTTAACAACCCCCCCCCCCCACAAAACAAAACAAAAAAAAAAAAGGAAAAAGGAAAAAAAAAGAAGAACAGAACAAAAGGTAATACCGTGAACTTTGATGTGTATATCCTTTTTTCACTTCGTTTTGGTCATTTCACCATTAGCGGCTAACGGCGACAGGGGGTTATGTTGGAAAAACATCAAAGGTTGGGGTTGGGGACTAAGTGAGACACCCCAAAGTTCGGCGCATACTTTAAGCATATCGGTTTTTTTCAAGTAGATATTATATTTAATGGTTTCTTTTGCTTCCTTCGTACAAAATTGCAACTCTTGCTTCGATTCTCCTTGAATCATCTGTGTTGAGAGTTTTATTATCTATGTTGTTAATTGATTGGGGTAGTTGATTATCTTTTGTCATCTCATGTTTCTTCTGATGCAAATTTGGCCTTGTCACTTGTTTCTGATAAGCATCGTGCCTTTGCAGGGATATATATGCTTCATTTGGTGGCCTATTAATGATGCTCAGGGGTGATCCTTCCAATGCAAGCAACTTCGAGTTAGATCAGAGGCTGTTCCTGCTGATGAGGAAAGTTTAAAACCAATTCTATGTAACCTAACTTTGTTTGAACTTAAGAACTGATGGAAGGTATCTTGTAGGGATTTTCGGACCAGGTTGTCCGTGAAGGTCACACGAGTCTCTTCGGTTCTCGGAGTGGAGATCCCACTCTTAGTTCCATCTTCATCTTAGGTAGCGTGAAGGTATCTTGTAGGGATTTTCGGACCAGGTTGTCCGTGAAGGTCACGAGTCTCTTCGGTTCTCGGTGGAGATCCCACTCTTAGTTCCATCTTCATCTTAGGTAGCGTGAAGGTATCTTGTAGGGATTTTCGGACCAGGTTGTCCGTGAAGGTCACGAGTCTCTTCGGTTCTCGGTGGAGATCCCACTCTTAGTTCCATCTTCATCTTAGGTAGCGTGAAGGTATCTTGTAGGGATTTTCGGACCAGGTTGTCCGTGAAGGTCACACGAGTCTCTTCGGTTCTCGGTGGAGATCCCACTCTTAGTTCCATCTTCATCTTAGGTAGCGTGAAGGTATCTTGTAGGGATTTTCGAACCGGGTTGTCCGTGAAGGTCACGAGTCTCTTCGGTTCTCGGTGGAGATCCCACTCTTAGTTCCATCTTCATCTTAGGTAGCGTGAAGGTATCTTGTAGGGATTTTCGAACCGGGTTGTCCGTGAAGGTCACGAGTCTCTTCGGTTCTCGGTGGAGATCCCACTCTTAGTTCCATCTTCATCTTAGGTAGCGTGAAGGTATCTTGTAGGGATTTTCGGACCAGGTTGTCCGTGAAGGTCACGAGTCTCTTCGGTTCTCGGTGGAGATCCCACTCTTAGTTCCATCTTCATCTTAGGTAGCGTGAAGGTATCTTGTAGGGATTTTCGGACCAGGTTGTCCGTGAAGGTCACGAGTCTCTTCGGTTCTCGGTGGAGATCCCACTCTTAGTTCCATCTTCATCTTAGGTAGCGTGAAGGTATCTTGTAGGGATTTTCGGACCAGGTTGTCCGTGAAGGTCACGAGTCTCTTCGGTTCTCGGTGGAGATCCCACTTTTAGTTCCATCTTCATCTTAGGTAGCGTGAAGGTATCTTGTAGGGATTTTCGAACCGGGTTGTCCGTGAAGGTCACGAGTCTCTTCGGTTCTCGGTGGAGATCCCACTTTTAGTTCCATCTTCATCTTAGGTAGCGTGAAGGTATCTTGTAGGGATTTTCGGACCAGGTTGTCCGTGAAGGTCACGAGTCTCTTCGGTTCTCGGTGGAGATCCCACTCTTAGTTCCATCTTCATCTTAGGTAGCGTGAAGGTATCTTGTAGGGATTTTCGAACCGGGTTGTCCGTGAAGGTCACGAGTCTCTTCGGTTCTCGGTGGAGATCCCACTCTTAGTTCCATCTTCATCTTAGGTAGCGTGAAGGTATCTTGTAGGGATTTTCGGACCAGGTTGTCCGTGAAGGTCACGAGTCTCTTCGGTTCTCGGTGGAGATCCCACTCTTAGTTCCATCTTCATCTTAGGTAGCGTGAAGGTATCTTGTAGGGATTTTCGAACCGGGTTGTCCGTGAAGGTCACGAGTCTCTTCGGTTCTCGGTGGAGATCCCACTCTTAGTTCCATCTTCATCTTAGGTAGCGTGAAGGTATCTTGTAGGGATTTTCGAACCGGGTTGTCCGTGAAGGTCACGAGTCTCTTCGGTTCTCGGTGGAGATCCCACTCTTAGTTCCATCTTCATCTTAGGTAGCGTGAAGGTATCTTGTAGGGATTTTCGGACCAGGTTGTCCGTGAAGGTCACACGAGTCTCTTCGGTTCTCGGTGGAGATCCCACTCTTAGTTCCATCTTCATCTTAGGTAGCGTGAAGGTATCTTGTAGGGATTTTCGAACCGGGTTGTCCGTGAAGGTCACACGAGTCTCTTCGGTTCTCGGTGGAGATCCCACTTTTAGTTCCATCTTCATCTTAGGTAGCGTGAAGGTATCTTGTAGGGATTTTCGGACCAGGTTGTCCGTGAAGGTCACGAGTCTCTTCGGTTCTCGGTGGAGATCCCACTCTTAGTTCCATCTTCATCTTAGGTAGCGTGAAGGTATCTTGTAGGGATTTTCGAACCGGGTTGTCCGTGAAGGTCACACGAGTCTCTTCGGTTCTCGGTGGAGATCCCACTCTTAGTTCCATCTTCATCTTAGGTAGCGTGAAGGTATCTTGTAGGGATTTTCGAACCGGGTTGTCCGTGAAGGTCACACGAGTCTCTTCGGTTCTCGGTGGAGATCCCACTCTTAGTTCCATCTTCATCTTAGGTAGCGTGAAGGTATCTTGTAGGGATTTTCGAACCGGGTTGTCCGTGAAGGTCACACGAGTCTCTTCGGTTCTCGGTGGAGATCCCACTCTTAGTTCCATCTTCATCTTAGGTAGCGTGAAGGTATCTTGTAGGGATTTTCGGACCAGGTTGTCCGTGAAGGTCACGAGTCTCTTCGGTTCTCGGTGGAGATCCCACTCTTAGTTCCATCTTCATCTTAGGTAGCGTGAAGGTATCTTGTAGGGATTTTCGGACCAGGTTGTCCGTGAAGGTCACACGAGTCTCTTCGGTTCTCGGTGGAGATCCCACTCTTAGTTCCATCTTCATCTTAGGTAGCGTGAAGGTATCTTGTAGGGATTTTCGGACCAGGTTGTCCGTGAAGGTCACACGAGTCTCTTCGGTTCTCGGTGGAGATCCCACTTTTAGTTCCATCTTCATCTTAGGTAGCGTGAAGGTATCTTGTAGGGATTTTCGAACCGGGTTGTCCGTGAAGGTCACACGAGTCTCTTCGGTTCTCGGTGGAGATCCCACTCTTAGTTCCATCTTCATCTTAGGTAGCGTGAAGGTATCTTGTAGGGATTTTCGAACCGGGTTGTCCGTGAAGGTCACGAGTCTCTTCGGTTCTCGGTGGAGATCCCACTCTTAGTTCCATCTTCATCTTAGGTAGCGTGAAGGTATCTTGTAGGGATTTTCGGACCAGGTTGTCCGTGAAGGTCACACGAGTCTCTTCGGTTCTCGGTGGAGATCCCACTCTTAGTTCCATCTTCATCTTAGGTAGCGTGAAGGTATCTTGTAGGGATTTTCGAACCGGGTTGTCCGTGAAGGTCACACGAGTCTCTTCGGTTAACTTATTCTGCGAACTGTATATGGTTTCTGTTAGAAAGCTTTAATCAGAGCCTTAATTATGTATAATTATTGTGAGTGGTCACTTAAAATTTGTGCAGGAAAAACCAGTTTTACTTTGGTTTAATATAGTATTTTTTTTGACATTAGTCCCGTGAATCTTGACTATTTTAAAATTAGTCCCTCAGGTCAATTAAAACTAGTATCAGCTCCCCCACTTTTATAGCTTGCTATTATGAGAGTTCTTGTTTCTAGTACCAAATTTATTTGGACAAAATGATCAAAACTCCCTAAAATATTGGTGAACTCTCGAGTTTCCTTCTAAAGTATCAATTTTTCAAATTTCCTACTTGAGCTATGTGTATACCAATGTGATCATTTCATGAGCTCACAATCTAACATTTAATAGACTAATAACATGATAGTATTTGTTTAGCGTTTCTTGCATTTTGTACAATTAAAAAATGATTTTTTAATTTCAAAAGGGATGAAGAGAAAAAAGTTTTGGAAGAAAGTAGTTAAGAATTTCTTTGGTCAGCGAAAAAGGAGATAGATTCATAAAAACAATGAGGAAAGGCAAATAACCATCCTCACATTATTAATTTGTTAAGTATTTGACTGTGGGCTCATAAAATGGCCACATTGAACCCACAAACATAATTTTAGGGGTAAAATAGGTAAATTGATACTTTAGGGGGTGAAGTAGAGAGTTACTCATACTTTTAAAGATGAGTTAGCTATTTTGTCATTAGCTGGGATGTAAATGCATTGCACGTGGTCAAATAGTTTGATTGTTTCTTTTGGGTTTATGTCTTTGCCATAACTCTTTTGTGAAATAGTTTATGGTTATCACACGATCAATTACACTAAATAGGATCAAGTCTTTTAAACCACTACTTGATGATGATAACATGATGATATCATTTTGTAGACTAATATTAAACTCGCTATTTTCGCACTGTGTTGTCCGATCAAGGTCACCCGAGTCTCTTCGGTTCTCGGTGGAGATCCCACTCTTAGTTCCATCTTCATCTTAGGTAGCGTGAAGGTATCTTGTAGGGATTTTCGAACCGGGTTGTCCGTGAAGGTCACACGAGTCTCTTCGGTTCTCGGTGGAGATCCCACTCTTAGTTCCATCTTCATCTTAGGTAGCGTGAAGGTATCTTGTAGGGATTTTCGAACCGGGTTGTCCGTGAAGGTCACACGAGTCTCTTCGGTTCTCGGTGGAGATCCCACTCTTAGTTCCATCTTCATCTTAGGTAGCGTGAAGGTATCTTGTAGGGATTTTCGAACCGGGTTGTCCGTGAAGGTCACACGAGTCTCTTCGGTTCTCGGTGGAGATCCCACTCTTAGTTCCATCTTCATCTTAGGTAGCGTGAAGGTATCTTGTAGGGATTTTCGAACCGGGTTGTCCGTGAAGGTCACACGAGTCTCTTCGGTTCTCGGTGGAGATCCCACTCTTAGTTCCATCTTCATCTTAGGTAGCGTGAAGGTATCTTGTAGGGATTTTCGAACCGGGTTGTCCGTGAAGGTCACACGAGTCTCTTCGGTTCTCGGTGGAGATCCCACTCTTAGTTCCATCTTCATCTTAGGTAGCGTGAAGGTATCTTGTAGGGATTTTCGAACCGGGTTGTCCGTGAAGGTCACACGAGTCTCTTCGGTTCTCGGTGGAGATCCCACTCTTAGTTCCATCTTCATCTTAGGTAGCCGATCAAGGTGTGCGCCGGATTTTCACTGTTGTCCGATCAAGGTCACCCGAAGTCTTTTCGTCCTCGGCGGAAGTCCCACTTTCTTCTTTCTTCTTCCGTTCGCCATTCTCCCATTAAAAGAAGACACCAAGATTCATCTGGGGCATTTTATCCCGCTCAAGAAGGATAAAGCCAACGCTTCACACGCTGCTCGGCTTAGTCTTTTTCCGATTGAAGAAGACACCAAGGTTCGCCTTGGGGTATTTTATCCCCGCCTAAGAAGGATAAAGCCAACGCTTCACACGCTGCTCGGCTTAGTCTTTTTCCGATTGAAGAAGACACCGAGTTCGACTCGGGCATTTTATCCCGGCCTAAGAAGGGATAAAGCCAACGCCACACGCTGCTGCCGCTTAGTCTTTTTCCGATTGAAGAAGACACCGCATTCGATTCGGGCATTTTATCCTCGCCTAAGAAGGGATAAAGCCAACGCCACACGCTGTGTCGGCTTAGTCTTTTTCCGATTGAAGAAGACACCGAGTTCGACTCGGGCATTTTATCCCTAAGCCTAAGAAGGGATAGCCAACGCTACCACGCTGCTGTCGTAGTCTATTCCCACTAAAAGACGGCTTCACGATTCAACATCGTAGCATTAAGTCTAAGAGAGTCTCATTCTTTAGCACAACGTTGTGTGTAGAACGGATTTAGATAATCTACATGCTAGCCCAACTCAAACGGTAGTTGGTAAAGGCTCATCAAACCCGCTGAGGGCCGGGTTAATAATCCTAAAGCCAACGCCACACGCGCTACGTCGGCTTAGTCTTTTTCCGATTGAAGAAGACACCGAGTTCGACTCGGGTATTTTATCCCAAGCCTAAGAAGGGATAAAGCCAACGCCACACGCTGTCGGGTGGTCTCTTGCCCGTAAAAGAGCACGGCCTGTATTCGATATCATAGCAACAAGTCTAGAAGAGTTTCATTCTTTAGCACAACGCCACGCGAACGGATCCCCGATAATCCGCGACGCCAGCCCAACTCAAACGGTAGTTGGTAAAGGCTAATCAAACCCGCTGATGGTCGAGGGTTTGCCAAAATCCTATAAGTATTATGGTTAATTATTTCGATAAGTAAAAGAATCATAATAAACAATGAAAGGAATGGATCTTATTCATTTGAAGCAAATATAGAAGGAACTACAACCGCTTAAACATCGCTTCCTATGATAAAGGATTTGTTGTTCGAAATGGTGACACTTCACCATTGTAAGCCCGATGGAGTTCTTCCCGCAACTCGCTCAAGGACTCCTCATCGGTGTTCAGTGTCTTCGTGGTTGCCTCCTCGAGCTCAGCCAGTTTCTGCTTCGACAGATCAAGCTCCTTAGACGCAGCGGTGAGGGCTTCTTCCTTGTTGGCCTTGGCCAGCTCCAAATTGCCCATCCTATCTTCCTCAGCATGGAGCTCTCCCCTGAGCGGTATTATCCTCTCCGCACTCGCCACAATATCAGCCTGGATGTGGCTTAAGGAAGAATATGTCTCAAAGAACAACGCCCCGAAGCTGATCGGGCTGTCTTTTCAGATCCGACTTCGAGCCCAGTAAAAACACGAGCATCGCGCCATGCCTCTAAACGCGAGTCGGTATGAGCGGCTATGTATGAGGAAGCCCCAGCTGCCCGCAGCCTCTTGTAGCCTCGAGTCGCTCCTCCGTGATGGGCGAGATCATCAACAATGGCTCGAGCAGCGGTAACCCATATCCCGTGACAAAGCCATCCGGATCAAGCAAAGGCCTGAATCGATGAAGAGAAAGCCCGCCATGAAGGACCTTTTCGATCACCATATTCACCAAAGAAAAGAATGAGCGATTTCCAAACAGATAATGAGATGAGATGGATCTTCATCCAAAGATCAACGCCGTGATCATGGAGTCGAGATGTAGGCTCGCACGTAAGAAAAGAGGATTCTAGAATTTTCAAAGAAAAAAAAAAAAATGGGCTTAAAGCTTATTTGGCTAAAAGACCCTTACCCGCTTCCTTCTGGTAGCTTGGCTAGCGAAGCTCCACCAGGCGATCTATCGCCGATGTTGCCAACCGCATTGAGCCCTCGCAGTGCTCATCTATCTCAACCGTCAGGTAAGATATTCGGAGAAAGTTTACGTAAAGAGGGTACCCGCCACGCACAAATGGAATGTCTCAACCTCTTTTAATTATAGTGGTATTGGCCAAACGGCCGGTCCTATAATTAATCAAGAGAAAGTTCGTGACTTGTTCAGTGGATAGTAGCTGCAAATCCTCACCAAGGGTATCTCCATCTTGTGACCAAGCTGCCAGCAAGTCATCCATGGAAGTGTTGCCATATAAACTGCATCCCACTAAATCTTCCATGGAGAAGTCCAAAAGAAAGCATTAGGAAGGCTAATGCAATTAAGTCAAACAATAGGTAAAGCTATGTACCTCCTACAAGGTTAGCTTGCTTAGTCTCGCTTGTGCATTTGTCTCCAATCTCTCTAAAAGAACAAAAAGCAAAGAGGCAATTAGTGAGGGTACAAAACTCGAAGTCATTCCATTCTCGTGATTCGCCATCCGTAAGAGGAGTTATTGACGCTAGATGTACCGGGTTCACCGAATCAGTCCACGCCTCCTCCGCCATAGCTCCATACATTTGTTGAGTAAAACTTGACTCTAAGATGAGCGTAACCGGCTCAACAGTAATTGTGGGGAGGAAAATCGCAGTGATTATAATCCCTAGAACTCAGCAAACGGAGAAATGTCACCGCAAAGTTGAAATTTCAGAGTTCATCACGGTGAATTATTACCCGCCACCGACCGGAGCATTATCGGGTCAAGTCTATATCAAAGGACCGAGGATTCACGGATTCTTATGGGCTAGCTCTTCGCTTAACCCCTTGAGAGGGTCGAATTCTCTTCAATAGATTTTCCCAAAATTCAATTGATGAGAAATCTAATGGAAAGGATGAGAAAACGAAGGGAAAAGGAGAAAGTACCAAGGTTCTTCTCATGAGCCGCACTCCGCTGGTCCTCTCCTAAAGTAGCAGCCGAATTGTGGAACTCCTCCTCACCACCCGGTCGATAAGATTGGCTTCCTCTGAGCTTGACCCCAAGATCTGCAGTGTCTCAATGCCGCTCGCAACGATGCTTCGCTACCGATCCGAGATGGCCCTCACAGACTGACTCGCTAGCTACTAATAGCCAACTACAATGGAGGAATGTCGACTCCATCCGACGGTCTGGAGCTCTGAGACCTAATCTAGCACCGTACATCCCATGACACTCCACAACCATGCTCGGCCATCCATCCACAAGTCCACCTCGAACTGAGCCGCCGGTTCGGTTCCCAACATAAAGTTGGTCGTGAACTGAACCGGCGAAAGCAAAACGACAGGGAAAATAAGGCTCGATGAAGCATTCCTCCCTTACTCGAAGGTGAGATACTCCGCCCGATATTCACTAACCAGCTTGAAATAGCCAATGTTAAGTGAAGTCCGCTGCGGTTCTGCGACTCCTCATCGCACTCAAGGACTCACCATATTGACCGAGAATCGAGGAAAACATCCGAAAAGATCCACCCTTTGTGAATCTCAGACCGCTTCTTTGATCTCGCGAAACCACGCCTTCCATCCGCAATCCTCTACCAACCGTAAGAAAGGAGTAGACGAACTCGGAACCCTGCGCCGACATCATGTCGGACGATGAAGGACCAACCAAAGTCATAACAGGTATATGGGAGCTCTACTCTGACGAAGGGATGCGGATGATGGCTCGCCCTTTCTCCTCGGGTAAACGCCAACTATATGCCGCAATCCACGATGAATACCGCCACCATCAACGGAAGGAGAGAGAGTTCCTTCTTGTGGGCGAAGTTGAACCGCAGGTAAAGGACCTCCAAAGGTAAAGCATCATCGATTGATATGGAACCACACACTTCTTGGAGCCATTGCAAGATAGCTCGCTAGAAGAGTTGTTGTTGATAGGCTTCACCGATGCCACGTAAAGGTCGCAAACTTGGTCCCCGGGAAAGCCTTTGGCGAATGAAAGTGTATAAGAGTTAGCCTCTGACTTTGATCGGCCATTAACCTTCAAGGAGTGAGCGGTGATAGTTCACATATTTCTCGCCGATTTGTCCTCCAAATGCCGGAACAAGTAATTGGCAACCGCCTGCACTCACCGCGATTTCTTAGCTAAGGTTCGACCGTGAGCTATATGGTAATGACAAGTGAGATCCCATAAGGTCTTATAACGACGGGCGCGCTCTTCACCGCTCAGCCTCGATTGAGGGAAAGTACTCGATATAGCATCTTCCCATGGGTAGACCTGAAATACGGTACATCTCATGCAAAGCCAACCCCAACTCGCCATGTTTAGTGAAAACGATTCAACTGGATTATAAAGCTCAATAAGGTGAAGAAATGGTTGGTGCTGATTGGAAGGCCATACATAGTGGCACGATCGCCATCGCGCATCCGCAAGCACGGTTCTCCATCCCATCGGCCGAGATAAGCGTAAGCGCTTACCCCACCAGCAGCTTACTTGACGAAAGTGTACCCACCAAGAATCTATGATCGACGACGGCTCTCGCCCCAATTTAGCAAGGCGATTCTTCAAAGTCGGTGGCAGAACGAAAAGCTCATCACGGGCGGTGTGTCCACCTCTACAACCCTGTGGTGAAGGTCATGACGCTATTCGCTTGGAACCCGAATCGGCCGCCGGGTAATAAACCCACAATGAATATGATCATGCTCTCGGTCGACGCCATGACATACGGCGGTCACAAAGATGGTGTCTAAGGTCGGCCAATGAGAGCCGACGAGGTATCCGGGAATATACAAGGCCCCCGCCGTTTTGTTCAACCACCTCACTCTCGATAAGAGTCAGATCCGATCCTTAACCGAAGCCGAATAGATAATCTTGCCTTCGCAGGTTCAGTGAGTCAAGGCGCCCTTACGAAGGCGACGGTGACCAATCGTCGGAGAACGCTGAACTCCTCAAATACACTCGATCGCTCCGCCGATGTCCCAGCGCAAATCGAGGCGTAGATAAAAATCGCGGATCATCACACATGGAATAATAATCACTATGACGCCCATCGACCGCTCAGAGGCGAAAAGCTCCCGAGGAATAATCAACCAAATCGTAAAATACTCATTAGTAAATGGCGCTGAATTCATTGCCTTTGATTTCACCTCTCAAGTATAATTCATGGCCTGGTTTAAAACTATGATGTTAGGTGAATTACACATTGAACCAAAGCAATAAAATTATCTCAAAACACAATTGTACAATTACATAGGTTTATTTTCATAATTTTTCTAGTAAACATACTAAGATTAATTAGTTTTTAACGCTTGATCAAAACCTCATGTGCATGCATTTGATGCTTCTTGCACTCAAAATGATATTTTAAAGTACGACAATAATAATGTATAAACCATTTGATCATTAAAAATTGACTCATTTGAATCTTAATATTTGTATAATTTAACAAAAGAATAGATTTGCACATTTGTCTAGCAAATTATAGGTGAAAAGGTACCGAACATCTTTACACATATGATTAATTATAGCAATAACATCTTCTAAATGTTGCCTCAACTTCAACATGTGCTTTCTTGCAAGTATCGCCTCCTCTAATAGAACTTTTGGTCCCTCTTCGAGCTTTGACTACCTAATTCCACTCTTTGAAACGCCAAAACTCGGAGGCATAGAAGATGAATACTCAAGCTAATAATTAATTGTGGGTGGTTCAAAAGTTAAGTGTCTATATTTATGTAGAGGTAAATGTTTAACAAGAATGGTGAAATTAAGAGGATTAATGTGTTGTCGTTGTTCGGTAAAAGTCGGATGATTGTCATTGATTTGAATTTGTTTACAGCTTCTTTTGCCTACAACAAAATTCAAAAAGAAATTGCCTTTTATTTTAAGGCGCATAATGAAAATCAAAAAGATTGCGACTTCTTCCTAAACAAACACGAGGATCTCTCATATGTCGAGGTCCTCGCTATGGGTTCTTTGCCCGTGTCGGGACTTTTGTGTCCGTGGACCACCGCAATTCGATCCGTAGAGACCCGGTTCGAACTACAGATGTAAAGGCTCGCTTCACGAAGGAAACGGTTACCGAGGGGATCACACTCACGAAGGAGAATCACGCTTCTTCCCAATCGCCACAAAGGAGAACGGCTGGGTCATAACTAACGCGGTAATAACTGGAAGGCCGTCCCTTACAAAGGAGGATTTCGCTCTTCCCAATCGCCACAAAGGAGAACGGCTGGATACAACGATATATGTACGAGAATATGATGACGCTGGCGCATTCACCGAAAAGAAGGAGGCGCGCATTCACGCCGCTGCGGCGAGTTGATCGACTCAAACGCTGCGATCTTCCACGACATCGGAAGCCGCAAAACACGTTTAAGAGTCAGACGCATGGCTAAAAATCAACAAATATAACAAAAGGCTCCGCTATCAGGTCGTGGCTCGCCGCCACAACCGAAAAGCAATTAACGACGACACGTACCGGACGCCGCAACACACTTCCAAGCTGACCGGAATCCATGCACTGATGCCGCCGCCACTACCGGGCGATTCCCGATAGGCGCTGGCGCTTCAGCCACGGTCAAGGCTTCAGCGCCAACCAAGGCCATTGGCGCTTCAAGTAGCTGGTTTCTAACGTACGGGCCGCTTCATTGGCCAAGGTTACAGTTTTACCTGCAGGTAATCTTCCGCAGTGCTGGTGTTCACGTCATGCCATTGGCGCTGCTCGCTAGGCGCTGGTGTTCATGTAAAAGTCGGATGATTGTCATTGATTTGAATTTGTTTACAGCTTCTTTTGCCTACAACAAAATTCAAAAAGAAATTGCCTTTTATTTTAAGGCGCATAATGAAAATCAAAAAGATTGCGACTTCTCCTAAACAAACACGAGGATCTCTCGTTATGTCGAGGTCCTCGCTATGCGGGTTCTTTGCCCGTGTCGGACTTTTGTGTCCGTGGACCACCGCAATTCGATCCGTAGAGACCCGGTTCGAACTACAGATAAAGGCTCGCTTCACGAAGGAAACGGTTACCGAGGGGATCACACTCACGAAGGAGAGGATCGCCGAGCGGTGAGATCTACTAGGAGAAATCACAGCTTATCCCCGAGATTAAGACGGCTTAATCTAGAGGGTATCTCAGAGTTCGACCAATTCGTTACCTTTTGCTTATAGATCCGACGCCGACCGACTTGAGCTCGCCGGTGCTCTAACCGTATACCGACACTGTAGATCTCGCAAGAATTCTTCAAGTCCCAGCTCTTCCAAATCACCAAAAATCCAAGCCTCCTAAGCCTTGAAATTCCCCAAATCCAAGACCTCCCAATCAAGTCCAACCTCCTCGAAGAAGACCCTCCCCTATTTATACAAAATGCTGGGAAAGAGGGTGGCTCTACCAAAGTGGCCGAGCCACCTTGGCCACTTGGTCGAGGTGGCTCTACCACTTGGTCGAGGTGGCTCTACCAAAGTGGCCGAGCCACCTTGGCCACTTGGTCGAGGTGGCTCTACCAAAGTGGCCGAGCCACCTTGGCCACTTGGTCGAGGTGGCTCTACCAAAGTGGCCGAGCCACCTTGGCCACTTGGCCGAGGTGTCGCCGCCGATTCTTCCGCCGCTCGCCGCTTTCCCGGGCTGACTCTCGTGCTCGTTCCGTCAGATTTGATTCCGAACTAATCCTGGTTCGCTCCGCTCAACGGTCCCGAACCGATCATCCGCTCGAAGTCCGGCGAAACAGAGCTTGTGACGCTTATGAAGTTTGCCGCTGGTTCGCCTCAACCGCTTGATGTTCAGATCATTCGATGGGTCGCCATTCGCCGACTCGCCACGAAGTTGGTTTCGGGACCTTGTAAGCATTTTTCAACGCCACAGATATTCTCCAAAGCCGCCTCGCCTCGATTCTTAATGAGTCCGATGCTTTGACATGATGGTTCCCGCCTTCGCCTACCGAGGGTCCCAAAGATAGCTTCAAATCTTCGATTCTTTCAGATCATCCAGCTTCTTTGTAGGATTCCCGATAAGATCACGGTGTCGCATTTATTGTCCGACCGCTTGTTATCTTGACTCAAGCCGGTGGGTGAGTTTTGTTTGTAACTCGTGGTCTGCTGGTCGCTGTTTGACTAACCATCGATTTTTGACTTCTCCGTATGTCGGCTAACTCCTTGTTGGCAACGCTGGTCGTGGTCGAATACATGGAATTTCATAACCATCACTCTGCTAATTCCTCCATCATGACGCAGGCCGTTGGTTTAACTACAGCGGAGGATATGATTATCCGATGTCAACATGACTTTCACTCCTCATCGATTATCCTTCTTGGAGATTATGGTGGGAGGAAATTAAGGGCTACCGAGTTATCCTTAAGAATATGGATTTATTCTCCAGGAACTCCTCGTTGAAATTTTGGAAATAGTTTATACTCGTAATCCTAGTCGGAGTAGGATTGGGCGACGCGTTGATCGGCGTCGATGCAATCCGCACGATCGAGTTATCCCTAAGAATATTTTTTGTGAAAATATTCTTCCGGGAACTTCTCGATAAATTGGGAAACAGTTTATACTCGTAATCCTAGTTGAGTAGGATTAGGCGACGCTGCTGATCGGCCGATGCATCCAAGACGATCGAAGTTATCCTAAGAATATTTTTGTGAAAATATTCTTCCGAACTTCGATAAATTAGGAAACAGCTTATACCGTAATCCTAGTTGGAGTAGGATTAGGCGACGCCGCTGATCGGCGGCCGATGCATCCGCGACGATCGAAGTTATCCCTAAGAATATTTTTGTGAAAATATTCTTCCGAACTTCTCGATAAATTAGGAAACAGCTTTATACTGAATCCTAGTTGAGTAGGATTGGGCGACGCTGCTGATCGGGCCGATGCAACCGCGACGATCGAAGTTATCCCTAAGAATATTTTTGTGAAAATATTCTTCCGAACTTCGATAAATTAGGAAACAGCTTTATACTGAATCCTAGTTGAGTAGGATTGGGCGACGCTGATCGGGCCGATGCATCCAAGACGATCGAAGTTATCCCTAAGAATATTTTTGTGAAAATATTCTTCCGAACTCGATAAATTAGGAAACGCTTTATACCGTAATCCTAGTTGAGTAGGATTGGGCGACGCTGATCGGGCCGATGCATCCGCACGATCGAAGTTATCCCTAAGAATATTTTTGTGAAAATATTCTTCCTGAACTTCTCGATAAATTAGGAAACAGCTTTATACCGTGAATCCTAGTTGAGTAGGATTGGGCGACGCTGCTGATCGGGCCGATGCATCCGCACGATCGAAGTTATCCCTAAGAATATTTTTGAAAATATTCTTCCTGAACTTCTCGATAAATTAGGAAACAGCTTTATACTGAATCCTAGTTGGAGTAGGATTGGGCGACGCTGCTGATCGGGCCGATGCAACCGCGACGATCGAAGTTATCCCTAAGAATATTTTTGTGAAAATATTCTTCCGAACTTCTCATAAATTAGGAAACAGTTTATACCGTAATCCTAGTGGAGTAGGATTAGCGACGCTGATCGGCCGATGCAACCGCGACGATCGAAGTTATCCTAAGAATATTTTTGTGAAAATATTCTTCCGGAACTTCTCGATAAATTAGGAAACAGCTTATACCGTAATCCTAGTGGAGTAGGATTAGCGACGCTGATCGGCCGATGCAATCCGCATCGATCGAAGTTATCCCTAAGAATATTTTTGAAAATATTCTTCCTGAACTTCTCGACAAATTAGGAAACAGTTTATACTGTAATCCTAGTTGGAGTAGGATTAGCGACGCTGATCGGCCGATGCATCCGCATCGATCGAAGTTATCCTAAGAATATTTTTGAAAATATTCTTCCTGAACTTCTCGATAAATTAGGAAACAGCTTTATACCGTAATCCTAGTTGAGTAGGATTAGCGACGCTGATCGGCCGATGCATCCGCATCGATCGAAGTTATCCCTAAGAATATTTTTGTGAAAATATTCTTCCTGAACTTCTCGATAAATTGGGAAACAGCTTTATACCGTGAATCCTAGTTGGAGTAGGATTAGCGACGCTGATCGGCCGATGCATCCAAGACGATCGAAGTTATCCCTAAGAATATTTTTGTGAAAATATTCTTCCGAACTTCGATAAATTAGGAAACAGCTTTATACTGAATCCTAGTTGGAGTAGGATTAGCGACGCTGATCGGCCGATGCATCCGCGACGATCGAAGTTATCCCTAAGAATATTTTTGTGAAAATATTCTTCCTGAACTTCTCGATAAATTAGGAAACAGCTTTATACCGTAATCCTAGTTGAGTAGGATTAGCGACGCTGATCGGCGCCGATGCATCCGCACGATCGAAGTTATCCCTAAGAATATTTTTGTGAAAATATTCTTCCTGAACTTCTCGATAAATTAGGAAACAGCTTTATACCGTAATCCTAGTTGGAGTAGGATTAGCGACGCTGATCGGCCGATGCATCCGCGACGATCGAAGTTATCCCTAAGAATATTTTTGTGAAAATATTCTTCCGAACTTCGATAAATTAGGAAACAGCTTATACCGTAATCCTAGTTGAGTAGGATTAGCGACGCTGATCGGCGCCGATGCATCCGCGACGATCGAAGTTATCCCTAAGAATATTTTTGTGAAAATATTCTTCCGAACTTCGATAAATTAGGAAACAGCTTATACTGTAATCCTAGTTGAGTAGGATTAGGCGACGCTGATCGGCGCCGATGCAATCCGCGACGATCGAAGTTATCCCTAAGAATATTTTTGTGAAAATATTCTTCCTGAACTCGATAAATTAGGAAACAGCTTATACCGTAATCCTAGTTGAGTAGGATTAGCGACGCTGATCGGCGCCGATGCGCTGGTGCTCGTGGTCGGTCTTGATTGAGCTTAGGCACTCGCTGGTGCTCGGCTGCGGCCCGTGGGCCACGACCTGACCAAACGGGCTTCGCTGTCGAATTTGTTGATTTTTTCAACCGCATATCCGACCTTATTTGTCTTCTTTTGCGCTCGATGTCGCCGGGAGATCACGCTGCTTCGAGGAGTCGATCAACTCGCGACGGCGCTGCGGAATGCACGCCCTTCTTTCGTGGTGCCGCCGCCATCATATTCTCACACATATATGCTTGTATCCCCGCTTCGCCCTCCTTTGTGAGGCGATTGGGAAGAGCCGAATCCTCCTTTGTGGGGATCGACGCTTCAGATTGTGCACGCTCGCTATGACCCCACTTCGCTCTCCTTTGTGAGGCGATTGGGAAGAGCCGAGATTCTCCTTCGCGGAGGATTGAGGCTTCAAAATCACCCGCCTCGATGTTTTAACGGAGCGATTTCACATCAGATTTCGCCTCAGAACGGAATATATTGCCGCTTGGATCATGCGGTTATATTTATCGCTCTCCGGTGTTTAATACGGATGAAATCGCCATACCCGCTATAAGGTCGGACTCAATCTATGTAAGATGAATTCAACGCCATTTATTAACCGAGTATTTTCTCGATTTCGCTTGATTATTCCTCTGAGCTTTTCCACTTACGCTGTCGATGGACGCCATAGTGACTATTATTCCATGTGTGATGATCCCGCGATTTCTATCTCGCCGATTTGTGCTCGACATCAGCGAGACGATCCAGTCAGGTTTGAGGGGAGTTCCCGCTTCTCCGACGATTGGTCACCGATGCGCCGCCAGAAGGGACGCCACCATCAACCTTTGCGAAAGACGATTATCTATTCGGCGACTCGCTTAAGGATCCTGATACGCCTCTTATCGAGAGTGAGAGGTGGTTGAACAAAGACGACGGAGGCCCTTTGTATATTCCCTGATACCTCGCCGCCTCTCGCTGACCGACCTTAGACACCATGCCGCGGACACTGCATGTCATGGCGCTTGACCGAGGAGCATGATCATATTCATTGTGGGTTTATTACCCGCCAGCCGGTTCCGGTTCAACAGAATCGCCATCGGCCTTCACCGGGTTGTAGGGCCGACACACCGCCTGCGATGAGCTTTTCGCTCCTCGCCGACTTTGAAGAATCGCCTTGCTAAATTGGGGCGAGATGCCGCCGCCCGCCATAGATTCTTCTACCGGGTACACTCGCCAAGTAAGCACCGGTGGGTCGCCGACCGCCACGCCCTCACCGATGGGATGGAGAACTTCGCTTGCGGTCTCAGATTCAACGATTCGTGCCACTATGTATGGCCTTCCAATCAGTGTCAACCATTTCTTTACCTTATTCGAGCTTTATAATCCGCATCAATACGCTTTTCACCAAACATGGCGAAGTCAGTTGGCTTTGCATGAGATGTACCGTATTTCGTGTCTACCCATGGGGAAGATGCTATATCGTGAGTACTTTCCTCCAATCGAACCGAGCCTACCAAGGAACGACGCCCGATCGTTATAAGACTTTATGGGATCTCACTTGTCATTACCATATAGCTCGCCCAATCAACCTTGGCGCTAAGAGGAAATCGCAGTGAGTCCAAGCAGTCACACTACTTGTTCCAAAGATTTGGAGGACAACTGGGCGAGGAAATATGTGAACTATCACCGCCACCCCTTCAAGGTTAATGAACTGATCAAGAAGTTCGAGGCTAACTCAGATACACTCAGCCACGCCAAAGAAGGCTTTCCTTCAGTGGACCAAGTTTGCGACCTTCGTGGCATGCGGTGAAGCCTATCCAAATGCAACTCTTCTAGCGTGCTATCTTGCAACCGCTCAAGAAGTGTGGTTCCATATCAACTGATGATGCTTTACCTTTGGAGGTCCTTATCCCGCAGCTCAACTCGCCACAAGAAGGAACTCTCTCCTTCCTGATGGTGGCCAGATTCACCGTGGATTGCGCATATAGTTCGAAGGCTACCCGTGAGAAAGGACGAGCCATCATCACGCATCCCTTCCGTCCGAGTAGAGCTCCCATATACCTATTTGATGACCGTTGGTCCTTCATCGCCCGACATGATGTCGGCACCGGTTCCACAGATTCGCCTACTCCTTTCTTACAGCTTGGTAGAGGATTGCGATGGAAGGGCGTGGTTTTGCAGAGATCAAGAAACGATGCATTCACAAAGGGTGGATCTTTTCCGTGATGTTTTCCTCGATTCTCGGTCAATATGGTGAGTCCTTGGTCGACGAGGAGGTGCCAAGACACAGCAGACTTCACTTAACATTGGCTATTTCAATTGGCTAGTGAATATCGTGCCGTGGTATCTCACCTTCCGAGTAAATGAGGAATGCTTCATTGAGCCTTATTTTCCTCGCCGCTTTGCTCGCCAGCCGTTACGCACCAACTTTATGTTGGGAACCCGAACCGACAGCCCGCACTGAGGTGGACTTGTGGATGGCCTTCGAGCATGGTTATGGAGCGCCATGGGTGTACCGGTGCTAGGTTCGGGCCTCCCGAGCTCGACCGCCACCGAGTCGACATTCCTCTATTGTAGTTGGCTATTAGTAGCTAATGAGTCAGCCCCTCGTGAGGGCCATCTCAGACCGTAGCCGGTTGCCGCTATGAGCCGGCCAGACACTCCAAGATGCCGGTCAAGTTCGTGAGGAAGCGCCGCAATCTCATCCACCGATTGAGGCCGAGGGGAATTCCACCACTCGTGCCGGACTTTAGAAGAGGACCAAGCTGCCGCGAACCTCGGTACTCTCTTTTCCCCTTCGCTTTCTTATCCTCTCTATTGATTTCTCATTCAACCGAATTTTCGTGAAAACTGTTGAAGAAGAAGAATTTCAACCCTCTCAAGGGTTAAACGAAAGAGGTTAGCCCATAAGAATCGCGGAATCCTCGGTCCCTTGATATAGACTTGACCGTAATGATCCGCCGGTGACGGAGGTAATAATTCACCGTGACAAAATTTGAAATTTTGACTTTGAAGGTCGACATTTCTCCGCTCGCATGTGGAGTTATAGGGATTATGATCCTGGTTTTGATTTTGATCACCACAATTCTGCTGAGCCCAGTTCTGCTCATGCTGAGCCCAGTTTTACTCAACAAATGTATGGAGCTATGGCGGAAGAGGCCGATGTAGGACCTGATCCGCGGACCCGTGTACATCTAACATCGATAATTCCTCTTCGGGTGGCAAATGCAGAATGGAATGACTCGATTTGTACCCCCACTAACCGCCTCTTTGTTTTTGTTCTTTTAGAGAGATCGCAGGAGACAAATGCACAAACCGAGACTAGGCCAGCTAATCACACCGTAGGAGGTAAGTAATTCTACCTATTGTTCGTCTTAATTGCATTCACTTTCCTAATGCCCTTTTTTTTTTTGACTTCTCAATGGAAGATCTCGTGGCAGCTGGTTTATACGGTAGTACCTCCATGGATGACTTGTTACGCACTTGGTCACAAGATGGAGATACCCTTGGTGAGGATTTACCCGAAGATACTATCCCTGAAGAAGGTATGAACTTTCCCTTCGATTGATTATAGGACCAGCCGTTTGGCCAATACTACTATAATTAAAAGAAGCTGAGACATTCCATTCGTGTAGCCGTAGGTACCCCTCTTCCGCCGCCGTAATCGCCTACCACGGCGACCGCTGAGATAGATGAGCACACCGAGGGCTCACCAAGGCTGACAAAGATCCCAAATGATAGATACGCCTCGTAGACTCGCTAGCCTCCGGGCTACAATCAAGGAGACGGGTGAGGGTCTTTAGCCCAATAAATTTTCGCCCATTTCTTGCCGAAAATTCTAAAGTCCTCTTTTCTTCTCAGGCAGAGCCTACATCTCGACTCCATGACTCGGCGAGAGCGCTGATGGTGGATGAAGATCCATCCCATCTTATTATCCGCTTGGAAATACGCCATTCTTTCTTTGGTGAACACCGTGGATCGAAAAGGTCCTTCATGGTGGGCTTTCTTCATCGCCTGCACTCATCGCTGACCCCTGATGGCTTTGATACGGATATGGGTTACCCCGAAATGGCTCAGCCATTGTTGATGATCTCGCCATCCGAGGGACAGCCCGAGACCGCAAGAGCCGCGGGCGGCCGGAGCTTCCTCATATGTAGCCGCCATACGGCTCGCTTAGAGGCATGGCGCGATGCTCGTTTTACCGGCTCAAGTCCGTGATGCAGAGACCGCTACCATCAGCTTGGAGCCGTTGTTGCCGGTGACATATTCTTCCCTAAGCCATATCCGCATCGATATCGCGGGCGAAAAGCGAGAGGATAATACCGCCGTGGGAGAGCTCCATGCCGAGGAAGATAGGATGAGCAGCTTTGAGTCGCCAAGGCCAACAAGGAAGAAGACCTCACCGCTATGCCTAGGGAACTCGACCGTCGGGCGTAAACCGGCCGAAGCTCGAGGAGGCAACCATGAAGACACCGAACACCGATGAGGAGTCCTTCGAGCCGAAGCTGCGTGAAGAACTCACCAGCTTACAATGGTGAAGTGTCTCACCTTGAACAACAAATCCTTTGTCATAGACTTGATATTTAAACAGCTTGTAGCTCCTTTTATATTTGCTTCAAATGAATAAGATCCATTCCTTTCATTGTTTATTATGATTCTTTTACTTCCTCGTAAATAATTAACCATAATACTTATAGGATTTTTGGCAAACCCTCACCATCAACGGGTTTGATTAGCCTTTACCAACCACCGCTTGAGTTGGGCTAGCATGTAGATTATCTAAACCGCTCTACACACAACGCTGTGCTAAAAGAATGAAACTCTTCTAGACTTGTTGCTATGATATTGAATACATAGGCTTCAGACTCTTTACCGCAAGAGACCACCCGCAACGCTGTTACACGAGACTCGCCCCTCCTTAGGCTTCGGATAAAATACCCCGTAATCGAACTCGTGTCTTCTTCAATCGAAAAGACTAAACCGCAACGCTGCGGTGAGGCGCTGGCTTTATCCCTTCTTAGGCTTCGGATAAAATACCCCGTAATCGAACTCGTGTCTTCTTCAATCTGAGGCAGCCTACATCTCGACTCCATGACTCGGCGAGAGCGCTGATGGTGGATGAAGATCCATCCCATCTTATTATCCGCTTGGAAATACGCCATTCTTTCTTTGGTGAACACCGGATCGAAAAGGTCCTTCATGGTGGGCTTTCTTCATCGCCTGCACTCATCGCTGACCCCTGATGGCTTTGATACGGATATGGGTTACCCCGAAATGGCTCAGCCATTGTTGATGATCTCGCCATCCGAGGGACAGCCCAGACCGCAAGAGCCGCGGGCGGCCGGAGCTTCCTCATATGTAGCCGCCATACGGCTCGCTTAGAGGCATGGCGCGATGCTCGTTTTACCGGGCTCAAGTCCGTGATGCAGAGACCGCTACCATCAGCTTGGAGCCGTTGTTGCCGACATATTCTTCCCTAAGCCATATCCGCATCGATATCGCGGGCGAAAAGCGGAGAGGATAATACCGCCGTGGGAGAGCTCCATGCCGAGGAAGATAGGATGAGCAGCTTTGAGTCGCCAAGGCCAACAAGGAAGAAGACCTCACCGCTATGCCTAGGGAACTCGACCGTCGGGCGTAAACCGGCCGAAGCTCGAGGAGGCAACCATGAAGACACCAACACCGATGAGGAGTCCTTCGAGCCGAAGCTGCGTGAAGAACTCACTGTGCTTACAATGGTGAAGTGTCTCACTTGAACAACAAATCCTTTGTCATAGACTTGATATTTAAACAGCTTGTAGCTCCTTTTATATTTGCTTCAAATGAATAAGATCCATTCCTTTCATTGTTTATTATGATTCTTTTACTTCCTCGTAAATAATTAACCATAATACTTTTAGGATTTTTGGCAAACCCTCACCTTCAACGGGTTTGATGAGCCTTTACCAACTACCGCTTGAGTTGGGCTAGCATGTAGATTGTCTAAACCGCTCTACACACAACGTTGTGCTAAAAGAATGAAACTCTCTTAGACTTAATGCTACGATGTTGAATACGAGGCTTTGTCTTTGTCACGGAATTGACTACCCGCAACGCTGCAGGAGGCGCTGGCTTTATCCATTCTTAGGCTTCGATAAAATGCCCTGAATCAACTCGTGTCTTCTTCAATCGAGAAAGACTAAACCGCAACGCTGCGGTGAGGCGCTGGCTTTATCCCTCTTAGGCTTCGGATAAAATGCCCCGTAATCAACTCGTGTCTTCTTCAATCGGAGAAAGACTAAACCGCAACGCCAGATAAGGCGCTGGCTTTATCCCTTCTTAGGCTTCGATAAAATGCCCCGAATCGAACTCGGTGTCTTCTTCAATCTGAGAAAGACTAAACCGCAACGCTGCGGTGAGGCGCTGGCTTTATCCCTCTTAGGCTTCGATAAAATGCCCCAAGATGAATCTTGGTGTCTTCTTTGACCGAGAATGACCGAACCGAGAAGATTGATTGAGGTGGGAAAGGAAGAATGTGTTCTATTTCCTAATGAGGCTAACAGCAGATTCCTTGTCAGAGGAATCGAAAAGACTCGTGTGACCTTCACGGACAACCCGGTTCGAAAATCCCTACAAGATACCTTCACGGGCGCTACCTAAGATAAGAGGGGAACTAAGAGTGGGATCTCCACCGAGAACCGAAGAGACTCAGTGACCTTCACGGACAACCTGGTTCGAAAATCCCTACAAGATACCTTCAATCGGGCTACCTAAGATGAAGATGGAACTAAGAGGGATCTCCACCGAGAACCGAAGAGACTCAGTGACCTTCACCGGACAACCCGGTTCGAAAATCCCTACAAGATACCTTCACGGGCGCTACCTAAGATGAAGATGGAACTAAGAGGGATCTCCACCGAGAACCTAAAAGACTCGTGACCTTCACGGACAACCCGGTCCGAAAATCCCAAGATACCTTCACCGGCGCTACCTAAGATGAAGATGGAACTAAGAGTGGATCTCCACCGAGAACCTAAAAGACTCGTGCGACCTTCACGGACAACCTGGTCTGAAAATCCCTACAAGATACCTTCAATCGGCGCTACCTAAGATGAAGATGAAACCCTTCCGCTTGACACGAAGGATTTTACGCTTGGAGAGGAAGGATTTTATATTCTCTCCAACAAGTGAAAGGAATTTTGAGTGGGCCTCTTGTTCATAGAAGGAATCAAGAGGGATTTTGGTAATGTACCGTATTTGTAGACCCACCGCCAAGGAATTTGATCGGTGGGGAAATTGTGATGGAGGATAAATCTAGGGTTATCCTCGCAAAAGCGGTGAGACATCCCACGAGGAACTTCCCGCCGAACGGGTTATCCCAAGATACTATGGGTAGTATTTCTTCGTGAACTTCCCATTTATCTAAGATTAATTGCCTGGCCGCCATTTTGGGTAATGAGGCGATATGCACCATTGAGTAAACCGCTTTATTACAAACGACCCTCCCATTTAGGTTCGAATTTACCTTTCTTCTTGGAAGTGAGGATTATCGGTCGCCGAAAGCAATGAGGACCAAATCTCCTTCTAAAGGTTCTCTCGTCGAACTTTCTTGTTGAAAGCCTTCGACATCCTAGCTTGGTAGAACTCAATGCATTGTTGAGCCTCCAGCGCTTTCATCTAACATCTCAAGCTCTTCGAGACGCTGATGTTGTTCTTCGGCCGCCATCTCGCTGAAAGGGCTGGCGCGGCGACGGATCTGAATTTCCAATGGGAGAACCGCTTCACACCCGTAGACCGTAGAGTACGGGTCGCCTTGGCGCGGCGTATCAAGCAGCGATACGCCTGTAGTGCTTCTCCGAAGTTTATCATCCCAGCCTCGCTTGTTACTTTTCACAAGCTTTGATGTAATTTTGATAATCGCCTTGTTGAATGCCTCGCTAATCCATTTGGTACCGGATTATAGGCCGCCGACGCAGACGCCTTGTATCTTGAATTTCGCAAAACCCGATGAAGGAATTGCCGATGAACTGGGACCGCTGTCATGCACGATCCGTTTGGGACACCATGTCGATAGATGACATGGTGTTTGATAAACTTGATGACGGTATCGCTTTTACTTCTTTTAGCGGATTGCTTCACCACTTGGAGAAGTAGTCGGTGATCGCTAGAATAAACCGACGCTTTGACAGACGGAGGAAAATGGGACCTACAATGTCCATTCCCCATGTCTCAATGGCCGTGATGTGGTCAAGGATGCAGCTTGCTCGGGCGGCCGATGCATATAATTCGCGGAATTTGACACGCGGCATTTCCGAAATGCATCGACCGCCATTAACCATTGTTGGCCAAAAGTAGCCCATTCTCCGATTCGATCAGAGTTTGGGACCAGCCGGTGGGCACCACATTCACCCTCGTGCTTCCCGAAGGACCTCTTACGCCTCCTTGTTTGAAAGGCATCGGAGTAAAGACCATCGCACTTCTACGATATAGCATCCGGGTTTCGTGGTCGTAAAGAATCTTGGAGCTCTTCACGGATTGATTCTTCTCCTTCACGCCTTCCGTAGAATACCATGTAAGACGAATCGATGATAGGAAAGCCAATCTCGGCTCCAACTTGGTTTGGGTTGCATGTACCTCTTTGGTAACTACCCCTTTGTCTTCTTGTACCCCATCATATATGGTACGAAGAGTTGGTGAGTCCCGACCGTGACTAGTTGCTCGGTCTCTAAGGTTGTGCTAACGACACGCCTAATGCCGCCAGCGATCCGCTGCAAGCGCTTTGGAGGCGCTGGATATATTCGATGAAAACTCTTCAATGAGTCCGCCATTTCCACGCTACCCGATGATAGGGGACTGATCGTGGTTCCTAACTTCAGAGTCACCACGACCGCTTAACTATCGGGCCAGAATCACCATACGCCGAGATATTCGACCCCAGCCTTGGCGGCTAAGTCCGATAAGTAGCGCTGTATTCGCTACGCTATTGGAACAGGTTCGTGAGTGAATAAGCACGGGCATGACATGATTCCTGGGAAATCAAGACAACTCCGACTCCAAATGAGATTTTAGAACATCCGGGTACTCGCCACATTGGTGGCCCGAGAAGCTCCATCAAAATACAATCGCCATATTTGTTGGTGCGACGTAGTGTTGACTTCAACTTCATCCCAGATCATCATATAGCTCAACCGCATCCGCTGTCGGGCCGGGTACCAAGAGATCACAAATAGCTTGTCCTTTGACCGACTTCGTTGTTTGAAATACAAGTCATATTGAGACAAGAGCAAGGCCCATTTCGCTAAACGCCAACTCATCGAGGCCGGCCGGGTCATAAATATCCGGATCGGATTTACGCTAGAGATAACATAAATCGCCCGTCCGACTAAATAGTGCCGCGATTTTTCAATCGCTAACACTAATGCAAGGCACCGCTTCACCATTGGGTATCGAGACTCACCACTAATGTTCGCCGTAATACATCGCCTGCTCGCGGACCGCCGCCGCCGCCTTGCGCGAGTAAAGCTTTAACGAGTGATCCGCTGCCTTGACGTAGATCAAAATGGTTTTCCATCGCGTGCAACAAGAACAGAGGTTTAGCGAGATACGACTTGATCTCTTCAATGCCTTCGGCAAAGGCCGCCCCAAATATATGACACGCCTTCTTGTTCAACTTAGAGAACGGTTGGCACTTCCTGATAGGTTCGATATAAACCGCCGGATGTACGCCAATCGCCCTTGTAACCCCTCGAAGTTCTCTCGCATTTCTGAGGTTGCAACTCTTGAATCGCCTTCACTTTGTCGATCGACGGGATTCCTTTGTTGGTGACGCACGGCCAAGGAACTTGCCACCGACATCCCAAGGAAGGACTTGGCGTGATTCATCTTTAGCCGATGAGTTCGCATGAGTTCAATACCGCTCTAAGATCTTTGATGTGATCTCCTTTGTCACGCTTTTCACGCACCAAGTCGCCGACGTAGCATTCGACCGCTTTCCCGAGATGGTCCCGAAAATTTCCGCCATTGCTCTCGGTATGTTGCGCAAGATTTTGAGGCCGAACGGCATGACCGTAGCAATATATGCCGATGGGCTGCTCAACGCCGTGTTTACGCCATCGGGTACATCTTGATCCGATTATACCTCAAAAGCCATCCATAAAGGACATCCTCTCAATCCACATGTATTGTCAACTATGACGCCGGTGATTGGCGAGGGAAATCATCCTTTGGGCAAGCAGCCGCTTAGGTCTCTCAGAGTCCATACTGCATCCTAATCGAACCATTCTTCTTCATGACCGACTATATTCGCCACCCAATCCGGATGTTGAATTTCCTCACTAATCCCGATTCTATGAGTTTCTTCACTTCGCCAACAATTGCCTCCAATATTTGTGGATCTAAACCGCCTTTGCCGTTGCTTGACAGTTTGACATCCGCCTTTGATGTTGAGGCGATGTGTTGCCACATTAGGGTCGAAGTCCCGCATGTCCTCGTAACTCCAGCTAATACATCGATATACTCCCCGATTAGGGCAATCAACTCTTCCTTTCTTCCAAGGGAGAGTATTGCTGATGTTTATGAGTTTGGGATGCTCTTCATCACCCATATTAACCTCGACTACCTCATCCTTAGTGGGGGTTCTCTTTGTTCAACCTATCCCCAAACCGCTCGAAGTTGATGGATCCATGGGTCTTCCCATGTTGGCATATCTTCATCACCCTCAATAGTAGCAGGATCGATCGCGGGCCATATTCGACATCGAGCCTTGAAAGCTCCGAGGCCGTGTCGTAATCCCAAGTCAAGAGTCGACTAATGTCCGCTCTCACCGGTGGATTATTATCAATCGCCCACGCAGCATTCATCTTCCGAGGAGGATTCAGATCCCAATCCCTTCTAAATGCATAGTAATTATCCGCTTTCCTCTTGGGACATATGCCGCTTAGGAGGGGTTCGAGGGCCTCGTCCAAACATAGACCTTCCCTCGTCAAGTCATACCCCATCTTTTCATGATACCTGTTTCGACTATATCCGAATGTATGGAGGATAGGCCCATTGTCATCTTCACCTTCTTCAAAGAAACGATTCGCTGGAACCGTGATCTCCTTTTCCGTGAAACCAAGTCTTTTCACTACTTGATCTTCGTGGATGACAAGTGTTGTCCCAAAGGAATCCCGAATCGCTTTTGTGTGAAGTAAGATGATCGAAGTTGGTGTGCAACTCGATCATTGTATAACTCGCTATCACATCATTCAAAGATAAAGGATACTCTAAATCGCCATTTATTGATTCATCGGCAATTTGCCAATTACAATGTTCATCCGACGATTCTTCATCGCCAAGATTGATTACAAGGTACAATGTCATTTAAAACAAAACCTCCACTATAACCAAGCCCTGCCGTGACGCCTTCTTCACCGCTGTCCGCATCTTTGGGCCGATGATTCGCCGACTCATTACCGTAGAGGAGAGAATCGCTGAAATAATTCTCCATCCCCTTAAACGTTGTTTGTCCGCACCACCGCCTTGACTCATTATTCGTGGTTCACATATTTGAGACACCGATGAAGAGTAGATGGGACTATAACATTACCGCGGATCCAAGGTCCACTCCAACAATAAGTTATAGGAAGTCTGCATCAATCACATAGCAGTGACTTCGACTTTAAGTCTCCCATTTGGCACTTTATCCGATTTTACCAAGTGGCCGAGACCACCGGTGTTAAACCCGTAGATTATCAGGTTCGCTGACGCCACCATCGCGTGGATTCCAAGGTGATACATGAGGCGCAGGGCATGATGCTCATTAATGAACCCGGATCGACTTGGATCCTGCTAACTTCACTAGAGCCAATATACCCGTGAAGTATAGCGCCTATCGTGTTTGAATTCCTCGCCCGCATATCCTCCTTTGTAAAGGTGATGCAGGGAAGTGCTTAGTCGCAAGGTTGCATTGTTGGGCCGACTCTTCCGACTCGCCTAACTGGGTGAGGAAGACTTCAATCGGCGAGGGCTTCTTGAAGAGCTTCTCTCGCCTCTTTGATAACCGCAGAACTCATAGAGAGTGATCCTTGCGGGATATTGGCCAATTGTGCCATTACATCAAAGCGTATGGAGAGTTCGGTTCCCGCTTATCTCTTCCAATCGGGCGACCGAATCGAGACCGCCGAGTTGAACTTCATGCGGCCGCTTTGTCAGAGCTTTGGCGCCACCGCCGCTGGCGCTTTCTCTCAGGCGAGTGAGGGGATTTGTTGGTACCCCAGCTCGAGCCGCCTTGGCATTAGGGTCGGGACTTCCTGATACTTGTATTTGTACTTCGTGTCCACTCACGGTGGCGTGGGCTTCGTGTTCCTTCTGACAAATTGAATGTTACCACTGCTCATCGCCTCCTCCGAATTGCGGAAGTACCATGACATGCCTTTCCCTTCGCCGCTTTTTCTTCAAGAAGAGGCTACCCATTGCTCGCCTTCCAAGAAGTTCGGTGGACTCCACAAGACTTCGCCATTCGGGTCAGATAATGATACAAGTCCTTTCTCGGCGCTGTTTGTGCGGGTCGCCATTCACCGCTTTCACCGCAACTTTGACCACCGGTTCAGTTCAAACCATGTCAACGGCACCGACCAAACTTATGGATACCGTGATTCGCCCGACCTTCTTTCTTTGGACGGCTTCATAGTAATGACCCCTACATCAATTAAAGCCCGGATTTTGTCCTTAAGGTCAAACAGATTTAGTGGGTGATGAACCGCCCTATGGTATGCACAAGATCTTGGGTCATTCAGGTTCATCGCCTCCTCTTGATTCTCGATCGGAGGGAGCTTGATCTTGTTATTTTCCACAAGATATTTGAAAAGACCGGAATCTCGCCGTCCCTAAAAGAATAGGACTTCGAATCTCGCTCTAAGACCTTCGCTTTTGTGGCCCAGTTGCCACGCTGATCGTGGCTCGCTGGCGCTCATTGCCGCTGCCGCCGCCGGGTTGAGTTGAACGCTTGTTCGCGAACCGCCTTGGCTTGCTCTTTCCCTTTGCCACGGGACAAAGTTACGCCGAGCTTCCGCTGTCTACCGACCTCTCTCGCTTTTTCCTTTTGAGGAATCTCGGCTTGCTCTCCACGAACCTTCAAGTCCTTCCACGCTATCGATGGTGCTGTACCCATTGCTTCAAGCACATCTATTGATAAGTTGCCGTGGCAGGTTTGGAGGATGAACTCCTCGTTATTGATCCCGCAGCTCATTGCCTTGTTCCGAATCGCTTAACAAAGATGTCCACGGTTTCTCCGCTTTTCGCTTCGCCGAAAGTAACGCCCGACGATACCTCGGTATCGCCATCAAAGAAATTGGTAAGGAAGCTAGACTCCATGTCGCCCCACCGTGAATGCTCCCCGCTTGAGACGGCGGTACCATTCGGCAGCCCCACGGCGGGTGCCGACGAATGACCGAACCATCGTGGGTTCGCTGCCGTAAATAACTCCGAGGTGTGACTTGAAATAAATCAAGTCTTTGCGTCGGGGAACCCTTCCCGCCAAATGGTGTGAAGTTTATTAAGTTAAACTTTGATCGCACGGATTGATTCCCACTCCCTCGGGTATGGGCAAGGAATACCCGCCTTCTTTACTTCTTGAGCGAAATCAATGAGTTGATTTTGCTCTCCAAGTCTTTGATCTTCTCGCCTCCCGAAAGCAAATGTAAAGAATACGCTGCGGTTCGTGGGGTTATCATCTTCGTGCTTCCTCCCGATCCAATCGCTATCATCTTCATCGACGCTGACGCTACCGACTGATTCACCTTGATGTTTTGTCGTGGCTTGATCTGTTGGTCGCATTTCTCTCATCGCCCGCATGGCCAACTCCATCTCTAATTTGAAGTTTTCCGCTGTTTATTCAACGCTTCGCCTAGCATTTTGGCCACTTGATCTGCATCGATCATAAGCGTTTCTTGGGGCTCCTTCGCTAGATACAAGATGATCGATGCGATTATGAGCCAATATCCGACGATCATCCTCCGCTGGTAACCCTTCGCTTATCGATTCGACCGCCGGATAGTCCCGACCGCAAACGAAGTTAGCCGCTATGATGCGCCGAATAGCCCGTGACGATGATTCTTTGTCGGTCATATTATTAGTGACCTCTCGCAACTCACCCTCTCGGAAGGTCATCCTTTACGGAATCGCCTTGACCTAGGTCTCAGATCTCCGCGGTGAGTCTCTCGAAGACCGACACCCTTTCTCGAGCTTGATGGCAATTGCATTCCGAGAGCATCGCCTTAATGAGCTTGGAGCACAAGCATGACCGTGTCAATTTGGGGAATTCTTTCGAGATTTTCTCGCACTTTGCACGGTAGTACGTACCATCGGTGTGTGTACCGGAGCGACTCGCCAGATGTCGGTTTGATCTCGGGTATAACATCCTCATCATCGATGAAAACGCCTCCTTCCGAGGACGGATCAACCCATCGAACTTCCGAAGTGACTCGCCTAGACTTTCGCCGATGTGAGCGGTTCGGCAGACTCTCTGACTTCGATTTTCAACCGATAGGGAGGTCAGAGGAATCTTCTTGTCCTTGTTGGAACGGGTGCACCTCCCCGCATGAGGAGTGACCCGTGATTCTCTCCGAGGACCAAGACGATCCTTGATAGTCGGTTTGGTAGTGGTGACGCAGAGTTGGCTCCACCATCGATTTAGATGCGACGCTTTGACTTTGAGGCCGCCTATCTTGGGCCTTGGCGCTGGAGCCGCAACGCCAGATCCTTCGGCTTAAGCGCCGAGATGGGAGTGTGAACAACTGAGGTTGGGGCACCATTAGACTTGGGCCGCCAAACCTGGTGGTACGCTGGTGGCTTCTTTGCCACTTCCTTCTTTAACTCACGAGCCCGCTGCACCAAAGCTCGCGGCTTGCGCAAGGAGGCGCGGGCGCCCGGATGCGCCTCGGTGTGGAGCGGTTCCGCTTGACACGGATCCACTCGCTGGTTGACGGCTTGGGTAAACCGTCGATCACTTGAGGTCAAGCCTCTCGCGGAGTTTGATCTTAGATCCGCCAGAGCGACCCCATCCATGGATTGCATGGCCTGGCAAGCTTGCGCCATGCTTTGTCGCCGCCTTTGGCGAAGCTCGCTGAGAGCGCCAAGATCGCCGGCGCTCATCTCGCACCATCCGACTTCAGCGCCGGCGGATTTCACCGCTGCAATGGGTTGGACTCGCCGCCCCGGGCTCTACATCGGAGGCCCATCGGGTTCTCCTTGCGCCGAGACCTTCTTGGAGCGGCGGGGAACTGGATCTCGAGGAGGGTGAGGACAGTACTCCTCGAACTTCTCCCCGGTCGAACTCGAACTCGACCTCTTCTTCCACCGATAGGGATCCGCTGGGCGACGCACTCATCCTCCGACTCGAGGCGGTGGCTCCCATCGTGGTCGCCAGCCTTGTTCGCGTAAAAGTCGGGATGATTGTCATTGATTTGAATTTGTTTACAGCTTCTTTTGCCTACAACAAAATTCAAAAAGAAATTGCCTTTTATTTTAAGGCGCATAATGAAAATCAAAAAGATTGCGACTTCTCCTAAACAAACACGAGGATCTCTCATATGTCGAGGTCCTCGCTATGGGTTCTTTGCCCGTGTCGGACTTTTGTGTCCGTGGACCACCAAGCAATTCGATCCGTAGAGACCCGGTTCGAACTACAGATGTAAAGGCTCGCTTCACTAAGGAAACGGTTACCGAGGGGATCACACTCACGAAGGAGAGGATCGCCGAGCGGGTGAGATCTACTAGGAGAAATCACAGCTTATCCCCGAGATTAAGACGGCTTAATCTAGAGGGTATCTCAGAGTTCGACCAATTCGTTACCTTTGCTTATAGATCCGACGCCGATCGACTTGAGCTCGCCGGTGCTCGGAACCGTATACCGACACTGTAGATCTCGCAAGAATTCTTCAAGTCCGAGCTCTTCCAAATCACCAAAATCCAAGCCTCCTAAGCCTTGAAATTCCCCAAATCCAAGACCTCCCAATCAAGTCCAACCTCTCCGAAGAAGACCCCCCTCCCCTATTTATACAAAATGCTGGGAAGAGGGTGGCTCTACCAGTGGCCGAGCCACCTTGGCCACTTGGTCGAGGCACCCTACCAAGTTGGTCGAGGTGGCTCTACCAAAGTGGCCGAGCCACCTTGGCCACTTGGCCGAGCCACCTTGGCCACTTGGCCGAGGTGGCTCTACCAGTGGCCGAGCCACCTTGGCCACTTGGCCGAGGTGGCTCTACCAAAGTGGCCGAGCCACCTTGGCCACTTGGCCGAGGTGGCTCTACCAAAGTGGCCGAGCCACCTTGGCCACTTGGTCGAGGCACCTCTACCAAGTTGTCGAGGTGGCTCTACCAGTGGCCGAGCCACCTTGGCCACTTGGCCGAGCCACCTTGGCCACTTGGTCGAGCCACCTTGGCCACTTGGCCGAGGTGGCTCTACCAGTGGCCGAGCCACCTTGGCCACTTGGTCGAGGCACCTCTACCAAGTTGGTCGAGGTGGCTCTACCAGTGGCCGAGCCACCTTGGCCACTTGGCCGAGGTGGCTCTACCAAAGTGGCCGAGCCACCTTGGCCACTTGGCCGAGGTGTCGCCGGATTCTTCCTTGCCGCTGGCCGCTCGCCGCTTTCCGCTTCGCTCTCGTGCTCGTTCCGCTCAGATTTGATTCCGAACTAATCCTTGGTTCGTTCGGTTCAGCGGTCGAAATCCGATCATCCGCTCGAAGTCCGCTTAAGTCGTGCTTGTGACGCTTATGAAGTTTGCCGCTGTTCGCCTCAACCGCTTGATGTCCAGATCATTCGATGGGTCGCCATTCGCCGACTCGCCACGAAGTTGGTTTCGGGACCTTGTAAGCATTTTTCAACGCCATACTGGCGCTTAACGCCGGCCATGCTCTAGCCGGCCGCTGCATATCGCAGACTCGCGCTGGCGCTTCAGCCATGGCCAAGGCCCATGGCACTACGGGCGCTGACGCTTCACCGCTGCCGCCGCCAGGTTGGCGCCGCCGACAAGCCACACACACCACCCTCTTCCTCGCTGGTCCGGGCCGCATGCATGCAAAAGGATTACGAGTATAAACCGCTTCCTAATTTGTCGAGAAGTTCCTAAGAATATTTTCACAAGAAATATTCTTAGGGATAACTTCGATCGATGCGGATGGCATCGGCTAATCAACCGTCGCCCAATCCTACTCCAACTAGGATTACAGTATAAAGCTGTTTCCTAATTTGTCGAGAAGTTCCTAAGAATATTTTCACAAGAAATATTCTTAGGGATAACTTCGATCGATGCGGATGGCATCGGCTAATCAACCGTCGCCCAATCCTACCCAACTAGGATTACGCAGTATAAACCGCTTCCTAATTTGTCGAAGTTCCTAAGAATATTTTCACAAAATATTCTTAGGGATAACTTCGATCGATGCGGATGGCATCGGCTAATCAACCGTCGCCCAATCCTACCCAACTAGGATTACGAGTATAAACCGCTTCCTAATTTGTCGAAGTTCCCTAAGAATATTTTCACAAAATATTCTTAGGGATAACTTCGATCGATGCGGATGGCATCGGCTAATCAACCGTCGCCCAATCCTACCCAACTAGGATTACGAGTATAAACCGCTTCCTAATTTGTCGAGAAGTTCCTAAGAATATTTTCACAAAATATTCTTAGGGATAACTTCGATCGATGCGGATGGCATCGGCTAATCAACCGTCGCCCAATCCTACTCAACTAGGATTACAGTATAAAGCTGTTTCCTAATTTGTCGAGAAGTTCCTAAGAATATTTTCACAAGAAATATTCTTAGGGATAACTTCGATCGATGCGGATGGCATCGGCTAATCAACCGTCGCCCAATCCTACCCAACTAGGATTACGAGTATAAACCGCTTCCTAATTTGTCGAGAAGTTCCCTAAGAATATTTTCACAAAATATTCTTAGGGATAACTTCGATCGATGCGGATGGCATCGGCTAATCAACCGTCGCCCAATCCTACTCCAACTAGGATTACGAGTATAAACCGCTTCCTAATTTGTCGAGAAGTTCCTAAGAATATTTTCACAAGAAATATTCTTAGGGATAACTTCGATCGATGCGGATGGCATCGGCTAATCAACCGTCGCCCAATCCTACTCCAACTAGGATTACGAGTATAAACCGCTTCCTAATTTGTCGAGAAGTTCCTAAGAATATTTTCACAAAATATTCTTAGGATAACTCGATCGTATGGATGGCATCGGCTAATCAACCGTCGCCCAATCCTACCCAACTAGGATTACGAGTATAAACCGCTTCCTAATTTGTCGAAGTTCCTAAGAATATTTTCACAAAATATTCTTAGGGATAACTTCGATCGATGCGGATGGCATCGGCTAATCAACCGTCGCCCAATCCTACTCCAACTAGGATTACGAGTATAAACCGCTTCCTAATTTGTCGAGAAGTTCCCTAAGAATATTTTCACAAGAAATATTCTTAGGGATAACTTCGATCGATGCGGATGGCATCGGCTAATCAACCGTCGCCCAATCCTACTCCAACTAGGATTACGAGTATAAACCGCTTCCTAATTTGTCGAAGTTCCCTAAGAATATTTTCACAAAATATTCTTAGGGATAACTTCGATCGATGCGGATGGCATCGGCTAATCAACCGTCGCCCAATCCTACTCCAACTAGGATTACGGTATAAAGCTGTTTCCTAATTTGTCGAAGTTCCTAAGAATATTTTCACAAGAAATATTCTTAGGGATAACTTCGATCGATGCGGATGGCATCGGCTAATCAACCGTCGCCCAATCCTACTCCAACTAGGATTACGCAGTATAAACCGCTTCCTAATTTGTCGAAGTTCCTAAGAATATTTTCACAAGAAATATTCTTAGGGATAACTTCGATCGATGCGGATGGCATCGGCTAATCAACCGTCGCCCAATCCTACCCAACTAGGATTACGAGTATAAACCGCTTCCTAATTTGTCGAGAAGTTCCTAAGAATATTTTCACAAAATATTCTTAGGGATAACTTCGATCGATGCGGATGGCATCGGCTAATCAACCGTCGCCCAATCCTACCCAACTAGGATTACGAGTATAAACCGCTTCCTAATTTGTCGAGAAGTTCCCTAAGAATATTTTCACAAAATATTCTTAGGGATAACTTCGATCGATGCGGATGGCATCGGCTAATCAACCGTCGCCCAATCCTACCCAACTAGGATTACAGTATAAAGCTGTTTCCTAATTTGTCGAGAAGTTCCTAAGAATATTTTCACAAGAAATATTCTTAGGGATAACTCGATCGTATGGATGGCATCGGCTAATCAACCGTCGCCCAATCCTACTCCAACTAGGATTACGAGTATAAACCGCTTCCTAATTTGTCGAGAAGTTCCTAAGAATATTTTCACAAAATATTCTTAGGGATAACTTCGATCGATGCGGATGGCATCGGCTAATCAACCGTCGCCCAATCCTACTCCAACTAGGATTACGAGTATAAACCGCTTCCTAATTTGTCGAGAAGTTCCCTAAGAATATTTTCACAAGAAATATTCTTAGGGATAACTTCGATCGATGCGGATGGCATCGGCTAATCAACCGTCGCCCAATCCTACTCCAACTAGGATTACGCAGTATAAACCGCTTCCTAATTTGTCGAGAAGTTCCTAAGAATATTTTCACAAGAAATATTCTTAGGATAACTCGATCGTATGGATGGCATCGGCTAATCAACCGTCGCCCAATCCTACCCAACTAGGATTACGAGTATAAACCGCTTCCTAATTTGTCGAGAAGTTCCTAAGAATATTTTCACAAGAAATATTCTTAGGGATAACTTCGATCGATGCGGATGGCATCGGCTAATCAACCGTCGCCCAATCCTACTCCAACTAGGATTACGAGTATAAACCGCTTCCTAATTTGTCGAAGTTCCTAAGAATATTTTCACAAGAAATATTCTTAGGGATAACTTCGATCGATGCGGATGGCATCGGCTAATCAACCGTCGCCCAATCCTACCCAACTAGGATTACGAGTATAAACCGCTTCCTAATTTGTCGAGAAGTTCCTAAGAATATTTTCACAAGAAATATTCTTAGGGATAACTTCGATCGATGCGGATGGCATCGGCTAATCAACCGTCGCCCAATCCTACCCAACTAGGATTACGAGTATAAACCGCTTCCTAATTTGTCGAGAAGTTCCTAAGAATATTTTCACAAGAAATATTCTTAGGGATAACTTCGATCGTGCGGATTGCATCGACGCATCAACGCCGCCTAATCCTACTCCAACTAGGATTACGAGTATAAACTGCTTCCTAATTTGTCGAGAAGTTCCTAAGAATATTTTCACAAGAAATATTCTTAGGATAACTCGATCGTATGGATTGCATCGACGCCAATCAACACGCCGCCTAATCCTACCCAACTAGGATTACGAGTATAAACCGCTTCCTAATTTGTCGAGAAGTTCCCAAGAATATTTTCACAAGAAATATTCTTAGGATAATTCGATCGTATGGATGGCATCGGCGGCTAATCAACGTCGCCCAATCCTACTCCAACTAGGATTACGAGTATAAACCGCTTCCTAATTTGTCGAAGTTCCTAAGAATATTTTCACAAGAAATATTCTTAGGGATAACTCGATCGCGCGGATTGCATCGACATCAACGCCGCCCAATCCTACCCAACTAGGATTACGAGTATAAACCGCTTCCTAATTTGTCGAAGTTCCCAAGAATATTTTCACAAGAAATATTCTTAGGATAACTCGATCGCGCGGATGGCATCGACGCTAATCAACACGCCGCCAATCCTACCCAACTAGGATTACGAAAGTATAAACCGCTTCCTAATTTGTCGAAGTTCCTAAGAATATTTTCACAAGAAATATTCTTAGGATAACTCGATCGCGCGGATTGCATCGACGCATCAACGCCGCCTAATCCTACCCAACTAGGATTACGAGTATAAACCGCTTCCTAATTTGTCGAGAAGTTCCTAAGAATATTTTCACAAGAAATATTCTTAGGATAACTCGATCGTATGATGGCATCGACGCTAATCAACACGCCGCCCAATCCTACCCAACTAGGATTACGAGTATAAACTGCTTCCTAATTTGTCGAGAAGTTCCTAAGAATATTTTCACAAGAAATATTCTTAGGATAACTCGATCGTATGGATGGCATCGGCTAATCAACGTCGCCCAATCCTACTCCAACTAGGATTACGAGTATAAACTGCTTCCTAATTTGTCGAGAAGTTCCTAAGAATATTTTCACAAGAAATATTCTTAGGGATAACTCGATCGTATGATGGCATCGACGCTAATCAACACGCCCAATCCTACTCCAACTAGGATTACGAGTATAAACCGCTTCCTAATTTGTCGAGAAGTTCCCAAGAATATTTTCACAAGAAATATTCTTAGGGATAACTCGATCGTATGGATGGCATCGACGCTTAATCAACACGCCGCCAACTTACCCAACTAGGATTACGGTATAAATGTTTCCTAATTTATCGAGAAGTTCCTAAGAATATTTTCACAAAAATATTCTTAGGATAACTCGATCATGCTAATGGCATCGACGCTTAATCAACACGCCGCCAATCCTACCCAACTAGGATTACGGTATAAACCGCTTCCAAAATTTCAACGAGGAGTGAAAGTCATGTTGACATCGGATAATCATATCCTCCCGCCGTAGCTAAACCAACAACGACGGATGATGAAGGGATTAGCCGAAAGTGAGGGTTATGAAGTTCCATGTATTCGACACGACCAGCGTGTTGCCAACAAGGAGTTCACGACATACCGAGAAGTCCAAAATCATGGTTAGTCAAACAACGCACCAACCGACACGAAGTTACAAACAAAACTCACCCACCAGCTTCGAAGTCAAGATAACAAGCGGTCGACAATAAATGCAAAGACCGCGGATCTTATCGTGAATCCTACAAAGAACCGGATGATCCGAAGAATCGAAGATTTGAAGCTATCTTTGGGACCCTCGGCCGGTGAAGGCGGGAACCATCATGTCCAAAGCATCCTGCACTCATCAAGAATCGACCGAGACGCTTTGGAGGGGTATCCGAGGCATAAAAATTGCTTATCGCATCTCGAACGAAACTCGCGGACGATGGGTTGACAACCGACGATCCATTCGACAAACCGACGCCGCGAAAACGCATCACGCCGCGAAAACGCATCACGCGAAAACGCCAGAGCGAGTCGACAAGCACATGAAGTGAGTCGGCAAGACGCACGAGCCAATGAAACGATGTGCCGAAGTTGATTAAACTCAAACGCCGATGAGACGGAATCAACCATACTTAGTCCGGCCGATGCAAACGAACCGCTTGAGCTCAAAGTTGATCGCACGGACTCAAACACAACGGCAACATCACCGGCAAAACCAAGCCCGAAGACCAAAAGAATCGACGGAGAAACGACGCGAAAACGACGAAAACGCCGCAAGATCGCGGGCCATGCCAAACCTCTACCAAAGTGGTTAAGGTGGTTTCGCCACTTTGTCGAGCCACCCTACCAACTTGCCGAGGTGCTCAGCCCAGTGGTCGAGCCACCCTACCAACTTGCCGAGGTGCCTCGGCCGTGGCAGGAGGCTCGGCCACTTTGGTAGAGCCACCTCGGTCAACCTGCCGAGGTGGCTCTACCAAGTGGCCGAGGTGGGCACCCCTTCCATTGTATAAATAGGGGGTGTCATCTTCGAGGGCACGCCGAGAGGGGATTTGGAGCGGCTTCCGATTGATTTTGGGATCTTTCAAAGACTCTGACTTCAAGAGTTCTTGTAAGATCTACGAGTAATCGGGCGACGGTTCCGGAGCAACAAATGGCACAAGTTCACCAACGCCGATCTTCAATCGAAAGGTAATCAATTCGGTCGAACTACAGATACCCTCTAGATTAAGCTTCGCCTTAATCTCGTGGATAGCTGTGATTTCTCCTAGTAGATCTCACCCGCCCGCCGCATCCTCTCCTTCGTGAGTGCGATCCCCGCAGCGCATCCTCTCCTTCGTGAGTGTGATCCCTCAGCGCTTCGCTTCTTTCGCGGAAACGAGCCCCTTTACATCTGTAGTTCGAACCGGGTCTCTACGGATCGGGATTAGCGGTGGTCCACGGACACAATAAGTCCCCGGCACAGGCAAAGAACCCACGCAAGCGAGGACCTCGACATAACAGAGATCCTCGTGTTTGTTCAAAAGGATAAAAAGTTGTAGTCTTTTTGATTTTCATTGTAAGCCTTAAAATAAAAGGCGACATTTCTTTTTGAATTTCGTTGTAGGCCAAAGAAGCTGTAAGCAAAATTCAAATCAATGACAATCATCCCAACTTTTACCGCGAACACATACCTCAATCAGAAATCAATATTAGATCCATACTTGACAAAATTCACATGAGACCAACAAAGTAGACTAGTTACATGATATAAAAATATCAGTTTGAGAACAATAGAAACAGTACATCAAGATATTACTAATTACTAATACATAAAACTGATATGATTTTCATATGGGTAAAACAGTGGTCACAAAAAACTAAGCTCCCACAAAAACTGCTACATCACACTTTTTGTGCTAAATGACAACATTATTATTAAGGAAAATAGATATCCCCCCTGAAAAAAAGCATAAGGTATCAAGGCCTTGATCTCTCTAGAGAAGTTTTCAAACTTTGAGAGATACCATGTTTTTATAGCGAAACTCTTACCGATCAAATACACAATAGTGGCCAAGGCGAAAGAAAGTGCTTACTCAGCTTGTGTAATGAAAGCAATTTTTTAAAAGCTATGATCTTAAAGAGATAGTATCGACACAGATTCAGATCCTCTCCAATTAGGTGGTAATTAGAGACCCTTTAATTTCTTCAATCATTGTCATATATTTCAAATTCAAAGGACGAGATTAGACCATGAGATAAGACTAGTATGGCCTTGAAAAGCACTATTCTTTGAAAACTACTATCATAATAGCGGAATCCTAAATGGCCTAATCTCGTCCATTGAATTCGGAATGTACGGTAATGATTGAAGAAATTGGAGACTCACCAACTACCACCTAATTGGAGGGGATCTAAATCTTATGAACATATAACCCACCCAAAGAGACCTTTCCTCGAAACCTTGTAGCCTTTAGTATTCTTTGTTCAAAGAGATAATGAAGTTTAGAGTGGTCTTGTCCAAAATTCTCCAAATGCCATGTGTTTTTTTTTTTTGGAAATTACATTAAAGGGGAACGTGTGTTGCGAGGAATGTTAGACCTTATAAACATTATTTTTACATAATTGATATAGAGAGAACTCATGCCATTACTTAAATTTTTTTGGATATTGTAGATGTAATTATGATTAAAAAAAACATTAATTTAGCACCTTGGTTCACAAAAATATTTGAGGACACGTGCTAAAAGTTTCAAGCTCAAGATTTGCTCTTAATACATGGTGTTTTCCGTCAAAATATTCACAAAGATTCAAGACAATAAAATAGTCATTCTCTTTTATTAATCTCTTGGGGAAAATAACAAATAATATTACGGTGTCTTTAACTATAATTGAAATTCTGGGAAGCTGTGCCGACAGAGACTAGGCATTGGCTCCATTGACCATACGAATAAAATAGCACCGCTCTTTGGACAATTGCATGAGATCGAAATGAATCAGTTTGAAAGTCCTTGGAGATGAATAATAAACTTGTTATGGAGGGTTCGCCTCATTGAACAAGTGAAAAGAGCACCAACAAAGATCAAAGATCTATTGATATGTGGCTATGCCGAACAAGATCGAGGATCGAGTGTTAAGGGCTAAAGTTGAACAAAGTTCACAAGGTGAGCTTCTTCCCCGTGCGGTGTGAGCTTTTGGGTAGTTGAGGAATATGTGAAGGAGAGTAATGGCATAATCAATGCTCAAATTCCTCTTCTCAAAATTAAATGAAGAGAGATATTTATAGGGTTTATATTAAACTATGCGCGGAGCTCGTCTGTGCGTAGCTGGGTTCGTGTCCATGCATCAATCATTCTACCGATCAGTTACATCCATCACTTTATTGGATTGTCATTAAATGCATTACGGGTGTGAAATCTCGCAGGTCCTGTTCATCATTATGGTCGTCGTCTCTTTAGTCATCTCGCATTAAATGCAGCGTGGCTCCCCATTCTCGCACAGCCGGCGAGAAGTCGTCATCATCATTACTTTCATCCAATTAATCCACTATACCATGACCACCAAACTCTGCAGGAGCAATTCAAGTGATAAGCTGTGTTTGGTGGTGTGTTGCCTCGGGACCGTGTGCCTCGACTTACATGCATCACCAACTTTTCAAAATCAATTCATTAAATGGGCGACAGTTGCGATTAGACAAGTGATGGAGAGATCAAATCGTGTTAGTGGTGTCTCATCTTCTGTACGGTGCGTAGAGTCTGGGTTCCGCAGAGTTGGCCTATGCTTATCTTCATACTACTCGCTAGTGCATTAGCAGGTTTATGTCTACGCAGGATTTCAAGTCTGTGCTGAATTGTGTTCTGCTGGGTTATGTCTTCCCCTATACTTAGGCTTTTGGCTTCTTCCTTCCTTTGGCCCACTTCCTTAGCCTTGCTGGATTTGTGTAGTATAGCCCGAGTGTCTCTAGGGTTTCTTCTTTGGATATAACTTATCTTTATTAAATGGTCTGTACTTTTTGACCGTCCACAAGACTCCATTCAAAGTTTCTAGAATCCCTGAGTCTGGATTTCCAAAAATTTTGAATCTCTTTAGGTGGGTAATGATTAATCACTGTTTTTTTCCATTGACATGTTTAATGGTGCTTGGTGGGAATGGAGTTATGTATAGAGAGGGTGTTACTGTCGAGGGTGCGTTGAAGGATCTGGTAGTTGAATTCTCTCGAAAGGAAGTGTTTCATTAGTCCTTCAAGAGATAGTTTGACAGAGGTGTTCTGCTGAATGTGTTAGTAGAAGTCGTCTTTAGAGGCGTACTGATGAGCGTGATCAATGATTGTCTTAGAAGAGATGTAGTGTGGAACATTTTTGAGACTTGACTCCATTTGGCTCAACTCTCTTATAGAGTCAGCCATTCGAGTCATTATGATGCCATTTAGAGTTGTATTGAGGAGCTTGGCAACGTCATCGGGGTAGTGACATTCAGAGCCGTACTGATGAGCTTGACAGATGCTTGTCTTGAAAGAGGTGTCATGTGGAACATTTCAAGATGACTCTATTTGGCGCAACTCTCTTGTGGAACCAGTCGTTCAAGTCATGATGATATCATTCAGAGGCGTACTGAGGAGCGTGACGACATCATTGGGGTAGCAACATTCAGAGGCGTACTGATGGGCTTGACGAACACTTGTCTTGGTAGAGGTGTCATGTGGAACATTCTGAGACTAGACTCTATTTAGCACAATTCTCTTGTGGAGTCAGCCGTTCAAGTCATGATGATGTCATTCAAGGGTGTACTGAGGAGCTTGACGATGTCATTTCACATGTGTACTGATAAGCAAGTACTTTTCCCTATATGACAACTCCCAGAACTTGGTTCCTGTGTTGTTTTGATAGGGGACATCCTTTTGAGGTTTAGCAGGGTGACCTTTTAGGGTGCTGATGAGCGTGCTAGTCATAGTGCATGGCCAATCATAGACGTAGCCAATGCCAGGGGATGATCTCATGACGACCTCTGAAACTACTCTAACGGAGCATGTCGCGGAAACAACGCTAGGCGTTATGGCATCCCCAATGCTTCCTGCTGGTAGGTGCCCAGGAGTAGGTATGTGCAAGTTTTGACAGGTCTTTAATATTGATGTTTTGAATTGCATATTGTAGGTACAGCTGCGAGTTTCGAGGTCACGAAAGAGACTCAACCGTCAGCACTTTCACCTGCAATCATTTCGGGACAATCCCTAGCGGAGCCTTCCACTTTTGGGAGGACTAGATCTATGCAGCATCTTTTGAGAGTGGTTTGTTGTCTTATGCTCTGCCTTCTAATAATGTAGCTACAAGGGGGGTGGGGCGACATCGACCCCCATTGAGATTGCATCAACAAGTTTTGTTGCAAGGCTCACTCTCCCACCTTCGACCTATGTTGTTGCGTCGTTACGCCCGTGATCAGTGCTACCTCCTCTTCATCCTTCAGTGACTAAGGATGAAGAAGGAACCCACTAAGTTGTGGCCGACTCGATTGATGCTTTGTATGATGGCATGAGGCGGTGTCCCATGATTGTGACCAAAAGGACCTTCTTTGAACCTAAGGACTTGCTTAGCATCTTGGACAATTGCCTGGACAGTTTCAAGATCGCATCTTACCCTGAAGTGATCGCCGCTCTCGAGAATATTCAAGATGAGTTTGTCGCTAAGGCTATATCATGGAACAATTTGAAAGCACTAGGCACTGGCTGTCTTGCACAAAGCCTTTGTGACTAGCTATCTGTAGACATCCAAGGGCAAAGGGCCAAGGTGTAGGAGAAGATCAAGGAGTGCATCCTTGCCGCTAGTGATCTTAAATCTCAATTGGAGCATGCTTGTCGTACCACTAATCTTTGAGAGGTGGAGGTTGAGACAACACAACAACTGATTCAGAGAGCTGAGAAATAGCTCGAGCATTGGCAGTCCATGCTTGAGAAGGCGAGGAAGCATTTACTTGATGTCCAAGCGGAGGCGAGGTCCTTTGTTGAGGAGAATCTTAGAATTCAAAACGAGATTGTGCTAAGGGGGAAGGAGATTGTCAAAGCTCAAGCTGAGCTTGATAGACTCACTGATGTGGATGATGTGACTCTCCGCCAACACATTCAGGAGTCAGCGATGAAAGGCTTCCAGGACGAGTTGGCTGCCCGCGAGAGGGAGTTGCGAGCTATGTTTAAGCAATGAGGCTTAGGGTTTTAGTAGTTTAAGCATTTGTTCCTTTTTCTTTTCTCTTTTTTCCTTTAGTATCCGTCTTTTGTATGTCACACAACTTTGTTTTTGATGTTTATTAATAAAAATATTTTTACTTGTTGTGGGCATGATACTTGATCATTGTCATAATTTCTTATAATACTTGATTAGAGACTTCATCGGATGCATTTTTTTTACTACAAAAGGAAACATTCTCTAACTCACAATCTTGACAAAATACCTAACACCTAGAGGATCCCTATAACATGGGCGATCATGGGTAGTACTTCTTTGGGCAATCATGGGTAGTACTTCTTTAAGTGTTGGCCATTGATCAGGAAAATCTATAAATTTCCCTTTTCATCAATGAGATGATAGGCTCCGTTCAAATTGATTGACTCTATCATGAACGGTCCTTTCCATTTCTCGTTGAATTTTCTTTGTGAACTGTGCGTGGGAATCATGGGTCATCGCATGGTCAGAACCATGTCACCCTTCTAAAATGTCCTCTTCTTGACCTTCTTATCGAATGCCCTGGAGAGTCATGGTTGATAAAGCTCAATGTGTTGCTGAGCGGCCAAGAGATTTTCATCTAATGCTTCTAACTCTCGAAGGTAGAGATTAGCATTATACTTAGAGGTCTTTCATATCATCAAGGCAGTGTGAGGTGATAGAATTTAGAGTTCCAAAGGGATAACAGCCTCACTTCCATAGACCAAAGCAAATGGACTGTTCTGCATTGGATTTCGTACCGTGGTGTGATAGGCCCATAGGCATTCACCCAACTTCTCATCCTAAGCATGCTTGTTCCCTGCGTTGAACCTTTTTATTATCTTGATGATGGTCTTGTTGAAGACTTCTGCTAATCCGTTATCTGTTGGATTGTAAGGTGTAGAGGCTACATCTTCAATCAAGAAGTTATTACAGAACTGTCCGTATGCATGACTGATGAACTGAGGACCATTGTCGTGGACAATCCACTTGGGTATAAAAGTGGTATATTACATGGTGTCTGAGAAAATTGACCACATTTCTGGTCTTGATCTCCTTCAATGGCACTTCTTTAGTCGATTTTGAGAAATAGTCAGTTATAGCTAAGATGAACTGATGTCCTCTTGTGAACAACATGCTGATCAAGCAGATAATATTCATTCTCCATGTCTCAAATGGCCACGAGGACATGGTCGGATTGAGATATTCTGGTGCCCGATGGATGATGTTGGTGTGATGTTGACAAGTGGGGCATCGCCTCGCGTGTTCCATCGTGTTGGCGACCATCGTTGGCCAATAGTCCCCCAACCGCCAAAGTCGCTCATGAAGTTTAGGACCCAACTGATGAGCCCACACATTCCGCCATGGGCTTCCTTCACTGCTCTTTTGGCTTCCATCATGGATAGGCACCGCAAAAGTACTATATCGAATGAGCGACAATAAAGTGCCTTCACGCCGGCATTGAAGTAGAACCTTGTTGAGCTCCTTCTCATTAAGGTTGCCTCCTTCGGATCCTCTAGTGGAATTCTGCGAAGGATGTAATCAATGATGGAAAAGCACCAATCTCGCCACCCCTGAGATGACTGTCATCACATTGGCCTCCGCATATTTGAGTGCCTTGAGTTCTAGTTTTGGACAATACAGATGTTGACTGCCCACCATCACATGTCGCTGGCCATGGGGGAATGCTAAAGTAGGTGCTAGTCCTGCTAGCGCATCTGCATAAGGATTTTGAGATCATCCTATGTGCGCGATGGACCTTCATCATTCATTTGGCTTTAGTGTAGTATGGGAGCAAATCTTCATGTTTGACCGCATATTCCTCATTGATCTGCTTGATTATGAGTTGTGAATCCCCTTTGGCTTCTAGGCATTCCACCCCCAATTCCTTTATCAATTCAAGTTTGATCAATAGAGCGTTGTATTTAGCTACATTGTTGGAACATGGTTTAGTCAAAGAGAAGGGTCGTAAGATGATGTGTATTCCAAGTGTGAGAAACACGATCCCGATCCCGACAATGATGTGTCTGTCCAATCCTGCTCTAGAAGCTCCATTGAACCACATCTGCTAAGTCTGCTCGTGAGTTGTAATGTTGGATTCACAGAATTCATCTAAGATATCCTTGTGAAGTTTTGAGTACCGGGCACTAGATGATTTGCAAAGAAATTTAGCTAAAGCATGACCCTTGATTACCTTCTGGGGCACGAACTCCATCTCATACTAAGAGAATAAGATGGCCCATTTTGCTAATCATGAGCTAAGTGACCCGAGTTTCGTCATCAGGATCCAAAGGGGACTTACCCGAGATACAATGCAAATTGACTACCCAACCATATAATGTCGCATCTTCTGAACTGCAAATACAAGGGCTAAGCATTCTTTCTCAATTGGATTGTATCGATGCTTAGCTCCTACCATCGTGTGACTTAGGTAATAAATGATATGTTCATATCCTTGATCATTATTTGGGGTAAGCAAGCACCTAGGGAGTGATTGAGGGACTTCACATATAGGATAAATGACTTTCTTGTGGCTGAAGCGACCAAAATCGGAGGGGTGGTAAGGTACATCTTAATTTTGTCAAACGCCTTCTAACATGCCTCGTCCTACACAAAGGAAGCATTCTTATGCATTAGTTTGGTGAAAGGCTGGCATCGACCTGAGAGATTTGAGATGCATCTTCTGATATACTCCAATCAGCCTTAATGACCCTGAAGTTTTTTGAGATTTGTTAGAGGGGTCATTTCCAAGAATTCTTTTATCTTCTTCGGATTGACGTGGATTCCCTTTGTCATGATGATGACCCCAGGAATTTACCACTAGGTACTTTGAAAATTGACTTGGCTGGGTTCATCTTGAGATCATGTGTTACCATGATGTCGTAAGCTATTCTCAGGTCATGCAAGTGATCTTCCTTTTGTCTGCTCTTGACCGCTAGGTTATCTACGGAGAATTTAATGATCTTTAGCAAATTCTCACTGAAGATCTTGTTCATCGCACATTGCTATGTTGCCCCGTCATTCTTTAGACCGAACAACATCACCGTATAAGCAAAGATCCCCCTTGGGGTTCTGAAGGCGGTATGCTCCTAGTCATCTTCATGCATTTTGATCCAGTTATAACCGGAGTACCCATCCATGAAGGATACCTGTTCAAAACTACATGTGTTGTTGATCATGATGTCAATGATCGGCAAGGGAAATTCCTCTTTGGGACATGTCACATTCCAATAGCAGTAGTCAACATAAATCTAAATAGTACCATTCTTCTTAAGGATGGGAACAATATTAGATACCCTCTTAGTCATGATGATGGACTTAGAATCAAAGAGTTTCTAGACCTCTCTATCAATATTTTGCATCATGTCTGGTTTAAACCATTGTTTGGGTTGTACAACTGATTTTGCATCGGGCTTGATGTTGAGATAGTAGACAACGACATCTTAATTGAGATCAGGCATATCCTCATAAGTCCAGGCAAATACACTGATGTATTCTCGAAGCATAGCAACCAAGTCTTGACATTCATCTAGAGGGAGACTTGCTTTAATGAAGATGGGTTTGCAAGTAATCCCGTCACCTAAATTCACCTTCTCCATCTTGTCGGAGGTCAATGGTTCACACTGTCTGAATCATGCTTCCCATTGACTGTACAGCTGTTAGGCCCAAAAGGGTACATCCTTATCATAGTCTAGCAACATAGATTCCCCTTCATCATGGCCGACGGATACCATATTGACTAACAATTTCCAAAAACTCGTGCCTACACTAGCATCTGAGTTCTACATCCCTGTGCCTGGAGAATCATAGTCTAGTTCTGAGGCTTTTGGTGGGGTTTCGTATCCAAGTCCCTTCTTTGTCTTGCATAGCAGCCTTTGACTCTCCCCTTTGGGGGGCTTTACATGGGATGCGCGGTCTTTACTGAAATTAAGTCCTTGATATGCTTCAAGGTTGTATCCCTAGTGTTGCATTATTCTCCGAGCTTGGATGTTATAATGGTGAAACTGTGGGACTTCTCCATCTGACTCCTCATCAAAGGTCCAATCAAAAGTTACACCGGCCTTCCTAAAGTGTATTGTTGTTTGATTCTTGAATTTCGCAGGCACTACAAAGCATACCTCGTGTTGATTTTCAACCCTTCGATCATCCTGACTTGTCCCGATTATAGGCATGTGGAGTGACTTGTTGACGTTCAACAACAACACTTGTTCTGGTGTTATCCTCTGATCATCAGAGGCATTTGTCATACACAAGTAATCAAAACTGATAACTTTATTAATAATCATTACACCCCCTTAACAGTGGCATCATTATAATTAGCCTTAAAATCTATTACACCTGGTTTGATGATAATGGTATGGAGTCTTGACCTGCTTCGAGCTTGCTTCAGGGGTGTCTTGGGGACCCTTGATAGTGAGCACATTGGCTATGTCATCGTCATGGTGATCATACTGGTAAGGCCATGCATCGACATAATAACTTTTAAGGCCTCTAAAAGGTCATTCATCTATGTAGATTGTGCGCTCAATCGTGTCCATATTTTGGTACTTGATACATTGGTGTAGGTAGAGGGGACAAGCACATTATCATGGATTTAGACCCACCCTAGGAGGACGTTGTATGATGGTTTAGTGTCAATGGCATAACATGTTACGTCAGACTTTAGTTCATCGATTTGTAGCTTGAGCTTTATCTTTCCCAATGGATCACTACTGTCAACGTTAAATTTAAAGATCTTAGTGTAGGTGTGACAGAGTCGTCGCAATGGTATCTGAAGGAAGTGTAACATCCTCCTTGTGATGATACTGATGATAGACCTAGGGTCGACGTGCATGCACTTTACCTTTAATGAACCCAAGTACCCTATGAAGCAGAGCGGCCTTGTGTGCTTGATGGATTGTATAAGCATATCGCTTTTGGAAAATTTCACTTTAGGAAGGTCCCGCTCCACACGATGGCAACTGGCGCATAAGTAGTCCTCGGTCTCTTCCTTGGATGGTTGGATCTGAGTGAGATAATCTGCTGAATCACTTAGAGCCTCTTGTAATGCTACCTTCACCTCTGAGGCTAGTTGCAGTAGCTCGCAAAATGTCACTCCAGCCGGGATGTTTGCGAGTTGAGTTAAAATGCCAAATGGCCATGATCTACTAGGTCCAGGTCTGTTGTTTTTTTTCCTTTGGAGCTGCAGGAGGTGGTACCACCGTTAGATTGGTTGTCTGGTCAATAGGCGGGGCCTGGTGTTCCTCCTGGTCGACTTGGTCATATTGTCGAAGGAATAATCTGCCGCACCTAAGTCCTTCATTTGCGTTTTCAGCCATGATTGCTACCTGCACTTCTGCTGCTTGGATTAGCTAGTCGTTGCTTCCTCTTTCTCAGACACGACAATTGCTACGATGGCATCGTCTTTGAGTCAGTGAGTTTAGGGACCGACCCTTCATCATCACTATAGAGGACTGTCACGGTGTTGTACATCTTCCCTTGCATTTTGTGTCTTTCCAGTGCATCTTGGTAGAGGTCCATTGCTCATCCCTTATGAGATTAGGGTGTATCCACATGAATTCTCATTTGGGAAGAGTCATGGGGGTTGATCCATTGGTCCACTGATAGTGGCGGTTGTAATTGACAACCTTGACTTATGCTTTCAGGATAGGCACTACTCTGTCTGGGAAACTCATGCTCGTTAGATCCCCAAATTGGATCGAGATCATACTTTACCGAAACATGCTTCTGATCCTCTCTCAATTGTAGAGATCCAAATTTATGCAAGGTTTGGATCTTCTCTCTCAAAATGATGCAGTCCTTAGAATGATGTCCTACAAAGCAATGGAAGACGCAATAATATGGGTCATCAGTGCGCCCTTCCTCTTTGGGTCTCTTGGGTTTCTCGGACTTGATGAATTCTTCCTTGATAAGGGTTTTGACCACTTTTGGGATCGCTTCTTATTTGCAAACATAAACTCTGTTGGGGCCTCGCTCAAACTGATTTCGTTATTGTGGACGGTCTTCAGCCTGATACTATTCCGACAGAGGCATTTGCTGTAGCTAGGGCTGGCATTGGGGTGATAATTGTTATTCGTGTTCTAGTTGACATTCCTCTTATTATTCTGCCATCTCAGTGACTGTGGTTGAGGTTGTCTTGCATGTGCCTACGACACATCAACCGCCATCACTACCTTACCCATTCCTTTGGCTCGTGGTTTGGTGGTGCTAGGTTTACCTTGCTTCCACCATTGTCTGTCTTGTCTGGGATGTCACCAAGTTGCATAGCGTCGGCTTCCACCCTTTTCTATATTATTGATTAGTTCCTTCAAGGTTTTTAATTCAACAACATTGAATTGCTTGAGGATGTAATCTGGTAGGTCATCGGCACAAGCATCAGTAACAAACATTTTAGACATCGCGCCTTCTAACTCGAGGCCGAGTCGGTGAACCTCTCAATATAGGTTTGGACCTTCTCACATGACTTGTAGATTTTATTCTTTATTCTTTGAAAAGTATCTTAGAGTCAATTTCATGGAATCTTTCGATGAACTTTCTCTTCAATGAAAGCCGAGCCCTTTGAATGAACCGGAGAATATTTTTACCATGATGATGTCATTCCCCAACCATAATCCTACTTGAGCTTCAAAATGGCAAATGTGCTATTGTGATGACCCGGTGCCATTGAAAATCTGTACCATGATAGGTTTGTACTTCTCGGGATATGGTATGATATCCTAAAAAGCTGGATAAGGTTGGGAAATCCCTTCATTCTATTCTCCTTGATTCTTTTCAAATGTGTCCATTTTAGCTGTCATCAATGCCAAGGTCATAGCAATAGTAGGATCTGCAATCCCAATTGATTCGTAGTGATCCGCAATGACAAATCAATTAAATTACTCTTCTTAGAGACCGAGCTATCCGTTGTGGGGTGTAGGCACTGTCCGAGCAATGGTAGTGCGTGTCGCTCTTGCGGTGGGTCGGTTGGGCACCCTAGCCTGCTCTAGGTTTTAAAGTGGAGTTTCTAGAGCAGTGTTAGGATTATCTTCTAGCGGCTTGGCCATTTCTTCCAGATTGATCGCCTCTTGGGCAATTCATGTTTCCTAATGGAAGTTGATGACCTCATCCCTAATCCGGGCATTATTTGCATCTATTCTTGTGTACGTTCCATCATGTTCCCCTGACTCAGGATTATCTTCATCAACTCTCAGAGGTTGACTTCCTCTTGAGGATCGGATGATGGTTTAGAATTCTCACTTGCTTGGTTCATCGCCAATTCCTTAGGCTTCACCCTTGGCCCTTCTTGAGGGGATGCCATGTTGACCTTGGGTTTCCAAGAACAGTGTGAAGTTATTATACTGTCAGAGGTACAAGCAGAGTGTTTGTCTTTGAGAGCTTCTTCGTACATTGGGTCGGTTACATGAAGGGCCTTGGCCCAAAAAGATGATTTGGTTGTCTTGGAGCGAGTCCTATATGCAGGTCCTTGGTAATACTCCGAGAATTCATCCAAATCCTCATCTTGATGCTCACCTTGGAGTGGCCAGTTTTGCACCATCAGCCTGTTATGTAGGCATGGACAAACCTAGGCCCATCTTTGTTAATGATTCTGACAATATGTTTCTTGCGGTATCACCTTCTCTTAGGCTAGGTCTGCACGAGACTCTTGGATAATTGCTCAAAAATTGATGCTCTAGGAGACTGAGTCTCCACAGGTTGTAGCACATGAGACTCAATCAGACCCTTTGCATGGGAGCATATGGTGCAGCATTGTACATGTCTGATGGTTATGACATGGCATGGGCAAGGTTGGGGAATAACATTCATCGCATCCTTGGTAATTGGAGGTGGACTAATAACTTCTAACTTGTTAGGAGGAGAACGCAAAGGTTTCATCCTCAGGTAGCCCCAAAGATCGATGATCGATTCCAGGCTCTTCACCCCCTGGGGGCAGGTGATCTTCTTATCCTCAGGAGAACGCAAGGATTTTCATTCTAGATGGCGTTGGGATCACTTTGGGTTGTTCATTCATTTTAGCCCTCTGATGTGACCTTTTTCTCGTGTGTTGAAGCTACGACATGCCATTCTTCATCTCTGATACTGCTCGCAAGTACATTTGCTAGTTTAGGTCTATGCAGGGTTTCAAATCTGCGCTGAATTGTGTTCCGCCAGATTATGTCTTCCGCTATACTTAGAGTTTTGGATTCTTCCTTCCTTTAGCCCACTTTCTTAGCCTTGCTGGATTTGTGAATATAGTCAAAGTGTCTCTGAGGGTTCTTCTTTGGATAAAATATATCTTTGTTGAATGATTTATACTTTTTAACCACCTACACTTGGATCATTACTTTATTTAGGATTCAAAGTCTTGAATCTTGGGTCATCGTTGTTCAAATTTGAGATAATTTAATAATACCATATACAAATCTTAGCTAAATGATCCTTTTTGTGTGGAGTGTCATTTGATAGACCGCATCACAATTATCTATGCTTATGTTAGAAAGTTGATTATATTGGTTAATAGATGTTTAGAGGATTTTAGGGTCCCTTGATCTTCTCTTATGGCTAATCAACAAAATGGAAGAAGATTCCTGCACAAATAACACCGTTAGAGGACCAGAGTTGGGTTCTCCAATGTACCCTCTGATGCTCAAGTAAGTCACTGATTGAGTGGATATGTAGAATCTAGTTTCAGGATGTTATTTGCATAAAATTGCCTACCTCTGAATAATGGAGATTGGCAACTATTTATAGAGGTTGATAGGGGCATATTGGTAATTAGATCGGGTCAGTGTAGTCGGCTGATCAGACCACACTTTACACGTCTCGATAGTCAGTTGAGTGAGTCACCTTCGTGTTTAATGCGATAGTGATAGAGCAGCTAAAATGCTGGCGTGGTTTGAGGAGTCATTAAATCGGCCCGAAGAGTTATGATGCCTCTAACTCAACATTAAATGTGAGGGTGACTAAATGGCGAAGTACAACTGTTGAAGCTGATATGTCCCCTCATCATTCAAGACATTTCCTAGAAAGTCTAGGTAGAAGATGCCTTTTGTCTCGGGCTCGGTCACAACACTGGCTTGAAGGCGTCTTTCATCTTGGACCTGGGTCAAATATGGGATATGAGCGAGGTCTATATCTGGGTCATGCTTTTAGATTTGTGGGACTTGGTTAGTTAATAATGACACGTGTTCGCCTTTTGGCTATCTGTTATACTTAGTAATTTTCAAGGTATAACACTAGCCCCCTTTCACTTGGACTAGGGAAGCCGAGTTTGAGGGAAACTGAAATGCTTCACCTCTTTATCATCTCAAAGATATAAACTACATTTTTGGAAGACAGTTGTGATGTGATAGCAGGACATCAGCAGAGATCGTGTAGCAGTTTTTGGTGGTGTGGTGCATTCGTTATCAAGTGGACACCTCGATTGACTAAGGGTCGCTTCAGATCTCAAGAAACCACCAGTGGTCTTTGCGATAACCGAGCAGGCCGGTCAGATGGCGCCGCATGTTGTTTACCTTCTCCTATATATATCCACTCCTTCTGCTCCCTTCTCACTTTGCAAACCCAAAAAAAATTTTTGTGCTTCGTCGGTGAGAACTCATCTTCTTCTCTTAAGATTTTCTATTTCTCTCCGATCAACTTTTTTAATTGCTCTAATGGTGTCTGACAGTTAGCCTTTAGTCACTCGCAATGAGGCTAGGATTGTTCTATTGCTAAAGTATAAGTCGACGATGACCCAACCTCGGCTCGAATAGATAGCTAAGGATTTTGACATACCCTGCGGCTTCACTTTGTCAATTCTGGCGAGAGAGCACACCGTTTATAATCATAGTGGTGATTAGACACCGGTATATTATCACCATTTAGATTTCAGCATTTGTTTGCCACTGCACCTGTTCCTCCGGGGAGTGTTTGGAGCTTTAGGGATTTCGCTGGCGCAACTAAAGCCAAACTCCATAGCTCTCCTCGTCAACTTCCTTATTGTCTTCCACAGAGTTCATGTGGAACCAATGATGGGGATTCTGGGCTACCTATTATGCATCAAATCTAGCAAGAGCGAAGGCCACTTCTACTTATAGATAGTTGGTGGGTCTCACTTAGTCTCCAACATCCCCAACATGAATAAGGGATGAAAGGAGAAGTTCTTCTTTGTTTTTGGCTATGACTTGATCATGGCTTGTTCTACGTGGCTGGAGTTAAAGAAGGAGCCTTTAAGGCTTCAACCTCTCAGAGATCAAGAGTTTGGACTGGAGAGGATCCAGGCTTACAAGGTGTCTCATTGTAGGAGGAATTTGTTCGATGTCACGGTGAGTTTTGGCGTCTCTCACATTCACCTCTTGAGAGGCAGTTGCTTCGGTGCCTGCTTGTCTCTAGAGACCCTCTGAGAGGCTTCCCATCTTTGGTCCCTCTTGCGGGGCTAGGAAGTGCCTCCATCCTGGGTTGGTGGAGGAGGAGGTTTAGGCCGTACGTCAGAAGACGGTCGAGATTGCAGCCCAAATGAAGGACTCCGGGTTGACTATAACTCAGGCTGAAAGGTCTAAAAAGAAGAAGAGGAAGAAGCCAGCCTCGAAGCAGCATCATCAGACTGAGGGCGGTACTCAAAGATTTCTCGCCTTAGATGACGAGGCGGTAGAGGCAGAGCTAGGGCTGGCTAAGGCTGTACCCGGGCAAACTAGTTGGGTTTCGACTCCACAAATTTCTTAAGCTCCTCCACCCAAAATTGTCGAGGTGGTAGGTGATTCTCTACATCCGGTGGCTGAGCAGGAGGCCATAGGTAGGGATATTCCTATCTTGGAGTTGACTAGAACTGAGGCCATGACTGGGGTAGAGGCCGACGCGAAAGTACAGGCCAAGTAGGGAGAGGGCCCCTGGTCTTCTAGGAGACCCAGAAAAGAGCTAGTTGTTAAGGAACCAGTCGCTGAGGAGGAGGAACCAATTGCTAAGGAAGGGACAGACTCTCAAGCTACTCTACAGGAGGGTTGATATGGGTGGCCATTTACCCATCATATTGATGAGCTTTCTCACTGCAATTGGGAGAAAATCAGGGCGATTCTGATCGGACCACCAAAGGCTCATCCTTGCTATGAGAAGGAGCCGTCGGAGGAGCACATCTTTGTCCCTAAGCATCGAATGGATTCTAGGAGGTTGGCTCTAGAATTCAGGTCCCACCAAGCTAAGGCAGTTCAGTAGTTCCTTCTTCCAGAAGATGTGACACTACCGAGTGGGGCCCCTAATGTTGGTGGTCATTAGGCTCTTCGAAGTTATCTCACCATGGGGGCTCCCATCCAGTTCGAGTTATTCCATCAACTCGAATAGTCTCGATACCTCTTTTTCAAGCTCCAGGGTGAGTTAGAGGTGCACAAGGAGGCTCGAGAGGGGGCCATGCTATTGGCAGCCACCTAGGGGAGTGAGCTTGTCATGTTTAAGAGGGGTAAAGCAAGGTGGGAGCGTAAGCAGATTGCTCGGAATCTAAAGATCAAGGCTTTGATTGAGGTTTCTTGATAGAAAATGACCCATCTTGTAGAAGCCTGAAAAGAGATAAAGGCTCTTCATTAAGAGCTCACCCATCTCCACTACGATATAGGCCTTGCTAAGGAGAAGGTCAAGTACTTTGAGTCGGAGATTCAGGATGAGAGGAGGGAGAGAGATGATGCCTTTGAGCGAGCACAAGTGGCTCACCTCGATGATAAAGAGCTAAGGGTCAGGCTGTGCAACGAGGTGGCTCTACAAGAGTTGCTATAATAGGAGGTGGCTCGGGCTGCTCAGGAGGCTGAACAATAACGTGATTCTCTACTTGTCCAAATCCAAACGCTGTAGGGCTGAGTGACTTTCTCGGAGTTGGACGCCCACCAGTTCAAAGTGGTCGAGAAGTATTATAATGATACTCTCGAAAAAGTGGAGGTGGCGGGAGGAGGACTTGCATTGGTGGATGAGGAAGAAGAAGAGGAAGAGGCCATCTCTAAAGGATCAGGTAAAGACATGTGCGATGACTCTAGTGAAGTCAGCTGGTCATCCGTCGATGCTCCTGGTCTGAGTTCCAAGCTTCCTTCTATCCCAAGTTCTAAGCTAGCTCCTATTTTGGACATCTCTTTGACTCCTTCCCCACATTCTGATCCTACTCCTGGTCCTGCTCCTACTCCAAGCTCTGCTCCTACTTAGGTTCTGCTTCTGCTTCGAGTCTCGCTCCTTAAGGAAATTTGTGTGTGTGTATGTGTGTGTATTTACCGAGTCATGTAAAAAGTCCTGTAATATTCTTGATGACTAAATAAAAAGACTTATTTGTGTTGACTCATACCTTGTGCATTTTTGTTCTAAGTTGTTTGCTTCTCACAAGTACCTTTATTCTAAAATGTCTTAAGTATTTCAGTTTTAATTGAGTTGGTGATGACTGAGTTGTTAAGGCTTGCTTCATGCCTTGGGTTTACTCCGAGAGTGGATACCAAGGTCTTTGGTATGTGCCTTGGTTTTATTTGTGAGAATGATACCAAGGTCTTCAAGTGCCTTAGACGAGTCAGTGATGGCCTAGTTGCAAGGACATCCTTCATGCCTTATTTTTACTCTGAAAAGATACCAGGGTCTTTCGTACCTTGGACGAGTCAGTGAAGATCGAGTCATAGGGGCTTCCTTCGTGCCTTGGTTTTACTCTAAAAAAACACCAAGGGCTTTGGTATGTGCTTAGTTTTACTCATGAAAATGATACCAAGTCGCAAGAGCTGCCTACGTGCCTTGGTTTTACTCTAAAAAAATACCATGGGCTTTGGTACGTGCCTTGGTTTTGTTCATGAGATCGATACCAAGATCTTTGAGTGCCTTGGATGAGTCGGCGGTGACCGAGTCGCAAGAGCTGCATACACATTAGCCAAAAAAAAGGCAAAGCATTTTTCATTGATAGGTGGTCTTCCAATTATATTTATTGAAAGTATTTCTTGAGATATTCTACATTCTAAGAATGCTTCAAGACCCTCCCATCTTAGCTCTACAACCAGTAAATCCCCGGGTGAGCTTCTTTGATAATAGTGTAAGGCCATTCCCAGTTACCAGCGAGCTTGCCACGATGAGTGTCTTTATTAAAGGCAGCTTTTCTAAGGACCAAGTCTCCAATTTTGAATCTCTGAGATTAGACTCGGCTGTTATAGTGTCGGGCGATATGCTATTGATGCACTGATGATTGATGACTTACGATTAAAGTGCTTGTTCTCTGACTTCATTGATGAGGTCGAGTTCAATTCGCAAACTGAATCTGTTATCTTCCTCATCGAAGTGTCGTAGCCATAGAGTGGGCATGCCGACTTCTAGTGGTATGACTGCTCCTACTCCATATGTTAACCTGAATGGAGTCTCTCCGGTGGAAGTGTTTTTGGGTCGTTCTATATGACCACAAGATACCAAGGAGTTCTTTGACCTAAGCACTTATAGCTTCATCCAATTTCTTCCTTAGTGCTTGTGGTAGACATTTGTTTGCCACTTCTGCTAGACCATTGCTCTTGGATGTACCACCGAGGCAAACTTGAGTTGGATCTTCCATTCTTCATAGAAATCGCAAAATCCCTTGCTATCGACTTGAGTGCTATTATCTATTATGAAGGTTACAGGCACCCCAAACCTGTTGATGATTGATTTCCACAAAATTATGGATATTGCTTTTGCCAATCTTTACCAGTGGCTTAGCTTCTATCTACTTTGTGAACTAGTCTATGGCGACGATTAGGAATTTCACTACCCAGTTGCTATAGGAAGAGGTCCCAATAAATCTAACCCACATTAGGCAAATAGGATCAGGTTGATGAGAGGAGTGATCTCAGTTATTGGAGCCGGCTAGATGTTGGAGAAGAGTTGGCAGGCCTTACACTGGGTTGTGAGCTTCTTGGATTTGGCCAAAATAGTTGGCTAGTAGTAATCTTGCCTGATAACTTTTTATGGTAGAGATCTGTCCCCTATGTGATTCCCGCATATCCCCTCATGGATCTCTCTCAATACATAGTCTATTTTTTTTGGGTCGAAGGCATCGTAGGTAGGTACCCATGCTGCTGCTGGTGTAAGAAAGGTGGTAGAATTGATTTTCAATCATGATATACTCCAAGGTCATCCTTTGCAAGCTTTAACTTCTACTCGGTTCTCGGACAGAGTTCCCTTCGTTAGATATTGGATGAGTGGTTCCATCCAATATGGCTCAGAGGGAGGCTTTATCTACATGATTGAGTCTTCCGTGGCTTCAGCAATGGTGGGTTGTTAGAGGGAGTCCATGCATATTGGCCCCTGACTAGCTCTCGAGCTTGAGGAGCCTAGTTTAGACAGAACATTTGCACGAGAATTGTAGGTTGTTGGGACTTGTGTAATCCAAAACTCCTTCAGTCTACCCAGCAACTCTTTGGCTTTCCCTAGGTATTTTGCTATCCTAGGGTCTTGTGCTTCATAATGCCCGCTTGCTTGGTAAACAATGAGCTGAGAAGCAGCAATAATGAAAATCGATTTCGCCTTGACTGCTAGGATAGCTCTGAGTCCAGCTAAGAGAGCTTCATACTCGACCTCATTGTTAAAAGTTGGAAAATCAAAAGCGATGGAGAATTCATGGATGTGCCCCTCTGGGCTGTGCAGAACTACTCTAGCTCTACTACCACCGTCTCTCGATGATTCGTCCATCTTTAGCAACCACCATGATGAAAATTCTTGCGGCTCATACTCGAGAGTACTGTTCTTCCTAGATGGGACTCTCTTGTCCAGCTTTAGGACCGGTGGAGCGCCAGGAGGAGGAACCAATTCCAGAGCTGGCGGGCTACCTTCCGGGTCGGATGAGTCAATGAGGAAGTTAGCTGGGACCTAGGATTTTATGGCTGTCTTGGACTCGAGCTGAATGTTATAATCACTGAGTTCGATGGACCAGTTGATCATTCATCCGGAAGTGGTAGGACTACCGAGTATTTTCTTCAAAGGTAGATTGGTCTGTACTATCACTGTATGAGCTTAAAAGTACAGATGGAGCCTTCTGGCTATGGTGATGAGAGCGAAGGAAGCTCTCTCAATGAGGATGTAGTTAAGTTCAACTGCTTTCAAGATGCAACTGATATAATACACCGACTTCTAGATGTTTTTTTCTTCACAGACCAGGATCAAGCTTACAGCTTTCGAGGAGATAGCCATATAGAGGTAGAGTGGTTCACCGTCTACGGGTCTGCTTAGTAGGGGCCTAGAGGTCAGATATCTCTTAAGCTCCATAAAGGCACTGGTACGTTCTGCCATCCACTCAATGTTGTCTCTAGGTCCTTTGTCCCCTCTTAAGATTTTGAAGAAGGGAAGGCTTCTTTTGGCCGATTTGGAGAGAAAGCGGCTTAAGGCCACTATTCTTCCGTTCAACTTTTGGATGTTCCTCACTATACTAGGCTCAGACATTCCTTGAATGGTAGCTATCTTCTTGGAATTGACTTCAATTCCTCATTGGGTTATCATAAAACATAGGAATTTACCCGATTGAACCCCGAAAGCGCTCTTAGCGGGGTTAAGCTTCATTTAGTATTGGCAGAGAAAGGAGAAAGTCTCTTCGAGATTTGCGACATGGGAGGTAGCTTGTTTGGACTTCACTAGGATGTCATCCACATTGCGGCTGCCTTGATCCTTGAAGATCTTGTTCACCAACCTTTAATAGGTTGCTCTAGCATTCTTGAGGCCAAATGACATTAGCTTGTAGCAAAAGGTGCCCTTGTCTGTGATGAAAGAGGTCTTCTCCTTGTCAAACTCCACAATCTTGATCTGGTTGTACCCTAAGAATGCATGCATGAAGCTGAGCATTTCATGGTCTGCACTCTTGTCGACCAGCTGGTCAATCTGAGGAAGAGGGTAGCTATCCTTGGGACAAGCCTTTTTCAGGTCAGTGAAGTCCACACACATCCTTCATCTGCCACTAGACTTCTTAACTAGTACCACGTTGGATAGCCACTGCTACCACTGAACTTCTCGGATGAAACTAACTCTTAATAATCGATCAACTTCTTTAGCGGCCGCCTGTTGTCGCTCAGGTTCGAGGTGTCTCTTCTACTATCGGACCGGCTTGCTGTGTCGATCGATTGATGATTCATGACTTAATTACTTTTGGGGTAATCCCTGGCTTATCTTCAGGTCCCCAGGCAAAGACATTTGCATTGGCACAGAGGAACTCAATGAATGCTCTCCGCTATGGTTCAACTAGTTTCGACCCAATTTTAACCTTCTTGGTTTCATCGTGGCCGAGCTGAATCTCCATTAGTTCTTGTATGGGAGTAGTCCACTCCCGTTATTCATCTTTCTGCAAGTAAGCTTGGGACTTCTCAATTAGCAAAGTCTCGGAGGCCCTTTTCCCTTCATCAAGAGCAGATAGCCCGATCTGGCATCTCGCTGATTGCTCTGCACTAAGCCGACTCCTTCTGGTGTCAAGAATTTGATTATCTGGTGATATGTGGAAGGGATGGCTTGAAGATTGTTCAATGAAGTCCTTCCAAGGATGATGTTATAAGCTGATCTAATGATCATCACAATGAACTAAACTTGAATCGTGGATTGGTGGGGGTAGTCGCCAACTAACATTGGCAAGATGATGAAACCTTTAGGCTAAACTGAGTGCCCTGAGAAGCCTATGAGGGTATTGGGGCAAGGTCATAGCACTGATCTTTTAACCCCCATCTGATTGAATGAGGCCATGAACAGGATGTTGGCAGCACTCCCTATGTCTACCATGATTCTCCTAGCTTGGAATCTGCTGATTTGTGTAGAGATGATGATGGGGTCATCATGAGGTGTCTCCACACCTTTCAGATCAGCATTGTTAAAAGAGATGTGTTGGTCTATCTTGGGTTTCTTCTCACAGAGATTCACTTAGGGTCACCACTAATAATGTTAATGGTGCCTTTATTGCCAACTTCCTTCAGTTGGTTGTTTTGCTTATTCGGACGAGGTGATCATGATCTGGATCTTCTCCTCTCTGGTCTTTCTAAGGCAGGCCCTTCTCTACCACGATGGGCAAAGAATTTCTTCAATAGACCTTTCTGGATGATATCTTTAATATCTCTTTATAGAATTCTATAATCATCAGTATTGTGGCCATGATCCTGATGATAACGATAGTATTGTCAAATATCCCTCAATTGTGGATTTGATTTCATGCGAGGGGAGGATTGGTGAGGTGCTCCTCTTTCTGAATCAAATGTAGCACTTGTGGGAGAGGAGCGTTGAGGAGGGTGAATGCCGGTCTCCTCGCTGTCTCAACTTGGGCCGATCATCTCCAGTCTTCTTGCTATGAGAAGACTCGACTTCGGCGGCTTCCAATTGTACCGCCTTCTTGTGAACGTGGCTATCCTCCACATCCATATGCGATCGAGCTCTAGCCATGAGTTGATCAAAGTTGGTCACTTAGTCCACGATGAGAGAATCAAACAATTTCTCATCTTTGAGACCCGCGATGATTGTAGTCATGGCGACCATGTTGCTAGGGTCCTCCACTTCTAGCCGCTTGGCCTAGAATCTCTTAAAGTATTCTCTTAAGGTCTCCCCGGGTCTCTGCCTAGTTTGTAGCAGGAGAGCAGATGGTGCCTTCTATTTTGTATCCGGTAGAAAATAATGTACAAACTTCTAGTTAAGCTGCTAGAAGCTATGGATGGATTTTTTTATCTAGAGAATTCCACTACATATTTATACTGCCACTGAGAGTGACAGGAAAGGCTCTATAGATGATCGGGTCACTCATCTACTACATGCTCATCATGTCGTAGAAATTCTGCGCATGATCGACCGGTCACTCTCACCCTTGTACTTCTCAATGTGTGGCATCTTGAATTTTGGGCAGGGAGCATTCATGATCCAATCAGCAAGATGGGTGTTCCCTCCGATGATGTCGACGACTGTGTTGAACATCCGGCCGTAACCAGGTGCCACATTGGCTCTGGAGGGGTCAACCCTAGTCGCCAAGGTTTATGTCGTATAGGTGTGTCTCACACCTCTCAACATTGCCCATGTGGCTTGTTCAGGGTTGAGGCTCGAGCTTTCGCCTGTTGCCACCATGTGATGTTGAGGTTGCCATGGATAGGTAGCCAAACAAGTTTGCTATCGTGGTGGTTGGGGAGTAACCTCCCTAACCCGCTCCCCTTGCTCTGGTTACCGATGCTGCTCTTCATGGAGAGGAGTGGCAGATGATGGAGGAGGCTGAGAGGGAGAATGCTGTTGAGGAGTTCATTCATGAATGAAGCGAACTGTTGTTGGAGATATTGAGCTATCCTTTGGGCCGATTCATGCAACTGGGCCTGAGTGACATAGCCGGAGTTGGAGGTTTCTCTAGGGTTTGAAATTGAAGATTGGTTAGGATTAGCCATTTTCTCAAAGGAAGAAGAAGAGGCCTCACGGTGGCACCAAATTGTTTATATTGGAAAGTTGATTATATTGGTTAGTGGATGTTTAGAGGAGTTTAGGATTCCTTGATATTCTTTGATGGCTAATCAACAGAAGGGAAGAAGAGTCCTGCACAAATAACACTGTTAGAGGACTAACGTTGGGTTCTCCGATAGACCCTTTGATGTTCAAGTTAGTCACTGATTGAGTAGATATATATAATCTAGTTTCTGGGTGTTATGTAGCATAAAGTTTCATACCTCCGAATAGTGGAGATTGCCCACTATTTATAGAGGGTTTATATGGGCATATTGGTAACTTGACCGGGTCGGTGCAGTTGGCTGATCAGACCACACTTTACATGTGTCGGTAGTCAGTTGAGTGAGTCACCTTCATGTTTAATGCGATAGTGACAGAGCGGCTGAGGTGCCGGCGTGGTCTGAGGAGTCATTACTTCGGCCCGGAGAGTTATGTTGACTCTTACTCACCACTAAATTTGAGGATGACTAAGCAGCGAAGTACGATTGTTGAGGCTGATAAGTCATCTCGTCATTCGAGACATTTCCTATCGAGCTCGAGTAGATTTTGTCTCAGGCCCGGGTCGCAAAACTGGCCTGAAGGCGTCTTTCGTCTCGAACCCGGGTCAAATATGGGATATGAGCGAGGTCTATATTTGGGTCGTGCTTGTAGATTTGTGGGACTTGGTTAGTTAATTATAACACATGTCCGACTTTTGGCTGCCTATTATATTTAGTAATTTTTAGGATATAACGATCTATAATAAAATTTGAGACAATTTATGTTATAGGTTGCCTCAAATACTCAAATTCTTATTGCTTTGGGAGTTTCCTTTTGGCTTGGAGCCAATCATATTAGAGGTTTATTCCTACGTGGTCTCTTGTTGGGCTTTAGAACATGTGGACTTCTGTTCCTATTAGAACTCTTATTCTTTAGACAATAAGGAGTTGGGATTTTCAAGGCTATATATGAACAGTCTTTCAAGCCAATTAGATTCATCAATCTACAGAGCACCAATCAAGAAGAGAGAGTTTTTTTGTGAAGCCTATTTGATATTTTTCTCCTTTGTTCTTTTATTTGAGAGAGTTATATTAGGCTTTTAGGGTGTTATTCAGGATTGAGTGATTGAGAAATCTTCACATTGTATTCCTCATAATTTAGTAAAACTATTCTCCTCCTTCGCCCATGGACATAGGCCATAAGCCGAACCACGTATATCTTTGTGTTCGTGTGTTCTCGATATATTTGTGCTTTCGTGTGATTGATTTTAGTTTATCCTGGGATTTATCATAACAAATTGGTATCAGAGCCCTCAGCTATCGATCAGATGAGAAGATGACGACAACCACTACGAAGTGGGATATCGAAAAGTTTGATGGAAACATTAGTTTTAGCCTTTAACAAGTTAGGATGATCACCGTGTTGACACAGAGCGGATTGAAGAAGGCTTTGTTCGGGAAGTCGAAGAAACCGGCTACAATGACGGAGGAAGATTGGGACGAGTTGGATGATAAAGCTCTCACAGCGATCCAGTTATATTTGACAAATGAAGTTTTGCAAGAAGTTCTCATGGAGAAGACAGCCGCTGATTTGTGGTCTAAATTGGTGGATTTGTATTTGACAAAGTCGCTCACTAATCGCCTCCTCTTGAAGCAACGTTTGTACACACTTCGGATGTTGGAAGGTACACCCATCAAATCTCATATTGGTGAATTTAATTCTGTGATTACAGATTTGAGTAAGATTGATGTTAAGATCGATGATGAAGATCAAGCCCTATTATTATTATGTTCTTTGCCGCCTTCATACAAGCACTTCAGGGATACTATGATTTACGGTCGAGATTCTATTGGCATCAAGGACGTCAAAGAGAACTTGTTGAATAAGGAGGAGATTGACAAAGAGTTAACCACAAGTGAAAGTGGCGATAAAGCTGATGGCTTGTTTGTTCGAGGAAGATCCAAAAAAAGGGGCTTTGGAGGTAACAGGTATAAATCGAAGCACAAGGATCTGACCTGTAGATATTGCAAGAAGAAAGGGCACATCAAGGCCGATTGTTACAGGTTGAAGAACAAGAATAAATAAGAAGAGTATGAAGAGAAATCTAAGGAGGACTCCGCCGAAGTTGATATTGCTGAAGATGTGATTTGTTTGATTGCAGGTGATAAAAACAGGAGCATGGATGATTGGATTTTGGATTCGGGTTGTTCCTATCATATGTGTCCTAATCGGGACTGGTTCACCACTTATGAAGCTATTGATGGTGGAATTGTTCTCATGGGGAATAACGCCTCATGCAAGACTGTCGGGATAGGCACAATTCGGATTAAGATGCATGATGGAGTCATCAAGACTTTGACTGATGTTAGGTATATTCCAAGATTAAGGAAGAATCTCATCTCTTTGGGCACTCTTGATCGTCATGGGTGTAATTTTTTAGGTGAAGGTAGAGTTCTTAGAGTTACGAAAGGCTCTCTTATGGTTATGAAAGGAAAGAAGATCGGTAGCTTGTATGTTTTACAGGGTTCTATCATTACCGGTTTGGCTACAGTTGAATCATCGATATCAGGAGTTGATACTATCAAATTATGGCATATGAGACTTGGTCATATGAGTGAGCACGGATTGGCCGAGTTGAGCAAGAAGGGTCTTTTATGTGGACACAGTACAGGAAAATTGAGATTCTGCGAGCATTGCATCTTCAGGAAGCAGAAAAGAGTCAGCTTTAGTACGACAGTGTATCAGACTAAAGGTACTTTGGATTACATTCATTCAGATCTTTGGGGACCTTCTCAAGTTGCCTCGAAGGGTGGTAGTTCGAGATATATGTTGACCTTCATTGATGACTACTCCAGTAAGGTTTGGGTCTACTTTTTGAGACATAAAGATGAGGTATTTGTGACTTTCAAGCAATGGAAATCTTTGATTGAGAAGCAGACTGGGAGGCTAATTAAGAGGCTTAGAACTGATAATGGCCTTGAGTTTTGTGGAGGAGACTTTAATGAGTTCTGCAAGAATGAGGGAATCGTTAGACATTGTACAGTCCCTCGCACACCGCAACAGAATGGAGTGGCAGAACGTATGAATAGAACTCTTTTGGAGAAAGCTCATTGTATGATGTTCAATGCAGGTTTAGGCAAGGAATACTGGGCAGAAGCGGTGAATACGGCTTGTTACTTAGTGAATCGGTCGCCATCTACTGTTATTGGTTGTAAAACTCCAGAGGATGAGATTTGGTCCGGTAAGCCTGCGGATTATTCTAATATTAGAATATTTGGTTGTCCTGCATATGCGCATGTTAGTCAAGGAAAACTTGAGCCGTGAGCGAAGAAGTGCATATTCCTAGGTTATGCATCGGGTGTTAAGGGTTTTAGGTTGTGGTGTCTTGATCCGAAATCTCCTAAGATTATTATCAGTCGTGATGTTACTTTTGACGAGTCTGCTATGTTCCACTAGAAACGATCATCGGTTTTAATTAATGATAAGGCGCGCACTACAGGACATAAGGTGGAGTTAGAAATTCGTGATTGACTCTTATTGAGGATAAGACTACGGAGTTCGGCGAGATCCGTTCAAGTAGATGAAGCACCTCAGCAGCTGCAAGAAGAGCGGGAATACACTATTGCTAGAGATCGGTCTAGACGAGATATTCGACCACCGCGAAGATATGAAGATTTAGTAGCTTATGCATTGTCGGTTGACAATTTTGTGCCCTTCAGCTATTCAGGAGCTACTTTTGGTGATAACTTCGCTAAGAGTTACGGTCATCGTGCGGACAATTCAGTCGATTTGTTGAGGAGGCCTCTTTCAGTTGGTAAGTTCAAGCCGAGCTTGGACTTGATCGATATGTGCCGCACTTAGTTACCCTGCGGGGCTATTGGAGAAGGTAGAGTAAGTTAGCTTATTTTGGAGTGAGAAATTTTCTACATATTTGAGTCAAGGTGGAGATTTATTATAGGTTGCCTCAAATACTCAAATCCTTATTGCTTTGGGAGTTTCCTTTTAACTTGGAGCCAATCATATTAGAGCTTTACTCCTACTTGGTCTCTTGTTGGGCTTTAGAACATGTGGACTTCTGTTCCTATTAGAGCTCTTATTCCTTAGACAACAAGGAGTTGGGATCTTCAATGCTATATATGAACAGTCTTTCAAGCCAATTAGATTCATCAATCTACAGAGCACCAATCAAGAAGAGAGAGTTCTTTTGTGAAGCCTATTTGATATTTTTCTCCTTTGTTCTTTTATTTGAGAGAGTTGTATTAGGCTTTTAGGGTGTTATTCAGGATTGAGTGATTGAGAGATCTCCACATTGTATTCCTCACAATTTAGTAAAGCTATTCTCCTACTTTGCCCGTGGACATAGGCCATAAGTCGAACCACGTATATCTTTGTGTTCGTGTGTTCTCAATATATTTGTGCTTTCGTGTGATTGATTTTAGTTTATCCTGGGGTTTGTCATAACAATTTAATTATGTCAGGTATAAAAATCTTAGGTAAAAGTTTTAAAATGTCATAATTGAACACAAATTTATGTTCGTTAGGCTAACCCCCCATGAACGCGCCATTCATTAGGTTTTACATGATGTGGTTTTTATTTGCCATCCTTTTAACTTGTTAGCCAACTTGCATAACCAAATATTTTTTCTCTGTACTTAATAATACTTCCACGCCATTCTCTATACAATTATTATGTATTAAACCATGGTTTCATATCTTCAAAATGCACTTCTAGGTCACGTATTTGAATCAATCATACACTTCATGATCATTGAGCTTAATTTGGATTTCCCCCCCTCCTTTCGGAAACTTCCATCATATTTTGTGAAAGACACAATAATAACAATAACAAAACCTCTATCCCAAGTGTTTGGGGTCGGCTACATGAATCATATTCTCCCATTATGTTCTATTATGCACCATCTCCTCTATTAAGCTAACCATAACCATATACTTCTTAATTACTTCCAACCAAGTCCTTCTAGGTCTACCTCTGGATCTCTTTGCTCCATTAACTATAATATTATCACTTCTTCTAATTGCCGCACTAAAAGATCTACGTTATACATGATCATACCACCTTAATCGATTCTCTCTCATTTTATCCTCTATAGGAGCAATCTCTAATTTACTACAGATGTACTCATTTCTTATCCTATTTTTAGTGTACACCCACAAGACCATCTCAACATTCTCATTTCTGCTACACTCATTTTTTACACATGTTATTTTTTAATTGCCCAACATTCTGATCCATAAAGTATTGTTGGTCTTATAACTGTCCTATAATATTTTGTGAAAGAGAAGATGATGAAAAAATGACTACAAAATAACGCCACATATGTGACACCATTGTATTAGGAGAAGAAAAAAAGATATGATTTGCATCATTAATTAAAGGAAGACTATAATTCTTGTGAAAATATACTCTGAAAGCCTTTAAATATTCAATTCAATGACAATTTTTTATATAGAAAATCCTTCTGCAATCATTTTTCCTATTATTATTTATGATAGTGTTTATTTTTTCATTCTATTTTGTGTCATTTGATAAGTTTAGGATAATTATCTATAACTTCAGATCCTATTAAATATATTTCTATTAATTAGGACTAGTATTTTTGCCCAAACAAGTCCGCCAAACCTACTTGAATCGATAAGATCTTTATCCTACTTATAGAAATTTAAACACCCATACACACTTTAATAAACATATTGTTTAATTATTAAATTTTCCATAAATATCATAGTATGTTAAACCATGATTAGATAATTATAACACGAAGGAAAAAGAGCAATATATACATTACAATTTAAATAAAATTAGTAGAGAAATACATTAAATAAATATTACTTAACAAAGCTGGTTATTACATGAGAATCATATTTAATCATAATTTACAATAAATATTTGATATTGTGCTCGTGCAAGTTGGATCATCTCGATTGTACCAAAACAAATAATAACGCATTCGATATTTATGCTTGTTCGAACTGAAATTTTGATCTTCAATCTTCGTGTGACTCCTTTTATTGCAATAATAATAATAATAATTGAATTTATTTATTGCATTTGATCTCCCATTTTTGTAAAATAAAAACTATTACAAATTAAAATTATTTAATAAATTTAAATTAATTGAAATAAGATATAATTAAATAATATCCATATTTCAATAATCTAAACTAAAAAAATATTATACTTGTGTCAATAATTTTGACTTTATCCCTTTAACACAAACAAAACTGGAAAGATATATAACATATTATATAAATATTGCATGAGGTTTATATATTTTTCTTCTATAATCCATTCTTTTTTATAGATGCATCATCATTTTTTTCTTATTCTCTTTTTCGATGCATATTTATTAGAATAACATATGATTAATGTGCATTTATTTTTTTATCAATTTTTTATTTGCAAAATAAAATAACTTGAGATAAATTCATAAATATCAAAATTCAATTGAAAACAGATTAGATTGCTATAACAAATTCATATAGAAATCAAATATAAATTCTCATTAAAACTGAGTGGTGATATTAATCCAAACTTAATAAATTCAAGATTAAAATAATTTTTCATTGGTAATTAAAAAATTAAATTTAGAATGTTAAAAGTATGAACCTAAAAGTTTCTTCTAGCATTCTTTGATAATCTCAATTCTCTCTCTACTCTTTTCGTAATTTTTTCATCTATAGTGAAAAAATATTAATAAAAAGAAAAAAATAGAATAGAGATTATCAATCATAAAATAGTTATTATAAAATAGTTATTTTCTATTAGTAGTTAAGTCAAATTTGAATGCTAAAAGAGTAAACTTAAAAAAATTCTTCTTTTTATTTGATAGCATGAATTCTCTCTTTACTCTTTTCATTATTTTTCAATTGTAATAAATCAAAGAATTAGAAAAAATTAAATTTGAAAGTGAAGAGAATGAAGATAAAAATTTCTTCACATGTCTCAATCATATTTCTCTATATTTCTTCATCATTTTACATCTACAACAAACAACAAAATAAAAATTTGAAACAATAAGATGAAGATCGGGAAACAATGAGTAAAAAGTGAAAGGTAGAAAAGAGTTTTACAAAAATTAGAATATTTTCATTGTTTCTTTTAAAAATTTAAATTACAAAAATCAGGATCTAATAACAAAAGAAAACTAAGAATAATCAAGATGGAAAATTAATTATTATCTTTTAAAGATGTAAGATCGGACTATAACATAATGTGATATCCAATAAAAAAATAACACAAATGTTACAACTAAAATGCAAGAACTATGCTTGAAATAAAATTTAATGTAAATAATAATAATTAAAAAATAAAATTGATACATACTAAGAACAATTGAATTTTGAGTAAATTAAAATTAATACAATTGGGAACTAAAATAACCAAAACACTAAGAACAATCCAAATAGTATATTGATTATTACCTTTTAAGATCACACTCTCCGAGATATACATAATCTAATATGGAAAAACACAAATGCTATAATGAAAATGAAATAATTATGATCCCAATAAAAATTGATAAATAATAACAAATAGAAAAAATTAAATTTGTACATCTGATCATTCAAAATAAAGAGAAGAGCACCCAAAATCTATGTCAAAAGAACCTTTAATTCTAGAAAAGAAAATCAAGAACTAAGAATTAGTAAAAGAATAGAGGATCTACTTTGGAGAATTTTTTCTGTAAAAAAATAAAAAAATAATATTAGACTCCTAAAATATAATAGATATGTTTAGTTTCTATTAGGATGATTTTAAATTTCTTAATTGTAGATTATTTAAATTTAAATTGAATAACAGAATTGGAGCCTAAAATTGGTTACTATATTTAACTAATATCTTAATTGATTCAAAATATCTTAATTACATATTTTTCCTAACTTAAAACTCTCTAAATCAGAGAATTCCACATGTATCGCAGAGATGTTTAGATTTTGGTGATGGCTAGATGAAAGCGCCACGTATCTTTTTTTTGTTTGTGAAGAAAGAATCCTAAGTGTCATTATCTTGTGTGTTTAAAGTCATTTAGTTTTGCTTTAGAGTATATACTAATAAAGATAGGATCATAATATAATATATCATATTAAAGATATTTCTATTGATTAGCATAGAATCACAATGTAATATCAAAAGAAAATTAACAATAATATTGACCATAGAAAGGTTTACCCAAACTCACACTTTAAGGAGGGTATGATTTATTTAGTAGCGACTTTTGGACTATTTTTTTCCCTTTCATTTCTCTATGTTGTATAAGTGCAATGTACGTACTATGAAAATGCATGTGATACGTTGTAATGTAGTGTGACTTCAGTATATATGAGTACATATTAACGGCATGACATAGTACCTTGAAGTTTGTGAGTCATGAGCCCAATGTTTGTTAGTCGATATGCATGACCTATTTTATGAAGTGTTAAAACTTGCTATATTAGTATCTTACGTTATGTAAATGTGAGAATATTTTTATCAATATTCTCATAACATTCACATGCTAATTTTAGATTTTTTATTATTTTTAATATTTGTTGAGTTTACTATTAAACTTAGCCTAATTCTATTTTAAAATAAAATTGAATAGGTTTGATAGTAAATCTAACAAACATTAAAGTTGTGTTTTCGCAAATCATCCTTAACATAGTTAAGTCCTTAACTATGCTAAGATTGGTCTAGGAGAGAAGGTGGATCAATCTTAGGCTCTAACCCAACTAAAGAGAGTGCTCAAACGTAGCTTACATTAAAAATACTAAAACTAGCGTCGACATCACATGAAAATATTCAAAGAACAGTCTCACGTTTGCATAATAAAAGACAATAAAATGCCAATTCTAAAAACTTTATGGTATATATGAGTATATATGTGTTGTTAAAACCAGTGAGGATATATATAAGCAAAAATAGAGGAAATTATAAGGTATTTAAGTGCTAATTAGCCATGTTTAACTTGTATTTTCTTTTACAGAATAAATTGGAGCATGATATTACCATAAGGATGATAAAAGATACTACTTGAGCTACAAAGTATATTTATCCGCTATGATACAAATATAGATATTGAATATCTATATCAGTGACACGCATACACATACCGCATAAGAATATAGGTCCAAATAAGTATAGATAAATATTCAGATTTCTATCCGGATATCAAAGTATGTATGTGAATCAAATAGTTGAATATTTATTTTGATGTTAGATATGAATAAGATATCATTTTGTGATCGAAAAATCTAACCTTACAATTTAGATATTGTTTCAGCTAATCAATTATTCTTGGACTCAGATTTTGAGAAATTTGTTTTCTTATCATGACAAATGATCTCTGCGCGTTTGAGTCATATTTGTATTATTACATTCCAATATGCATCTATGTATATCTTAATCCAATCCGTATCCAAACTCAAATTTATGCTTATAAAGTATGAATTCTCTCTCTTGAATCATATATGCATTTATATCTGTATATGCAATGAATAGATACATATACGTATATAATAACTGCCATGGATGTTTAAAATATTAGCTCTTTGTTTGTACGCGTGGAAGATATGAGGTGGTTGGCTAGAGGTGGACAAAAGAAAAGCACGCAAAATGAGATCAAAAAATTACAAACAAAGAGATAAGAGGTTGTTGAGCTCTCGGGTGGTTGTGAAAAGAAAAACAAAGAAGCAAAACGGTAGAAAGAAAGGGAGTAAAAGATTTTTCCATATTAGTCCCTCAACTTTAATATTTTGACTGAGTCCTTAAAATCATTGGCATTGCCATCTCAGGTCCCCCAGTTTTTATACCTTCATATGGTACTCTTGATTAAAGAGTCTAATTTGAAATTACTCGTAAGAATTGAGAGACTTTATAGAAATTTCAATAATTTGGGGACTAAGTTGAAACAGTGGGAAACATAATAGCTATTTTGATGATTTGAAAGGACTAATTTTGGAAAATTAAAGATCTATGGGACTAATATGAAAATAAACCAGATAAAACATCACCCAAATTGAGATAAAAAACTGAGAAAGCTGTTGGATTCCCGCTTGTTGTAAAAAAAGGAAACAAGGAACCAAAACAGTGAGAAAGAAAAGAAAGAAAAATAAAAGACAAAAAAAACTTCAACGAGGCTGAATCTATAATTTGTTCCCGAACTGCCCCTACTTATTACCCCAGTTGCTAATCTTCTTCAAAAGTTTGTTCCCAATTTGCCCCCGCTCGCCACCCGCCCTCTCTCGGGTGTGGTGGTGGAGCCCATCTCTGCCTCGCTGGCCCTGAGCCCTTCCTTCTTGTTTTTTTATGGGTTTTGTCTCCTCATCCCTTTTTAGAGAGAGAAAATGGCTCTTTTTTAGAGAGAGAAGAGTTTGTTCTTTTCTTATTTTTTCCTCCCCAAAATCTCCACAGTCGGCCGTTTGATTCCTGAACAAGAACCCACCATTTTCCTCTCTTGGAAACTCCAGATCTGCGTCTAAGGTCAGATCTTGCTGTCTCTTTTCTTCTGTAATGTAGAAATTTTGCTTTTTTTTTTGTTTTGGGTTTTGGATGGGTTTATTTTGATGTGTTTTTTTTTATTTATATTTTGGTATAATTGAATACAAAGAAGGTAACGAATCAATTTTCTGCTTTATTTCTATATGAAAATCTTATCATGATCTTTAATTGATTAACTTAGTCCCCAAGAAAACTGATCTCCTTTTTTTTTGATCTACTGATTAATTAATCATGCTCCTTTTTTGATCTTTACCTTTTTTGACTTAATTTTAGTAGAATAAAGTCAGGACCGTGCTTTCTTTTTGACCAAGAATCTCTCTGCAGCTTCTATTGATCTTCCTATAAATCTTGAAGAAAGGGGAGAACTTGCATTTTCAAATAATCAATCACTGTTTTTCAGTAAAAACCATTAAATGTCGAGAACACGGCGGCGGTCTTGGGTGAGATGAGGAGGGATGTTGGCAGCGTTGATGAACTTGCTTCGGTCCTGTTGGCGACCCTCGTCATCGGACCGATACGTGCACACTGGTTCTGATGCTGTAGGTCGACAAGATGGGCTCCTTTGGTACAAAGATTGTGGGCAGCATGTTAATGGAGAGTTCTCGATGGCGGTTGTCCAAGCTAACAACTTGCTTGAGGATCAGAGTCAGATTGAGTCGGGTGCGCTGAGTTTTCTTGATTCTGGACCATATGGAACGTTCGTTGGTGTCTATGATGGGCATGGTGGTCCAGAGACTTCTCGTTATATCAATGATCATCTCTTTAATCATCTTAAAAGTAAGTTTCTAACCCGTGAATGATTGATTAGTGATGTGGTAGTTTTGATGATTCACCATTATATAGTTTGACTAGTTTTGCATCTTTGTTCTGTGATTAGTAATTTGTGATTAACTGAAGTGGTGCACATTTTGGTGCTCTCTGAGAAAGTACCCAATGCACCCTGTCCTTAGCATTAATGTTGTACCAAAAGGATATCAAACAAATTTTGGTTAAAAGGATATCGATCCTTGGGTCAGTGCACAAATCCAAGTTCAGTGATCCAACGGTTGATTTCACTTTGCTGCAACGTTAATGTTAGGTATCGTCAGTACTGGATACTTTCTCAGTATCTGTAATGATGAGGCTTCATACAACCTGACTTTGATTTAGTTAATCTTCTATTCTATAGATCATAGTTGCGCGATTCCGTGGACCCCTCGAACTGTCGAACAGTTCATGCGAACCGATTCCCGGTACATTTACGAACCGATTCCCTTCGATACACGAATTGGTTCCCCAAAATTAGCATACCGCTTACTAAGTATGAGGGGACTAAAGTTGATTTACAAGTCTGTTTTCATGCACATGCGCTTGGATTTTTTTTATATGTTTCCATAATATTATTGAAAGTATTCTTTCAGTAAGTGAAAGTTATACAAAGTTAATAACTAATTCTAGGTCACTATTTCTTTAACTGATGTTGCTAAGAAGATTTTATCTCGGCCTATTAGTAGCTTGAGAGAAATTGGAGTACTTATTCCTACATACATAGTGTGAAAAGGAATAGATTGAATAGTGGAAGGGCGGATAAGTTAGTATTCATCCATTCAAACATTCGCATCTCGTCACGATTTTGTGAGAATTACAAAATTGGTCCATATAAAGGATGGGATATGGATCCCAATAATGATAACTTGGAGGACTTTTCAAGTAAGTTGGAGGAGCTTAGATGGAATTGTTTGGACTCGAAATTAGCAGAAGATGCACTTGATGTTAAGGGAAAAAAAGTTGTAAAATAGAAAAAAAATTATTAAGAGGCTGTCTATTATTTAATATTTCAAGTTTTATGTATTCAGAAACTATAAAAATAAAGTATTGAAGTATTTTATAAGAAAAAATATTGAAATGCATAATTAGTTTTCCAGTTTCTAATTTTCTACTATCACTTTGAAAAATGATAAGCGCGCCCAAAAAAAATTACATCGTATCCTATATCGAACTTGCGTATCGAAGCAAGCTACCCCCTGTCGAATCCAAAATTTCGAAGTCTCAATTATGCGATCAATTTGACGACGATTCGCCACGCATCGCGAACCGTGTAACTATGCTATAGATAGATCTGGGTTTATTCTTTGATCGGAATTTGATGGAATCTGTTATCTGAAATATGCCAGTCATTTGATGTTCTTCAAACAATTGTATTGGTGCATGATTCTCACAAACTATTTTTCAAGCTTTGGAGAGGATTAACTATCAACTGTTAATGTTTTCTTAAGTTCCCTTATATATGCTTTTCCATTCAAAGTGGTTCTTTCAGTATTACCTTCCTATTAGAGTCTCATTGTAACTATAATGCGTGCACATGACAGGGTTTACATCAGAGCAACAATCTATGTCAGCTGATGTGATAAGGAAGGCATATCAAGCAACAGAAGAAGGGTTCTTCTCTTTGGTTGCCAAACAATGGCCTATTAAGCCGCAGATTGCAGCCGTTGGCTCCTGCTGCCTAGTTGGTGTAATCTGTGGCGGAACTTTGTACATTGCTAACCTTGGAGACTCACGGGCTGTTTTAGGGAGACTAGTGAAGGCCACTGGAGAGGTTCTTGCTGTTCAACTATCAGCAGAGCACAATGCAAGCATTGAATCTGTCAGACAGGAATTGAAGTCAATGCACCCTGAAGATTCACAGATTGTTGTTCTGAAGCATAATGTTTGGCGTGTAAAGGGACTTATTCAGGTACTCCTTGTTATACTGCCAATTGAAGTTGTTACTAATAAATGAATTTGTGGCAAAGACAAGATTGTTCTTATTCATGCAATTTTTAAATTTACAGATATTTCTTCACATAGTTAATAGTACTTACGTGTGCCATATTTCTTGTAAATCTTTCTTACCTCTTATCATCTATTGAGCAACATTACTAGGCACTTGAGAATTTGGTATTATTAACTGCCTATCTAGTTTCCAACTTCTGTGGTGTCAGTTTGGAATTTTTGCATTTACAAATTTGAAAAGTAGGAAAGTTCAACCATTTATGATTTATCTTTGGGAACAAGTTTAACTTAGTGCATGTCTATATCCTACTCTCTCATCTGTCTTGCAGATCATTTTACCCTAAACTATTTCCGTTTAGTGTTCCATCAGACTAGCCCGTATATCACATTTGCACATATTCAACATCTCTGTTTTTCTTTCTGGATATCTAAGCGTGTTGTTGCACATTATTTTTTTTTTCTTTTCATTTTTGCATTCTCATATTCTATAATACATGGAGTTCAACAATTGCTTTGGAATCTTTTAGGGGAAATGCATCCGCTCATAGGAAAAAAGCAGGTCTCCCACCCCAAGTCAATATCCCTTAAGCTTACGCCCTCCTAGATTCTTTTTCCATCACTTTTTCGCTTGTCCCCACCTAGTAACTTCATTAACTGTAAAATACCCCTTATCCTTAGCTATGGCAACAGTTATATAGGTTTTTGGTTGAGAGCTTGAGGATGAAGAAAAAAAGATTGGAGATTTGGTTTGAGGAGGAGGAAGAAGCAGCCATGGGAGGTTTTGGTTTGAGTTTGATGCGAAAAAAAGACAAGGTTCGCATGGAGTTTTTTGTTTGAGATTGAGGAAGGAAGATGAGGAGGCCAAGGAGTTTTGGTTTAAGCTTCAGGAGGGAGGAGGAGGTTGCGGCTTGAGGGATTTTTATTTGAACTTGAGGAGGAGTTGATGGTCAGGATGTGTTTTGATTTGAGCTTAAGGAGGGGGAGGAAGGAGGAGGCAACCATGGAGATTTTTGTTTGAGCTTAAGGAGGAAGGATGCGGCGGCCATGATGGGTTTTTATTTGAGTTTGAGGAGGAGGGCGGGCTATAGGGGTTTTTGTTTAAGCTTTGAGTCGGCCATAGTCATTGATGAGTTAAGCAAGTGTTTGAGAAGGAGAGAAGCGGTCAAGGCTTTTGAGGAGTGAAAAAAATTGTTCGATTTGTTTCTATTTTGCACGTTATTAGTAAAAGTAAATAAAAAAACGTAAACAAGTAATTAGAAAAGGAAAAAAGATAACTAGTAAAAATAACTAGAACACATAAAATATAAGTAGTAAAAGTTACCTCATCATAAAATATAAGTAGTAAAAGTTACCTCATCAATGGCTATGGTGAAAACATTAATATACTCGAGATTATTGTTTTTTCTCCTTGCCTTCAACCTTCACAAAGCTCCTTTCTCTCCCTTCGCCATCACGCACTTTCCTTCTTCAATCTCCTCTTCTCCTCTGAAATTGTCCTTTCCCCCATATTCTTTCCTTCTCTACCACGGCCTCCCCCCATTACTCTCCTTCAATCTCCTGCCCTCTCATCTCTCCTTTTCCTCTTCCACCACTTCTCCCTCCTCCATCGAGATTCAAGTTGGATGTAGGGAGTGACATTGAGAAGGAGGCGGAGTTGGAGTCATGGGATGGAGGTGGAGAACCTCAGAGGTTCGCAGAGGAGAGGCTATGGTCATTGAAGCTTTTGTTAACCCAAAATTTTTTTAGAGGGATGAGGGTATTTTTGGATTAATGCTAAAAATTGGTGGAGACAAAGTTAGAAGCTTTGTTATTAAAGAAGAGAACAGTTTAAGCAGTTGACAATTTGACCGTGGGGAAGGCTTTTTTTTTGTGCAGGGGTGGAACCGTGGAAGCATCTTCCTATCTTTTAATCATCTGAATATATTATTAATTTTGATAACTAGAAAATTCTTAAATGATTGGAATATACTGTAACATAAAAAGTAAGTGTCATGGCCTAATATTTCCCATAGGCAATTCATGAGTCTTCAACAACTGTTTGGAAATCTTTTTATCATCTACAATATATTATTATTGAGCAGATCCCAGAAATTGATGACATGGTCCAAGCTTTAAGCTTTTCTTTTGTTATGATTTAAATAGAGCTTAAATAATTGCCAAGCTTGGTCATTTAAGTTATTCGACAAATTCTAGTTAAGCAAGGCTTCCAACTCCTCGAGCCCATCAATAATCTAGACAAATATCAAATGAGTCCAAGTCAGGTGATAAAGAACTCCCCCCCCCTCCATGAGGTAGTTGTGTGAATTTCTCCTTCATGGAAGCTTTTTTCCCCTAATGCAAGAGTGCTTCGTATTAGTTCCCCCCCCCCCCCAAAAAAAAAAAAGTAATCAATAACTAGTAAATTTCAAGCAAAAACGTATAAGCATTAAAATTTTGTAGGAATAGTAAGAATTGGAATAACGATAATTTTGATTGAATTGTCAACATTGAGTAACAATCGACATATATGCTAAATTATTTATGACGTGTTACTTGCAATCTGGCATCATTTTAACGTAAGCATAACATTTCTAATTGATTAATGAGTATGGTTATTCTATTTGACATGCTACATAATTGGTAAATCATCCGTTATGATATTTACTTTTATTAGCAACAGAAATTACCAGTATCAAAAGAAAAGAAAGGCCCAAAATTTTTGAAGTGGTCAAATATATAAAATGGAGAAACAAAGTCAATTGATTTGTTAGCTTTCGGTTTTCAAGAGCAAAGATAGATGCTATTATAACCATACTTCACGCACAACAGTGCTAAAGGGAAATAACACTTCCATGCATCCAATGTTTTAAAAAGCTTCTGCCTATCCTGTCTAGGCTTCCATCTAGGCGTAGCGGTACCTAGGCCGCCCGCTATGTTTTGGGAGCGTCTAGGAAGTGGAGACCTCTTACGCAGACTGCACGGCTTAGGTCTTGGTCATGATTTCTTTCATTGTTGCCTCCACGTCCTCTGACCTCCTAAATCCGATCGCCTCCACCAACTATGAACACCTCCAATTCCTTACACTTTCCACAAAACCTCATCTATGACAACTTAAACAAAGAAAAGAAATCCTCCTATGCCTAGCTCCTAGGCGCTAGGCACTAGTTTGGCACCTAGCGATGCGTAGTGCTTTCGATAACATTGGTATAATTAAAAAATTTAAAAAAAAAAGAAAAACACGGCGCACCTTCTATAACCTTAAATTCTCTTTCTTAATTTTTTCACTCTTTTTTCCCTTTGAGGTTTAATTATGGACATTCTTTACAAAACATCGACCTTGGTAAGAATGTTATTGATAACTAAATCGATACAGAAATAAGATGCATTGTTTTGATATATCAATCAAGGTAGTATAGTTTCATGACCAAGAGAAAGTTGATAAGCTGCGTATAAACTGATAGATAATAATTTGATCATGTAAAATAGTAACTGCTCGTTCATATGATATGAGAATCATTGCACTATTGTTTTAGAAACTTGCCACTATACTTTCTTTGCTGCACTTCGCTTCCTGTATTTAATATGGCTTGCATTGAAGCCAACAGTAAAGAATCGACTTCAGTTTGATGTTGGTCATGAGTACAAAGTAAAGGAAACCTAGCATCAGACAACCTGGCATTAGTCCATTATAGACTGACATCGGACAAATGACAGTCCAAGATCTCTGGTGGAAGACAAAATATTGATGCTTTGTGTGCAGGCTGTCCGACGTTGACCTGATGTTGGTCCATAATCGAGCAAGAGTGCGACCGAACACGGTCGACGGTGGTTGCTATTTCCAAATTTGAAATCCTGTTTTGACTGGAATTTTTGATAGGGTTTGTGAAACTTTGTACAGGGAAACCTCTATAGAGTTATTCCATCATATCTAGAGATTGAGTAGGCCAAAGGGAAGAAGCCAAAAGGTCAAACTGCCAAAGGTAAAAAATGAAGAAATAGAAGAGATTTTTCTTGTGGATAAAAGAAAAATGAGATTACTCTTGTGAGAGATCAACAAGAGAAATGAAATATTGCAGTCTTCATCAAGTAATAAATAATTCGCCCCTTTTGTGGACGTAGGCACATTGCCGAACCACACAAAATCTTCTTATTTTGGTTTGATTGCTTGTTTGTTCTTGGTTTTCTTCATAAGGTTTTTGCACTAAACTCTAAAAGGTACAACGGTGTAGCACCTGCTATTGGCTGTGAGCTCTATAGATTAAAGCTATAATTTATCAGCCCAGTGCTACTTTCTTCGGCAGTTTTGCTTTTAAGGTTCATACTTTTGGATAGTTGAGAAATGAAATAATCAAATAGCGCCGTGCAATAATGTTCTTCCTCTTAAGCTCTTTCTTACTTATTGAACATAGGGTACCTTCAAGTGTTAGTGGATAGTATTTCCCATTTCCCTCCACCTTAAGTTGTTTGTATTGTTCTTTCATATGAATGACTGCCATCATCACAACTACAACATCCAAACGTAGGCATTAAAAATGCCTTCTTATCCCTCTTCTCATTTTTTATCGTGTCAACTAGACCTATGCTGGTCCACATTGTTCTATTATTTTTTAATAATTACATATACATGTTAATTATTATTGAAATATTTTTTAAAATTAGGGAATACTTAAAGCTTATTTTTTTCACATAGAAGATGATATATTTAGGGGTTGCTATGTTACTGGGTAATTCTAATTTGAAGCCGTACCCGACACGTACCCGTACCGAAACTCCTTGGACACTCCTTGCATATATGCATATATTTATTCAGGCATGTACTCAATTATACAATGCATGTTTTAATTTCAAACACTTGTCGTACATGTTTTTGAGATATATCCTACACATCCACTTCTTGAACTCACTGGACATAGGCCTGGTTCTGAATTATAATGTGGAAGGGTTATTTGGATGTCTAGTTCAAAACCTAGTGATTTTTCAATTTATAATCCACATAATAAAATAAATAAAAATGTTAAAGGATTTTTAATTATCATTCTTGTTCTCGTATAAATTATTAATTCCAATATATAATATGTGTATATAAATATTTATATAACTGTGTCCTCGTACCCTACCTTTTATAAATTTTCTGTGTTCCGTATCCATACCGGTACCTGCACCCGTACCGTACCCATGTGACATAGAGGGGTTGAGAGCTTTCAAGTGTTGTATGTATGTTTTTGCATGTGTTGGACTTCCATTGGGCATTATATAATTGTGTAATAAATAGTATTTTTTTTGTATAAATGAAAATAGAAACTCTTTTATCTACAAAATTAGATAGTTTTGTTCTCTCTATTTTGTAGCTAATAAAGAGAGAAATTGATGTTCAGACATTTAATAAATAAAAAATTTCAAACAGACAATTTAATGATTTCATAAAGAGGGAAATTGTTGTTTCCTTTTCATTGATGTTGCATTCATATCCCATCCGTGTCCTACCTTATCCAGTTATTCTTGGCAGTAAGAATCTGAAATTAATTTACCAGAAATCTTCCAATAAGGTTCACATATATAAAAAGAAATAACATACCCTTGAAGTCCCCCCACCCCTACCCCACCCAAAAAAAAAGGAAAAAGATTTCTCTAAATTCAATAACTATCTCAAATTAATATCGAAAAAATCATTGTTTATTCACCTCTCAAGTCCATATCCAAACTTTCTCTCCCATCCTTGCCGATATATCTGTAATCAGCTTCTCATGATTATGAGATGAATATTTGAGGATGTAGAAACTCTAGTTCGTTCACACCCGTAAAACCAGTCTTCATGGGTGGTGCTTCATTAGTATCAGAGGATCATATATGTTGTGCTTCATGAATTGTTCCTGCCTCATGTCTGTCTGAAGGAATGTTAGTAAACACCTTAGTATGATTTTCTACAGGACTGTCAGTAAAAACCTTAGTATGATTTTCTATCTAAGTATTTTTCTGGTTGTTCCATAGCTTATATATCTAGTTGAGGTGCATGTGTTTTTCTTCTCCTTATCTCTTTCTTTTATTCTTCTTCCTTTTCTTTTATCAAAAGGATGCAAAATGGAATTGAACCATCCAATGACGTGACTCAAGTCTTTACTGCTGGAGCTAGGCCTCAAGGCTGTTCCTTTCTATTATTGGAAATAAACAAACAACTCAGCCTTTGGGAATAGAATAAATGAAATAACATATCATTTTCTATGTAGAACAAATACTTTGACAAAAGATACTTATCAATGTCAGAAACATATATGATACTTATTTACTATGTGTCGGATACTCTTTTCTTTTACTAGACGCGTCAAAGACCTATAATAATTATATCTCAGACTAAAAAGTTAAAGGAAAAACCATTGCATGGATCATGGGCTCACAAATTTATTTAATTTTTAGTTGGATTTATGTAATCTGTCCAATTTCTTAATAATAAGGTCTTAATAATGGATATGCTTGTTCAACTATTAATTTATATATGAAATCATAAACATTTCGTAACAGCTAAGATATTGTGCTCTTTCGCCATTCTTGCGTTGCATATTCATGCAGTAGTTCATGAATATTAACACATATTTGTATCATTATCGCACCGACCGACCATATATCTGCATACCCATATCATGTTGTTTCTATATCCCATATCCATATTGGTTTGCATTAGGTTTATTCGGTATGTCATTTGAAATTCATGTAAAATTTTTGCTGTATCCACACCACTCACGTATCCTAATTAAATATTCCTTTGATACTGTTTATTTATGTCCTCACATGCTTTGCACTATATCCATGCCTACGTTTCGCTGCCTGTTTTGCTTAATGTCTATTTTATGGTGAAAGACACTTCAATTTTATGATAATTATGTCTTTCTCAGACAATATTTTCTTTAGAGCACTCCTTTATGATATCTAATTTCCTTGGCAATGAATATTGCCGTTGAATAAAGTTTCTGGAAAAATATTAAGGTCATTCTTTGTGCACTATAAGCATCAGTATTTAAGGCAATTCCTGCTTTCCTTCATGTAAAGAATAATGTCTATAGTGTTTTCCTGTCACCATGAAAGTAAAGAACCTTATTTATTTTGACTGCCGATGTCCAAGATTACTCTTATGTCATGATTATTATTACCTATCTCTGTTCTTCTATGTTTTTTTTCAAATAAATTGTCTCTGGATGGAGCTTGGCTTTGCTTCAATGTGTTTCACAATGTTGATACTTTACTGCAGGTTTCTAGGTCAATTGGTGATGTATACCTAAAAAAATCAGAGTACAATCGGGAGCCCTTATATGCGAAATTTCGTCTTCGCGAACCTTTCAAAAAGCCAATTCTCAGTTCAGAACCATCAATTACTGTGCAACCACTACAACCACATGATCAGTTTCTTATATTTGCATCTGACGGGCTATGGGAGCATCTTACCAACCAAGAAGCAGTGGATATTGTTCATAACAATCCTCACAATGTAAGTGTCCCTTCTTGATCATTTCCATACTATCTTTGCTTTCAATTTTCGTGAAGTTTGAAAAATCACTTTTCGCCAAATGAAGGTTGCCAATATATCCTATTAAACTTAAAATACTATGCATTTAATGTATTTGCAAATTGCAATGCACCTAGCAGTTCAGCTGCAGTTTTTCTTATTCTCTTGGCCTGTATACAATTATTTAGCGAATGATAACTGTAGAGTCTTCTTTAATATGCTTAAATTCAACTCAATTTCTTGCTCTTTCAAGTGTTATGTAATTAATTATTCTAGTAAAGCTAAAGGGAATCTTAAGATGATCATAAGAGCAGCAATCTTGTAGGGCTCAAATTGATGATTCGATAGCATGTCAGCAAGCATATTTTAGATAATATTTTAGCTGTTAAACTTTTCTATATTAGGATGGGTGAAGCTGAAGAACAACATATGGAAGTGAAATATTCTTTTGATAAACAACTTATTGAGTCATGTTTCAGAAGGCTAAATCTCAATGCATGGACTTGGACTCTGTATTTCCTGAGGAACTCTATTGTAGTATGGAGTGTTCTATGGAGGGGTAGTGGGGACCGATTAAGCAGATGAAAGATCTTTATTGATCTTTACTTCCCTGTCAATGAAAGGGATTGCGCTCTTGAAAGATGCTAGAATTTTATGGGGAGAGGTTGTAACAAATGTAGCTTGATCTTTTATGATTTCTTTTTCTTGCTTATTGCAAATGACATATTTAATAGAAATTAATAATTGAAGAACATTTTCCAAGTATATACTGCCTATAATATTTACCACATTGTTACCACCCATATAAAAGAGTAGCAAATTGGAGATACAAATACAAGATGCTCAATTGAAAAGATCAAGGTAAATCACTGGGAGCATATGTCAATGTGAATGATGCCTTTTTTGATTGATCATTCCTTGTGTATTGCCCATTAGATAAGCTCTCTTGTGAGTAGCTTTCCTTCAGGCTAAAGGAGAATGCAAGTCCTTGCGACGAAGGAACTCGGAGTACATTGGTACAATTTCTGGAGGTGTAGTGTTTCTTTGGGGGTAATGGGCTAGTGGATTTCATTGTACTTGTGTCAATTCTGGTTATTAAACTTGTCAATAGGACCCTTTCACTACACCAAAACTCCGATGTTGTGGTGAGGGCTAAGGGATATAATTTATACTTAACATGGCCCCCACAGGTTGAAAGCCTATTAAGGATATGCTTAACAAGCTTAAAGTTGTTCATTCGTATCTTCAACTAAGCAAAATATTATACACTAGGAATCCAAATTTATTTGCTTTTTGGCACGTGACTTGCCTTCGACAAATATTCTTTCCAGTGTTATAAATAGTGGCAAATAGCGCCGCATTATCGGCGCTAATAGGTTTAGCAGTCCCTTCCACAACGATATCGCCCAATAACGTGACATATTGCAGAATATGCGCTTTCTGCTCTCAATAGCGGCCAATAGCGCGCCATACCGGTGAATTGCGGACGATTACGAGTAAAATCTACTTTTTGACCGTTATTTAAAAGCAGTTTTAGGTTTATTTTTTTTAATTAAACCCGACCAGCACCTGCAAGACCCGATGTTTTTAAGTCATTACCAATCGTGGTCGTGGTTTTTTTCTTTCGAGTCTCCCCCTCGCGATCCAAATCTAAAAAACCTTAGCCCCCAAAAAGGTCACTGCCTCCCACCGCATCCCGCCGCCTCCCACGACTTTCGGCATCTCCTTGCCGCCTCTTGCCGCCTCCCACAACCTCTGGCACCTCCCTCAACACCTCCTCTCGCCGCCACAGCACCTTCTCTCACTTCCTCTCGTTGTCAGCTCCTTCTATTGCACTTCTCTCACCGCTCACCTCATTTTCTCGAAGACAACGACTCTTCAACTCCTTCAATCCTCTTTGATATTATGTGATAGTTACATGTCTATTTCATACTTAGGATTTCTTTAAATCATCAAATATGCATTTTTAGATTTTCTAAATTTTCTTTAATTTATTTATTTATTTTAATTTTTTTTGAATTTTTGTACATATTTAAATTAGACCGCTTATTGACTTTGCGCTTTTTGCCGCAATAGCCCCAAATAGCCTTAGCGGTGCCTCATTGCTACGCGACTCTATCCGCTATCGATAACCTTGATTCTTTCTAGCACGTGATCAACCATCTTACCTCTTTGTTTAGACTCTTGGTATACAATAATGACAATGATCGGCCCATCTTTATTAGATTCTTTCTTGGTCTGAGGGAATGTGGTGCATTGCCATCAAAAACTCTGCTCCCATATGAACCCCCACCACACATGCGCACTTTGTTCTCTTCCCTCATTTTACACTCTAACTAACTACTGTTCAAAGTTTTAACAGCTCATGGGTGTAAAAGATATTTTACCCCTGTTGAAATGAAATTTTGGGAAGCAAATTGGAGAGAACAGAGTAGAGTAGAATGGCAGTGTCTGGTTTGGTGTTTTTGTGTGTGTGCGTGCATGTGGGGCTAGGTTGCATGGGTACAGGTACGGGGACACGGCTTTATATGTGCATGTTATATATATTTATATGCATTAAAATTAATAATTTACATAAGATCAATATTGTTTTTTCGTTTACATAAGATCAAGATATAAGAATTAGATGTGAAGTGTAGAATATACATCCAAGAAGTGTATCAGAAGTGTTTTAAATTAGAACATGTATTATATAATTGAGTATACGCCCGAATAAACATATGCATATATCCAAGAAGTGTCCAAGAGGTTTGGGTACGGCTTCCTAATAGAAGAACCCAGGTAATATACGTGTGGGTTTTTTTTTGGGGGGGGGGGGGGTTGTTACTTTGTTTTGCAATGCTGTAAGCTTCCTTCATTATGGCCTGGTATACTTACAATGTTTCTTTGCTTTTACTTTCTTTTTATATTACAGGGAAGTGCTCGAAGGCTTGTGAAAGCCGCGCTTCAAGAAGCAGCGAAGAAGAGAGAGATGAGGTACTCAGACCTGAAGAAGATTGATCGAGGGGTCCGCCGCCATTTCCACGACGACATAACCGTCGTTGTCGTCTTCCTCGACTCAAACCTCGTTAGCCGTGCCAGCACGACGCGGTCTCCAACTCTATCGGTAAGGGGAGGCGGCGTCAATCTCCCTTCAAACTCTCTTGCACCTTGCTCAACACCAACTGACAGTAACTCTTGATAAAATAGGGAAGGTAAGAGTGCAGTTTATGATGGAGTTGTTTTTAATCTGCAGGATACTAAAACCTTGCTAAAGAATCAGTTTGTCTATGTTATAATATGTTAAGTCTTATAAAGTAGAAACCATAAGGTAGTTATTTATTAGGAATTTTAATTTTTTTCCTTTTTTTAAAAAGCTTTTCGTTCCCTTTTTTTTTTTTTTTTTTTTTGTAAATTCTTGTGGTATTATAATCCTTCGCAATCTAATCGATGTTTCTTCTTTCGGTGTATTTCTTGACTCTGTTAAATTTGCTGCAAATACATATCTCTATGGGTAACTTGGGAAAAGAAAAGATTGCTGGACTCGGTGCAGGCTGAAATAAGAAATGTACTTATTTTAAATATTTATTATTTATTCGTTTGTTAGGTGCGTAATATTACATATAATGCGTGATTAGTAGCCTATTCTCAAATCTATATGCGTCTCTTTCCCTTAACAAGCAAGTTGCTGTTGCTAATGATTGGAAGTTTCATCTCTGGGTTGCTAGTTCTTTGTTTGTTTGGTTTATATTTTCCAGCTTACTTTTGTTTTCCTTTTTTTTTTTTTGAAGTTCCGTATCACGGTAGTAGGAATTTCTTGGTCTAAATATACTTGAGTTTTCACTGGTTTTTAGTGGGGATCTTCGCAAGATTTTTCTGGTATATGCAATGTTTTTGCTTGTTGTAACTCTTGGTATAAGTTTCACTGCTAGAACTGTGCATCCTATGTCACATTTTACGCTTCCTATCAAATAATGTTGGGTGATCATAATAAAACCCTTGGAGATCCTATTCAATATTAGGAGACCTCTCGTCGTCATCTTGTAATTGATCGCGGGGGAGAGAACTATAGGTGTCGACATAGCAGCTAATGAGACGAGTGGACATGCTTCTGTGACTACTCACTCTGTCGAGCTCCCTAACACTGTGGAGTGCTTTCAATCGAGTACGTGAGAGAGCACAAGTCCTCACATGTTTTGCACGTGTTTATAAAACAAAATTTAGACAGATTAAAAATGATAGGGTGAAATATGCTGAAAAGATAACAATTAGGGGCTTCCTTATGTGTTTAATTTCTCAAAACCTTCCTGAACCTTGCAGGGTTTTGTACCTAATTCTCCTAAACTTTGGGGTGTCTCCCAGAACTCTCTTTAACTCTAAAACTTTTTTTCACCGTCTCACAAAGCCCCCTTGAACTTAAAACGTTTTTTCACTGGATTCCTATTTGTAATTTGGAAATAAATAGCCCTCTTGAGCTTAAAACTTTTTTTTCACTGGATCCCTATTTGTAATTTGGTAGTACCTAACAATTCCTTGAGAAAGAAAGGCGAAAAAACCCCCCTAAATTGAGGGTGGAGGATACATTGCATGAAAGCAACCGACGTTTAAATTTCAAAAAAAAAAAAAAAAAAAAAATTCTCTCAAGAATATTAATTATTTGCAAATTACAGTTAGGGAGTCCGCTGAGAAAGTTTAAGAGGATCACTGCAAAGTTCATGGGGGTTTAATTGAGACAAAAATGTTCCATAGGGTTAAGCGCAAAGCCCACAAAGATAGGAGATTAATTGAGACAAAAATGTTCCATAGGATCACTGCAAAAAAAATTTCTCTCAAGAACGTATTAATTATTTGCAAATTACAGTTAGGGAGTCCGTTGAGAAAGTATAAAGTTTAGGAGGATCACTGCAAAGTTCATGGGGGGTTAATTGAGACAACAATGTTCAATAGGGTTATGCGCAAAGCCTCCAAAGATAGGAGGGGTTTTTGTGAAATTAACCCTTTTCATAACATCATCTAATAACTTGATTGAGTTGCATAACGGTTACCAATGACATTTTTATAGTTTACTAATACTCTAGTTACTATCTCATAATGGTGATCATTTGTTTGATATAATGCCAATAATCACGGGAAATAGGAAAAAGATTGACCAATTAAGAACCTAACTAAAATATTTGTAGGACATACGTCAAAGTCATGAGCCTGCGGAGTTAGGCGAAGAATTATTGTCCTTCTACTGTTCTACATTCACCATCCCTAAGAAAGTGAACCACCATTATTTACAACATATTTCACTTGAGCTCGTTTATAAAGGAAAGTGAAACAGTGCCCATCAAGGAGAAATTAAATCCCATTCTCAAAAAATATCTTTGATGTGTTGAGTTGGCTCTTAATTTGGTACCCCTTGGTTGGGTAGTGTATTAAAAATGAAATGATGATGATATTGACATGCCAATATGCTAGAGTGTACTGTGTGTACTGTTGAATAATTTATAGACGATGGACCATTGTTGATTGTTGGTGGTATAACTCACTACTCTAGAGTTCAGATGGGTTAAAAAAAAAAAAAAAAAAGTTGCATGTTCACCAACTTTTTCTTAACCAGATTAGTGGATACTAATGTGATTAAGAAGCTGAATTGTATTAGACCCGGTCCAAGTTTTATTGATTTATTTTCTCTCTTACCAAGATTAGGATAAAAGTTTTATTGTGGTACTTATAAAGACCTTGAAGTTGAGGACAGCTAGTAAAACATGTGAGTGTAAAAGGACACCACAAGTTGAAAGACATTCCCATCAAGGACTTTCTTTCATGCAATACAATAGAAAGGTCCATAAAAAATTTTGTAAACAAGAGTAAAACAATCACAGAGTGAAACGGTTGGCGCGCAATCATGCCCAAAAATAGAGTCTTGATGAGGTAAATTAACTCAAGCTAATTTTCTGTAATGGGTTTATTTAACTAAAATTTTCTATAATGGATTTTTAATATTGCTCGAGTTATTTTCCAGTAATGATTTCTAAGTATAGCTCGACATATTTTTCTAATGGATTCTTATGAAATAAGTTCTTTGTAATGGGTTCTAAATATTGCTCAAGTTATTTTCCTGGGCTCTAAAAATTGCTCGAGTTATTTTGTTTAGAGTTATTTGGATATGAAATTGCTCTCAGCAACAACCCCCTCCCCTCCCCTCCCTAAAAAAACTTCAATATTTTGATATTAGTCTCCTAAATCTTAAGCCCTTAAAATCCTATTAGTATGTTGAAATATTCTATTTACTTTAACTTTTTCGGTGTTTTGCCATCTATACCCCTCTCACAAAAAACCCAACACATAACCTCTTTAACTTGTATCCGTTAGGCTCTCCAAATCCGTTTAATAAAACACTAACATAAAACCATTTCCCCTTTCATCTTCTCTAACATCTTCCACAACAACTCTCTTCAGCCCTAATCCCAAATTTGTAATAGATAGATTCCTATTGGGGAAGACATTGAGAAGACATAGGAGAAGGCGAAGTGCAAAATGTGTTTGAGTTAGGTTTTATTAAACAGATCTAGAGAACTTAACGAGTATAAGTTAAAGTGGTTAATGGAGTTGGGTTTGTGTGAGAGGGGTATAACTAGCAAGTTATAGAAAAATAAGCTATTTCAACAAACTAATAGGATTTGAGGGGCCTGAAATCAATTTTGAAGATTTGGAGGGTTAATATCAAAATATTGAAGATTTAGGTAGTTAATATCGAAATACATTTTCTGTAATGAATTCTAATAAGCTAAAGTTTCCTATAATGGGTTATAAGTATTGCTCGAGTTATTTTTCTATAATGCATGGGGTCTAAATAGTGATCAAGTTATTTTTGAGTAATGGGGTTCTTATGAACTAAAGTTTTCTGCAATGGTTCTAAATAATGCTCTAGTTATTTTTCTGTAATGGTTCTTTAGAATTAAAGTTTTCTACAATGGGTAACAAATATTGCTTGAGTTATTTTTTGTAATAGGTTTTAAATATAGCTTGAATTATTTTTCTGTAATGGATTGTTACGAACTAAATTTTTTGTAATAGGTTCTAAATATTGCTCAAGTTATTTTTTGTAATAGATTCTAAATATTACACGAGTTATTTTTCTATGACGGGGTTCATTTGAATTAAAGTTTTTCGTAATGGGTTCTAAATATTGCTCGAAATATTGCTCAAGCTTTTTTCTTTTTTCTGTAATGGGTTTTAGGAGCTATAGTTTTCTGTAATGAGTTTTAAATAAAGTTCGAGTTATTTTTCTGTACTGGATTCTAAATATTGATCGAGTTAGTTTCCTATAATGGGTTATAACTATAGCTCAAATTATTTTTCCGTTATGAATTTTAAATATAGCTCAAGTTATTTGTCTTTAATGGGTTCTTATGAGGCAAAGTTTTCTATAATGAGTTCTAAATATTGCTCGAGTTATTTTTCTGTAATAGATTCCAAATATTGCTCGAGTTACTTTTCTATAATGGGTTCCTTTGAACTTATGTTTATGTTATGGGTTCTAAATATTGCTAGAGTTATCTTTCTGTAATGAGTCTTATGAACTAATGTTTTCTGTGACAGAAACAATTCCTTTTCAATTTTTTTTCTTTCTTAGTGAAATGAAATTGAGAATAGGAGAACTGATCAAGAAATTCCAATATTATTTTCAACTGAGGATATTCCACATTTTTAGTTATTTCAACTTCTTTGGTGGTGAGATTTTGGAATTATAACTCCACCTTTCATGTGAACTTTATAGCTCCAATAATATAAGAAATATGTGGGTTATTCTAAATAATAATAATAATAATAATATATGACAATTGTATCAAGAGTAGAAGGTAGATGTATTAATAAAGAGTGGAAAATTCCGTCTCGTTTGTCAGCTTTTATTGAATCTGTTGTTCGAGGGTCTGATACATGCAGTTGGGTTTTCTTCAGTTTACTAAAGAGTTGGGCAATGTTTCTTTTATTGAATCCATTGTTCGAGGGTCTGATGCAAAATTCCCAAAATTAAGGGGCTTTTGTGATTACCCTAAATTATATGCTTGTATATATGAATTTTTTTTAAAAGAAATTGTATGCATGAGATGTTTCTGAGACAATGTTTCACATTATTTAACTTCATCAAACCTGCATATTGTTGATTAAGAAAGAAAAATCTGCATAGTTATGGATGTGAACACCTGTTGCATATTACATGTTAGTGTGGAATCCATTGTACCCTCCACAAAATTGGAGAAATACTTTTCGAATGCTTATATTTTGAATATTGCAGAAAAGCATTCAATGTCTTATGATATTTTCAGTGCATTGCATTTCTGAGCAACAGCTTCAAAATAACGCTGGAAGTGCCTTTTACCAGGTTTTGTTTTACGGTGCACTTAGTTGAAGTGAGCTTCCCATATTTGCGACTTCTCCTTTGAGCATATTTACAATTTTTCACACTACATAGAATCAAAATTGATTTGCTTTCTCATGCTTATCCAGAAGATATCTTTTATTTCAGGGCTTACTCAGGAGAAGGATGCTGCTATTCAACAGAAGAATAAACTCCGACATCAACTTGTGAGTATGACAACTCTGTATTCAGTATTTTAATATCCTCTGATGTTATATCTATGGGCAGGAGTCCTTGGTGTTCTCGAGCCTAACAAAGAAATAACCCCTAAAAACTGGCTCGGCAAAGGAAGTTCTAAATGTTACAAAGCGTGATGTAAATATAATTGAAGGCTCGATGCTTCTTGCTTACAGTCAGGCCATTTTTGTATATTTTTTTTGCTTCTGATCAGTTCGAGTATTGAAAATTAGTTATTATCTATGCAAACAATTTACGTATTGCTCTTGTATTTTGGTGAATATATTATTTGAATATGATTGGATTTGATATTGGAATATAATTAGATTGTGTTGGATATGAATATGATTTGGTGTTGTGCAATATTGTTTTGGATATGAATATGGTGCACATATGACGTACAAAGTAGATTTTGCCAAAAAAAAATCCGTCTAGGAGCAACCTAGACGGAAATTTTCCGTCTAAGACCATTTTCCGTCTAGGTCCTAGACGGAAAAATTTTCCGTCTAGGAGCAACCTAGACGGAAATTTTCCGTCCTAGGCGGAAATTCCGTCTAGGACACAATTTAGACGGAATTCGAACATCCGTCTAGGCTGCATTCCGTCCAGTTAGACCAAACTAGACGAAATTCCGTTTAGATTGAGTCAACCTAGACGGAATTATCCTAAACGGACTTTTCTAGACGGAATTCCGTCTCGTTTGGTCTAACTAGACGCATTTTCGGGCAACCTAGACGGTTTTTTCCGTCTAAATTGCCTCTTTTTCTACTAGTGATATTTGTGACTTTTTAACCAGAATTTCATTGCATGTCCCCGGGCAAATCTAAAAGTATTATCAACAGTAACGTAGGAAAAGCCTGATGTGTGTGTTTATGTCTTTTCTTTCTTTTTTTTTTTTGGGTGGGGGTTCATTGCCACCTTACCTAAAGTCCTGACTTTTGACACCCGAGGGTAGAATCAAAAAATAAAATTAAGAAAAATCTAATCAAAAAAGAAAAACTAATGCTAAATATTCGGTACCTCTTTTTTGATGTGCTGAAGACCTTACAAATGATCCTAAAGAGCAACTTTAACATCTAAAAGAATGTTTACTATTGGTTGTGACTTATGTTGATCTTCACGGCCTGTTTTATAATCTTTGAAAATAATATCATGATTGATTCTAATCCTATTTTGGGAAGAATCTTGTTTAGGAAGAACTGCATAAGTGTCATTCCAATTTCTTAGACAAAGAAGACACCTAAATTCGATTTTTATTTTTATCCACACTTCGGATCAAAAATAAAATTAATTTATCTCGAAACTAGAACAAGATCAATCCTTTTCAATTAAGGAGTTGGCCAAACAAGCCCTTAGGCTTTGTTTGGCAAACTCTTCAAAACTGGACTAATTCTGACCCTCTTTTGAGGTAAATAGACTCTATTTTGATCCATCACAAATCACAATAGAACCAGTTTAAGGTGTCTTTTTGACCTAGTAAAGCTGCTCAATTTTGCTCTAACTTTTCCCTAACAGCGTTCTTCTCAAAATGAGACCAAAATCAATCAAGATTCTACTGTGGGAGGTTGCCATGCAAAACAAGCACCTAAGCTTCAAATTTGTGGTGCCAACAAAAGCTTACCTTGGTTGGTATAATGATAATCGCTATGGATAATTAGGCTCATCGGCAGGTAGACCCTTGCTTCCATCGTTTTGGACCATCTCAAAAGGAAGGAGAGTAATGGGTGTCACTTGTGATTGATTGCAACAGCTGATATAAACACAAGAAAATGAAATTATTATTTGAGTTAAAAAACGTGAGGCACTCTCTTTTTTCTTTAAAAAGAATTGACTAAACATTTCAGCACCTAGCCCATTGTAGACTTGTGGTGAACATTTATTATTGGGTTACAGACATTGGATAACTAGGATGAAGACACATGCTGACCACTTTTGACATACTAACTTTAATTCCTTAAAAAATTAAATTAAAAAAAAAAAAACATACTGCCTTTTTGGCACATGAATGGCACGTGAATGCAACTATGATCGTGTATACTGTTCACTGTATATTGTTCCCTATGAATGTCTAATATTTAATATGTATAATCTGGCATTAACTACTGAAATTAATAAACAATAACAATTATAAAAGAGTAACAATAACTACACTATTTTTATACTACAAGAGAGATATGTGTGGGGTTCAACCTCTTTAACTTTTATTTAAAATTGATAACTCATTAAGAAAGTTCACACTTTTCTCTCTTGTAGTGCAAAAAATAGTGTAAGTGAAGTAGTGTAGTTAACATTATTCATTATTAAAACTTACCATTCTTTTTGGCATTTTTTGTAACAGGTATAAATATTAGAAGTGTCGGTGTAATCGCAATTTTTTTTTACGGGCGTCATCCTAAATGTCGTCAACAATTGGATATATATTGGAAAATAAAATAATTTAAACAAATATATTCATGAAAGCTACAATTGCCAACTTGCTTCAACCTAATAACAAAACCATATTATGTGTGTGGTATTAACGTTATGAAACCAATATGATTTTTCATGCAAACTTTATATTACCACCCCCACGTTAGGACCTAGTCTGTACAATAGCTCTTGTTTGAGTAATAACAAACTCTAATTTAGTACTAATATTTATTTGAGATGACATAGTACAGGTAAATACAGGTATAAGATGTGTATGAGGCGAAATGGCGCTCAAATCAGCTCCAAATCTGATTTCAACCTTCTCACAATCGATGTTAGACTTCGACCATCGACTGTAAGAAGAGCTCATTGCTCATCGATGGTCAACATACGACATTGATGATTTTTACTCCAGAGACTTTTATATCATCGATGGGCCTCTCGACCATCGATGGTGGCAAGGTCGAGAGGCCCATCGATGGTAACGTCGGCTATTTGCAGGTTTTTAGTTTTAATCTCAGCCGTTCCTTATTTCTTTTATCTCTAATCTCTATCACATTTAGGAAATCTCTTTCCTTACCTACTGGGGAGTTTATATCATTGAGAGAGAGCCCTCGAGCCTCAATAAACTCTTGCTCGTCGTGCACAACATCTTCGGATTATTTTAGCGAGGAGAGTTTTGTGACGCCCCATGTTTAGTCCCACATCGGGAAATGTATGAAAATTTTAGTGGCTTAAATAGGTAAGCCCAAGACTCAAGTGTAGCACCGGCTAGTCAATTTTGGCAGTAGATTGAGCTAAATAACACGTTACATTTGGTGGGTCACACGGCTTGCACAACGCCAACGGGCCCGCGGGCTTGGGGTGTGACAAATGGTTTCAGAGTAGTTGCCAGCCGGAAGTGTGGAGCTAAGTTCTATACTGGGCTAAGTGCTACACCACATGAGCATAGTGGGAGCCACCTCTAGAGCCCGTAGGAGCCACCTCTAGAGTCCATATCGCCTGGCGATACTGGGATGTACCAATTGTTATGTCGTGACGAGGACGTCGCATATGTAAGGTGGAGTGATTGTGACGCCCCATGTTTAGTCCCACATCAGAAAATGTATGAAAAATTTAGTGGCTTAAACAGGTAAGCCCAAGACTCAAGTGTAGCATCGGCTAGTTAATTTTACCAGTGGATTGAGCCAAACAACGCGTTACACTCAGTGAGTCACACGGCTTGCACCATACCAATGGGCCCACAAGCCTGTAGCATGACAGAGTTTCCCTTAGATTGATTCTCTATGCCGTTCTTCATTGAGCTACACTTATAGTCTTTGAAGGACTATTTATTTGATAAAAGGTCTGTAAGATCTTTCTTGATTTTTTGAGCTTTAACTATTTGTGTTGGTTTTGATTTGAACTTATTTTTACGACGTACTCAAGCCAGATTATTTGAGGGTTGAGACTAGCTAGGGCTAGGTATTACTCATTGTGGAGAGTTAGGTTAGACAACTAGTTTTACATGGATTCTAGGGTGCGGTCATGTAAGGCTGCTAAATCAGGTTTATGATTCAGAAAAACTCTTTGTATAGTGAGGAAGCCCCTTCGCGAGAAGGAAGAGTAGACGTAGGATTGTTATCCAAACCACTACAAAATCTTGTGTTTCCTACTTATTTACTATTTATGTTTGATTATCATTGATCGCTTTTATTTTATCTTTTTCACTATATATTCTGTGTTTTTTAGCGTCATCCCCCTCTAGGCTTGCATCTCAGATTCAACAAGAGTATCAGAGCTTCGTTACCCATCTTTAGGATTCATAATATAGGGTAGAGATGTCTAGTTTAACCTGCCACAATGGCTTTTACTAAGGGGGCACACAGTTAATTGATCCCCACTTTTCGATGAGACAAAGTACACCTATTGAAAAGCATGTATGAAAGTCTTTTTGTTCTCCACCAACTATGATGTTTGGAGTAGTGTAGAGAATGGCTATAGTAAACCAACTACCGTTATAAGTGATATCACAGTTGTCACTCCTAGAGGTAAGTGGTCCGCTGGTGACAATAAGCTTTATTCTTTAAGTGTAAAAACTATGAATGCTCTTTATTATTCTTTAACTGCTAAAGAGTTTAATTGTGTGACAAATTATACTCCTATGTAGGAAATTTAGAATATTTTGGAAGTTATACACGTAGAAACTTCACAGATGAAAAAAGCAAAGCTTACAATGCTTGTGAGTAAACATGAGAATTTCAAAATGAAGGTTTCGGAGAGTATTCGGGACATGTTCACCTGATTCACGGACATTGTGAATAGATTAAAAGCTTTAGGAAAAGAATATGATATGATGTGTTGTGGAAATAGTGTCAAGATTGCAAGTGCACAATCAAGTTATAGTATAGTACAATGTCGATCCTACGAGGAAGGTGTGTAGGAAAAAATTCTAATAAATTGGATCCTGGAGTTGTGTGTGGACAATTAGGAGCGACAATGAAGAGAGATATAAGGAGTGAGTGATTATTTAGAAATAAAAGGAAACTAAAAAGAGGGAAGAAAAAGAGTGACAAAAAAGGCAAATGAGAACAAACAAAGGGGAAAAATAAATAAAATAGAAAAGAACAAAATCAAAAAGAGAAGAAAATAATTAAAAAGAGAAAAATCAAAGCAACTTAGATGGAGAAAAATTAAGTAGATAAGAAAAAAATCTAGAATTGAATCCACTAGTTAATTTTATTTAGGATTTATGAATGTTATGGTCATAACCACTAACTAGTGATTAAGGAGAAAAAACGAGGCGCTGACACGGATAAACGCTCGCCTGTCAACAAAAAGACCGAGCCTCGCGCGACCTTAAAGGCGGTCGGCGCCTACCGACCTCGCCATGGTCCAATGAACGACTATCACCACAGCCGACGCGAGAGGCGGTGCAAGTCGGCCCGTCAACAACTCTCTCCCGCGGACGGCGAAAGCGTGCTGATCGTCGCCACATGATAGGCGCCGGAGCTATTTCACGTCACTCGCCCCCACCGTACGACGTAGGGACGGCCAGCTATCACCTCCCAACCGCTAGTCTGCTCGGACGACGCGAAAGGCGGTGCTAGTCGTCCTCCCAACCCATCACCCATTATAGCCGCATCCAACCAGTTGTCGGCCCCTCCCAACAATGCGAAGCGAATCTAGACCGCCCTCTTCTCAGCCGCCCGTCCCACGGGGCGACACAGCGGCCCCGGCCGCCCCTTTCGCTTGATTACCTCGGGACGCCCCGAGGTCGGCGAAGTCGGCCACCCGGCCTCAGCTCCCGCCTACCTCACCCTGCGTGGCTCCCTCCGCTCAAGCGGCGGCTATCACGATTTTCGAACCCATCAACATCGCATTAAATGCAGCGGCCCTTAACTCCCCATCTCTCACGGTATTTAAGGCACCTCGGACCCATGCGCCTACGGCCGTCAATCCCATCCCATTAATGGCGAATAGACCACACTAACCCTCGAATTACCCGCAACTTGACACCTGTAAAGGCCAGCCCCCATAGCAGACAAATAAGACGCTCAGCCAACCACTGGCTCACACGTGGAAGAGAGGGCTGATTCATCAGTGGTTCCTTAACCGATGGAAAGACGAAAATACCCCCTTAACCCTAGGTATAAATGGCAACGTGAACAGCGAACCAAGTAAGTGATCTTTTTTGAGTGAATTCCTGCTCCATTAGATTATCTCCCTCTTTACTAACTTGACCGTCGGAGGAACCACCGGAGATCCCAACTCCGCCTTTTCCACAGGTCCTTCTTTCTGCTGTAGGTGAATCCTTTGACTGGAATCAGCGTCACTGGGCATTAGGAGAGAAGGCGGACTCCGCTCTCTTAAAAGCTAAACTCATCCGAGGTTAGTGACTGTGATTATATACATCAACAGTTTGGCGCCCACCGTGGTGCCTCCTTTCTTCTTCTTGCAGTTATGTCCAGCGGCGATGATCTTTCCGAGTCGGGGAACCTACCTGTGGGCTATGTCACTCAAGCCCAGCTCCAGGAATCCACCAAGAAGATCACCCAAGCCATGCAAGCAACCATGCAAACCCAGCTCAAAGCTTTTGCGGATGACCTCTTCACTTCCCCTCGCTCACAAAGACATTATCAAAGAATACGGGCGGACCAGCCTTCCGCCAGCCGCCACTCCACCGCTCGAGGCGATCGCCGCTTCGTCCTGAGGCAGATCCCGCTCCCAGAGACTCCCCACATCGACAAGTCACGGAGGGATCCCAGCCGCTACCGCCTCGCATAGACAAATTTCAGAAGCCAATATTAGCGCCGCCCCTGCGCCGACCTCACCGACGAAAGCCCTTCTCCTAGCCAAGGCGCTAGGGCGCCCACAGGCACGGCCTCAAGGCCCCATGCCGCGCCCACGACGCCATTCCCAACCGCCCACCAGCGCACAGGCGACTACAATCAAGTGTACCAGCCAGTCGCCGACGCCATCGGAGGGAACACCCCCTTCACCGACTCCATCATGAGAGCGCCGGCCGAGAAGTTCAAGATGCCGACGATGGACAAGTACGGAGGTGATAGAGACCCGGCCGAGCACGTGCAAGACTACCACAACACCATGATCATGATGCAGGCACCAGAAGCGACTATCTGTCGCTGCTTCCCGGTCACCTTGACAGGGAGCGCCAAGCTTTGGTGGAATTCGTTGGAGAAGAAATCCATTGGCGCCTTCAAGAACCGGCGGCAGTTCATCCACCATTTCTTGGCCAACGCCAAGCCCAAACTACCCTCCAGTGTGCTCATCCAGACCAAGCAAGAGCCGGGCGAAAGCCTCAGAGCCTACATCAAGAGATTCCAGGCGAAGAGATTAGAAGTCGAAGACCAAGGGAGCAAAGTCGCTATGGCGGCTCTGGTAGCGGGGCTGCGTCCTGGCGACTTGTCTAAAGCCCTCAACAAGAAGCCCATCAGGAGTTACGAGCACTTGATGTCCAAAGCCCACGCTTACATGAACATGGAAGAAGCAGAAGCATACAAGATCGCCACAGCGGCCGAGTCCAGCAAGACGGCCACGGCCATTTTGGCGTCCTCCCTGCCGACAGTACCGGTACCTCATCATCCTCCTCAGCAGACCACCTATGCGGCTCCGGTAACCCCTCCCGCTAGGTCGGCTCCAGACCCGCCTCGAAAAGAAGAGCCCAGGCACATCCCAAGGAATCCTCCCCCCAAGAACAACCGCAACGGTCGGTTCGATAGGAGGGAGGACAGAAGAGCAGATGCTCTCCCTCCAGTGTTCACAGTCCTCAATACCTCCCTTTCTGGGGCCCTGGACAAGGCCCAGAGGGAGGGGCACCTCCACAAACCCCCGCCACAGATGAGGATAGACCCGAGCAAGAGAGATCCGCGGCGATTCTGTCGATACCACCGAGATCACGGCCACGACACCAGAGATTGCCGTGTTCTCCAGAAAGACATTGAAGACCTCATTCAGAGAGGTTTCTTGAAGAACTTGATCTATCGGGAGCAGCACCCCAAGAGGGACGACCACCGACCTCACTCCCGATCTCCCCGGCCTCGACCTAGCTTGGAGCACAGGGAAGCCGGACAAGGGAGTCGGGGGGTTATCAATACCATCAGCGGAGGTCCTACCCTGGGAGGGGAATCCAATAACGCCCGAAAGAGGTATGCCAAGCATGCCTTACGGGTGAACAGCTGCGACAAGAAGCAGAAGGCCGATGTGTCCATCTCTTTCAGCGAGGCCGACTTGGATGGAGTCGAAACGCCTCATGACGACCCCATCGTCATATCAGCCGATATCTACGGCTTCAAGGTGAAGAGGATCATGATCGACACGGGGAGCTCTGTCGACATATTATTTTTGGACGCGTTCAACCGTATGGGTATCGACAGCTCCAAACTCCAGCCGTCTCTGGGTCCCCTGATTGGTTTCACGGGACATTCTCAGCTTCCAGAGGGACAGATCACTCTTCCCCTGACTGTTGGACAACCCCCGTGCCAATCGACCGTGGACGTCCAGTTTGTAGTAATGGACATCAAGTCGGCGCATAATGTCATCTTGGGCCGGACGTCTCTCCACCACTTGCGAGCCATCCCATCCACCTATCATCAGATGATCAAATTCCCAATATCAAGAGGGGTGGGGATAGTCCGGAGCGACCAGAAGGAAGCCCGAGCTTGCTACGCCCTCTCCACCAAGGGAAAAGGAGTCGCGACCGCCCTGCCTATCGAGAAGACGGCTCTCCAGCTTGAAGAGAAGAAGGAGCGCGAGAGGACGACTCCAGTTGAGGATCTCCATGAGATCCCCATCGACCACAAGGGCGAGAGAACGCTCAGGATCGGGTCTAGCCTCTCGGAACCATTACGAGGTGCGATAATTGCTTTTCTTTTATCTAATCTTGATGTGTTTGCTTGGAGTCCAGAAGATATGCCGGGCATTTCACCTGACGTCATTTGCCATGAGCTCTCCGTCGACCGACACGCCAAGCCGCCGACGTAAGAAGAGGCACTGGGCCCGAGCGCCAAAAGGCGGCGGCAGAAGAGGTCGAGCAGCTCCTGAAAGCCGACTTCATTCGGGAGGTCCAATATCCCGAATAGTTGTCCAACGTCGTCCTAGTGAAGAAGTCTAGCGGCAAGTGGAGGACGTGCGTCGACTTCACCGACCTCAACAAAGCATGCCCCAAGGACAGCTACCCTCTTCCCCGCATCGATCAGTTAGTCGACGAAAGTGCGGGACATCAGTTGCTGAGCTTCTTGGACGCTTTCTCAGATTACAACCAAATCCGCATGGCGGAGCATGATCAAGAGAAAACGTTCTTTGTCACCGACCGGGGCACCTTTTGCAACAAGGTAATGCCCTTTGGTCTCAAGAACGCCGGTGCAACATATCAGAGGCTGGTCAACAAGATCTTCAAACCCCAGCTCGGCCGCAATGTGGAAGCCTATGTGGACGACATCTTGGTGAAGTCGAGACTTGCAGCTGCCCACATCACCGATTTAGAGGAAACCTTCGCCACCCTCCGGCGCTACCGCATGAAGCTCAACCCGACTAAATGTGCCTTTGGGGTACAATCGGGAAAATTTCTGGAATTCATGATCACCCAGAGGGGGATTGAGATCAACTCGGAGAAGATAGAAGCCATTGAGCGACTCCCCAAGCCGCGCACCATGAAGGACATTCAGAAACTCAATGGCAAGATAGCCGCCTTAGGGCGCTTCCTCTCCAAGTCGGCGGAGAGAAGCCTTCCTTTCTTCAAAATACTCAGAGGGGCCAAAGATCCCAAGAAGAAGCTGGAGTGGACTGAGGAGTGCTGCGCCGCCTTCAGAGAGCTCAAGGTCTATCTGAGCACCAAGCCGCTCTTAAGCCAACCCACCGAGGGGGAAACCCTATACCTGTATTTGGCCGTCTCACCTGAAGCTGTGAGCTCGGCGCTCGTTCGGGAGGAAGACCACATCCAGAAGCCGGTCTATTATGTCAGCCGGATCTTAAGAGCAGGAGAACTAAACTACCCCCTGGTCGAGAAAGCATCCTTCGCCCTCATCACCACTGCCCGTAGACTTCGTCCCTACTTTCAAGCACACCCTATCGTCGTACGGACGAGCCTCCCGATGAAGAAATCCCTAGGGAGCCCCACCACGTCTGGGAGAATGGTCGCGTGGTCGATCGAACTCAGTGAATATGACGTGCAGTTCGAGCCTAGGACCACTATAAAGGCACAAGCATTGGCCGACTTCCTCATAGAGTCCACCTCGCCAGATGGCGAACTAGACGATCTCGCTGCCCTCGCCAACCCGCTTCTAAGGGGCCGGACAAACAACCGTGATCTCCCCGTGGTCCGAGCTCGAGACGACTCAAGTCGCCGTGGTGGGAATTGAAAGTGGACGGATCCTCGAATGAAGCAGGGAGCGGGGCCGGCGTCGTCTTGCGTAGCCCAGAAGGAACAGTCACAGAGCAGTCCATCGCCTTCAAGTTCCCCGCCTCGAACAATGAAGCCGAATACGAAGCCCTCATTGCTGGCCTGCGGGCCGCCTTGGCAGCCAAGGCCGAAAGCCTAATTGTGTTGGCCGACTCTCAACTGGTCGTTCATCAGGTCAACGGCAAGTACGCTGCCAAAGATAAGAGGATGGCTCAGTACCTGAAGATTGTCAAGGACCTGTTACCCCGCTTCGCCAACTTCAAAATCGTCCAAGTCCCTCGCGCCCGCAACGCCCGAGCGGACGCCTTGTCGAAGCTCGCATCAACCAGCGCCTTGAGTAGCTCCGGACCCATCTTCGCCGACACGCTCCCACATCCCAGCATCGCAGGAACCCCCTCAGACGTCATGCAAACAGATACTCCCCATGAACCCTGCTGGATGGACCCTATCATCCAATTCCTGATTGCCGGCTCTTTACCTGCCGACCCGGCCGAAGCAAAGAGTTTGCAAAGAACCGCCCGCCGCTACCTCATGGTTGACGGCCAGCTCTACCGGACGTCCTATCTAGTCAGCGGAGTGGGACCCTATCTTCGGTGCCTTCGACCGACCGAAGCTGATTATGTTTTGAGGGAAATCCATGAAGGCACCTGCGGCAACCATCCAGGGGCGAGAACTCTCGCCCAGAAGATCATACGCCAGGGATACTATTGGCCGACCATTGTGGCCGACTCCCGGCGGCTCGTCTCCAAGTGCAAGAAGTGTCAGCTCTTCGCGGAGATTCCCAGAGCCACCGCCACAGAGCTAACTTCCATCTTCAGCCCCCTTCCTTTCGCCCAATGGGGACTGGATATACTGGGGCCGCTCCCCCTTGCTTCGGGGCAGCGCAAGTTCCTGATAGTCGCCATCGACTACTTCACCAAATGGATTGAAGCCGAGCCTTTGGCGAGGATCGGGGAGAGCAACATCACCGGCTTCGCTTGGAAGTCGATCGTATGCCGGTTCGGCGTCCCCCGCTCATTCATCACCGACAACGGCACCCAATTCAGCAGCGGGGGGTTCCAAGATTTTTGTGAAGAATGGGGGATCAAGCTCAAGTTCGCTTCGGTAGCCCACCCCAAGTGCAACGGGCTGGTAGAAGCCGCTAATAAATGCATCCTCCAGGCTCTGAAGAAGAGGGTCGACCAAGCAGTCGGCAATTGGGTCGAAGAATTACCAAGCATCTTATGGTCATACAGGACAACCCACAAGAGTTCAACCGGAGAAACCCCATTCATGCTAACTTATGGAGCAGAGGCAGTAACCCCAGTGGAGATCGGCATGCCCACCATCCGACTCCAACACTTCGATGAGGAAGTAAATTCCAATAGACTTCGAGGACAGCTGGACCTGGTGGATGAGATCCGGGCGACCGCTCTGCGCAGACAAGTCGTCAATCAGCAACGGATCGCCTCGATACTACAACAGCAAAGTCCGACCGAGGAGATTCCAAGTCGGTGACCTAGTGCTGAGGAAGGCGGCCTTCGACAAAGACACCAGGCGTGGCAAGTTGGCGCCTAATTGGGAGGGGCCCTACACCGTCCTTGAAGAATCACGCCCCGGAACATACCGACTCAGAAGCCCCGATGGGAGAGTCCTACAACACCCCTGGAACATAGAGCACCTCAGGAAGTTTTTTCAATAATTTAGTGTTGTAAATTCAGTTCATTCCCTCCCAATACAATTCAGTACTCTACCTCTAATTCTTGTTGTTTGTCATAAATTATGCAAGAAACGTCAAAATTGCCGCTCGGCCGAATCCCACGCCGATCAACTCCCCCGCAGCGTAGCTCAGCCCCCTGACTCACTACTCGAGTTAGGAAAACCCGACCACGCTGGCTGAATCGAGGCAATTTTCTGGTCGAGATCGGGTCGAGCTGACCCTGTCCGCTAAGCAGAGTCAAGGAACCCTTCTCGCTAAACCGAGTCAAGAAACTCTTCTCGTTTAGCCGAGCCAAGGAACTCTTCTCGCTTGGTCGCGACGGGTGATCTTGCCCGTTCCGCTAAGGAAACGAGCCCTATTCGCCTAGCGAAAATCGGGTTATCCTCCCTCGATAGGCCGAGCCAAGGCCACCTACGCTCGCTCACCAACCCCGGAGGAAGCCGCGGCCGAAAAAGACCTAGGCCCCCAGTCCTAGGCGCCCGACCTACGCGGTCGCCCTCCACGGAGTCGTCGCTCCCACGGGAGCCGACTCAGGCTTGCTCTTTGCCTTAAAACAGAGATCGGCCCCGCCGAAGAAGACCTAGGCCCCTGGGCCCTAGGCGCCGACCTACGCTGTCGCCTCTCCACGGAGTCGCCGCCCCACGGGAGCCGACTCAGCTTGCTCTTTGCCTTAAAACAGATCGGCCCCGCCAAAAGACCTAGGCCCCGGCCCTAGCGCCGACCTACGCTGTCGCCTCCACGGAGTCGCCGCCCCACCGGAGCCGACTCAGCTTGCTTTTTGCCTTAAATGCAGATCGGCCCCGCCGAAAAGACCTAGGCCCCGAGTCCTAGGCGCCCGACCTACGCGGTCGCCCTCCACGGAGTCGTCGCTCCCACGGGAGCCGACTCAGGCTTGCTCTTTGCCTTAAAACAGATCGGCCCTGCCGAAAAAGACCTAGGCCCCAGCCCTAGCGCTCGACCTACGCTGTCGCCTCCACGGAGTCGCCGCCCCACGGAGCCGACTCGAGCTTGCTCTTTGCCTTAAAAGCAGATCGGCCTTGTCGAAAAGACCTAGGCCCCGGCCCTAGGCGCCCGACCTACGCTGTCGCCTCTCCACGGAGTCGCCGCTCCCACGGAGCCGACTCAGCTTGCTCTTTGCCTTAAAGCAGAGATCGGCCTTGTCGAAAAGACCTAGGCCCCGGCCCTAGCGCCGACCTACGCTGTCGCCTTCCACGGAGTCGCCGCCCCACGGGAGCCGACTCGTGCTTGCTCTTTGCCTTAAAAGAGATCGGCCCCGCCAAAAGACCTAGGCCCCGGCCCTAGCGCCGACCTACGCGGTCGCCCTCCACGGAGTCGCCGCTCCCGCGGGAGCCGACTCAGGCTTGCCCCACGCCCCAGAACGGAGACCAGCCTCACTAAAAGAATCGCAGATGAAGATTCGGACGTAAGGCGGGCCTTACACATCCCACTTGCGAGCCGATGGCGGGCCCAAATGACCACGACGTGCAATCGGGCCAACTCGGTGGGTCTAGCCCCACAGGGGCCGACTCATTTTCAATCTATTTGTAATGTTCATTGTAAGCCCCACAGGGGCCGACTCGTTTTCAATCTATTTATAATGTTCATTGTAAGCCCCACAGGGGCCGACTCGTTTTCAATCTATTTGTAATGTTCATTGTAAGCCCCACAAAGGGCGACTCGCTTTCGATCTATTTATAACGTTCCTTACAAGCCCCACCAGGGGCGACTCGTTTTCGATCTACTTACAATGTTCATAGCCTGCCCCATAGGGGCCGGCTTGGTTTCGATTGCTTTGTAATGCTCATTGCAAGCCCACAGGCCGATCAGACATAGCTTGAGTCAACAATGTTCATTGTAAGTCCCCTAGAAGCCGCCCTAATTCCCAATTAACAGGCGCTGCCGATCAAAAAAAAAAAAGAGGAAAGAAGGGCCAAGAATGAGTCGAATAGACGACCACCATCGCTTAAATGCGACCTTTCATTGATATTCCAAGCAAAAATTTACAATGGTCGGCAAAAAAACACACACAAGTCCAAACAGACGTTCCAGTCGCTACTCTTCAACTTCCTTTTTCTTTCTTTTGTCGTCCCCTCTGCTCGCCTCGGCGCTCATGCCAGTGCTCCCTTGAGAAAGGAGGCGCCGCAATAGTTGCAGAAGTTAATGAAAGGGCGCCATGGGTGCAAACGTTGACCCCATGGTTTCATATCAGCACAATAGCCCGGAACCCATGGTTTCATATCAGCACAATAGCCCGGAACCCATGGATGCAAACAAGGCCGCTCTTCTTCGGAGAAGCACTCGGCGCTCCAACTATTCCTCACTGAAACGAGCACAGGGACGACAAGGAAACGTGCCCCTATCACCAGGTGCAAACAAAGGGGTTTCCCCCCTTCTTCACAGACGATCGGAACTACTGCCGGCACTCTCAGCTGGAAACCCCCGGAGATGGCGGACTCCGGGGAGAGAATCCACCTCCACGCCCCAACCATCTTTCGACGAAACTCGCCGGCGCTCCCAGTTTGAGACCTTAAAAATGGCGATCAGAGCCAAAAAATCGCCAACCTAACGAGAACACCAGGAGTAGTTGTCTCCCCCCTATTTATAACGAAGCCCATAAATGCTAAGCCTCCTCGTGATCAACAGAGGAAATTAAAAATGTGGAACTCGAGGCGTCACCTCGGAAATCACAGAGACCCGAATCCCCGCCTCGAAAATCGCCGAAACGCCTCTTTATTTTAAATGAGACCTACCGCGCTTCCCAGAAACCTAAGAGTCAGCAATTAGAGGACGGCCCGCTGACGACATCTGCGCTCCACTCGAGCGACGAATTGGCGCCCCTCCGCAGCCGTCCGCGACCATACCACCCAGTGGTCGACCCGACTCACCTAGGCTCGACCACCAATCGGACGCAAAATTACCAATCAGGCCGACTGGGCCATGATCATCACCCGACCCATTTGCCCTGTCATACAAACCCTAGACGGCCGCCAGGCAAAGTCGCTGCTGCCACAAAGCCTAAAGAAAGGCATCAAAAAAAAAGGGGAGAGTTGGCACGAGATAACCCAAACTAAGTTTCATTCATAGGTGAAATGTATTACAAGTACACGATGATTTCTCGGCCAAAACCGAAACAAAGAGAACGAGCAAAGTGCTAGAGCGGCCTAATCTCCTCCCTCGCCGCCATCTCCCTCCTCTCCGTCTTCGCCCTCGTCTTCCTCATCATCCTCATCCTCATCAGGGTTGTCCTCGGCGCTAAGTTGCACCCCTGCCCCCTGGCTTCCAGGCCTTGCAGGACGCGCAGAGAACTTTCCACCCTGGGAGGATATGCGAGGCTCAATGTTGAGAGAGCGTCCGAAGGAAGTTGGGCTTTTAAGTAGTCGCAGCCCGCTTTGACAGCTAGGGACAGCTCTACTTTCCCCATAGGCCCTTGCCTATACTCTTCAATGACCTCCTTCTTGCCCTCTTCCGACGTTGCGAGCTTAAGCCGGGCTTCGATCGACCTGGCGTCGTCCAAAGCTGATCGATGAGCCGCTTTCGACTCATCGAGGGCGACCTGTAAGTTCCGTCCCTCAAGCCTCGCGACCCCCAGCTCACTCTCCAGCCCCCCAACCTGAGCCTTCCACTCCTCAATCTCCCTCTCAGAGCCTTCGACCGTCCTCTTCAACTGGGCGACCTCTTCCTTCAGCTTGTCGATGACGGTTGCCTGCTTTGAGTGATGAGTTTGGAGTTTAGCGATCGTAGATTGCTTAGCCTCCAATTCAACGCGCCATTTGGCGCCGACCTCTGCCTTCTCCACCTCAAGGGCGGCCACCCTCGTCTCAGCTTCTTCTCGGCGCCTTTTCTCCTCGACAAGCCTCTCCGCCAAGTTGCCAGCCACCTTCATCACACACGACAGTCGGTTGAAAAGCTCTTCCCCGACCAAGGCCCCTCGAGTTTGATAACTCAAAAGAGCTAATCGCAAGCCGGTCGAAGGTATCTCCTCCAGAAGTTCCCTGTCATGGGGGAGGGTGAACTGCTCAGAAGCGACGAGCTGCCCCCACCCGGAAAGAAGCACCGAGCCCTCTTTATGGAGGGAATGGTCGGAGACAAACTTGTCACTTGGTGAAGGCTCCTCCCTCGTGGAATACCCTTCCCATAGGTCGCCGATAAGTTGGGATCGGAGCTCCTTCCACCTCGTACCACCAACCTCGGCAATCCGGTGACGAAAAGAAAGCTCAATGCCCAGATCCCTGAACAGGCTCAAGGGGTTCGACCCCGAAGCCGAATCATCCGAGACGACAGCCTCCTTCCCCGGCCTCTGAGCGGGCTCGTCGGAGGTCGTCCCCGCCACTGTCGCCAGGGACCCTCCAATCAGGGCCGAACCTCCCTCCTGCTTGCTACTGGGGCATTACTGACCAGATTGTTCCTTCGATACCCCGCCGAGAGAGGGCGGACCTCCCCAGCGGTTAGGGAGTTCCCCAGCGCCCTCGACACGCTCAGAGCCCTTCGGTCGTCCCTTTGATGGTCGATCCCTCCGATTTCTTCATCTTCTTCTTCTTCTTCTTTAGCCGGTCGGCTCCAGCGGAGGAGCCTTCTTTACTTGCAGCATGGAAGCCAACTCCTCAAACTTCTCCTCAACTCGTTGTTCTCCTACCGACAAATTCTCCTCCCCTAACCCTCTTCGAGGAAGTTGTAGCCGGCGGCTTTGTCGGCCGACCCCGCCGGGATCTTCAACCCGTTGGGGGGCCGCCTCCAGCAACTCTTTCTCTCTTTTCTCATCGACCCCGGTCGGTCGAACGAACGACAGCCCAGCCACTCTCAGCGAAGCATTGTCGAACAAGTTGTAGCCCTTCCGCGACCCTGAGTAATGACGGAACTTGTCCAGGTCGCGCCTCTCGTCCGCCGAGAGGGGAAGGTTCTTCAGGCCGTCCTTGTTGATCTCCGGCCACGAACGGCAAGCCAATTCGGCGTCGGCGCCGAAAACCCAGACGAACTTGTTCTTCCAGTCCTTGTTCGAATCCGGAATATCGACAAACCGACCGCCCGCATACCCGAAGAAGAAATGGGCGTCTTTCTTCGTCGCCCTCACCGTGACGAGATTGCCGAAAAGCTGAAGAGTCGGCACCGCCTTCACTCGATGACAGATCACCAAAAACGCCATTATCGTAGCAATGGCGTTAGGGGCGAACTGCATCGGGGACACCCCAAGCCGCTCACACAGCCTCTTCACGAACGCCGGCAAAGGAAGGCGCAATCCGTTGTCCAAGTGCGCCATGTATAGCGGTAGCTTATCCGCGCTATGATCAACGATAGCGCAGTCCTTCTCTGGGAGAGAAACCGCGAATCCTCCGGGGAGATCGTACCTTTCGTGGAGCCCCTCCAGATCCTCTTCTCTCTTCTTCGACTGCCAAGACTTGAGCTTGGCAATCCTGTCAATGGGGGCGGAAGTAGAGGCAGCCATGGCAGAAAACTCTTGAAGTATTTCAGATTAAGAAGGAGACGAGTCTTTAGAAAGTGCGAAGAGAAACCCCCCAAATAGGGTAAGGGCATATATATAGACACCCAAAACGCCCACGTGTCTATTCCTGGGCGGCAGTTCAACTTTGAAATCTAACGGTCTGGATTGGCTCTCGGATACGAACCGTGATTATCACATTTTAATTACATTTTTATACCCTTATTACCTATGTTATATGAATAACGATATTACTAATAATCATTTTTATCTTATTTTGCAGGCTAATAAAGAAATAATGAATAAAAGCCCAAATGACTCAAATTCTCTGAATTTCTACCAATATTTGAAGCCCAAATCTGAAGACAAACAAAGGCCCAAGATACCAAGGGGATCCAAGAGAAATTCGTGAAGAAATATCAAGAAAAGACAAAATCCGTTGGGAACCAATCGGTTGACCAACGGTTGGCCAACCGGTTATTAACCGGTTATTAACCGATCGCCAACCGATCGGTTTGCAAATGCATTCTCAATTAGTGGTGGATTTCTCTTCCTTTTGGCTAGGTTTGATCCAATGGTTCACATCAACTCCGTTGGGCTATAAATAGGGTGAAGGTCGAGGGTTTTGAGTGTGAAATATTTTGTAAAACTCCATTTGGAGAGGAGGGTTACTCTTAATTGAGGAGACCTTCCAAAATTATAACTTTTGTTACACAATGAATGAAATTTTTCACCCTTCAATTTCCTTTCTCTTCTTCTAATCCAAGGACCAAAAGGAGGATTAGATTAAGATCGAGTTGTTGGTTTCTATTTTATTTCTTTTTCATTTTCTTCTTTATTTTCTTGTTTGTAGAATAGATTTACTTTCATGCAATTTACTTTCATGCAATTTACTTTCATGCAATGTATTTAATTCTTGTATTTACTTTCTAGAGTAGATTTTCCTTTCCTTTAATTCACCTTGAGACTAGAACCCTCTAGGGAATTACCCTTTTCTAAGTGTGGAGCCAATACTTGTGGGATCCCTAGAGATTGTTTGAAACTAGCTAACAAATCCAACTCATTTTCATGAGATTGAGATAAGCTAAGTGGATCTACTCTAGATTCCTCATATCTTTAATTAATCCTCCATACTTTACCTTCTTGATTTTGCACTTATCCTTATTTTTCATTTGTTTGTTATTTTCCTTTATTCTTGATTTTGATTTTCCTCTCCTCTCTCTCTCAATCTTGCTTTCTTTTATTTTGAACTTATTTTCTCTCAATCTCATATTCCCTCCACGTGCATATAATCTCAAACCTAGTTTTGTTATTATGTGCATATAACCACAACCACATTCTCAACTTCATTTTCTCCTCCTTTGCACATAATCCACATCCACTCTCTTTTATCTCTCCACATCCACATTCACCAATTTCTTATTTCCATTTTATTTTAATAAACTCCTAATTGTCGCGCGCATAATTTGAGAACCAAAACTTGAGCAAAACTCTTCCTACTTCCCGTTCCTCGTGGGATCGATAATCTTTTATACTATAACTTGATAAGGGTTGTATACTTGCAACTAAGGAGGTAATCACTTATTTCCCATCAAGTTTTTGGCGCCGTTGCCGGGGAACGGTGCATAAGTAGGATTTTCATTAAGTTTGGTTTTTATTTTGTGTGTTTTCTTTTGTGTAGGAACTTGGAGCTTGAAGATCAAGAGTTGAAGATTCAAGATTGAAGAATTGCCTCCAACGAGGCTTTGCATTGCTTTTGTGTGGGTAACTTCTCAATCTAGTATTTTCAATTCCACCCTTTAGATAGTTCATATACATTAGAGATAATTAGGATAAAAAAAAAAAATAAAAAAAAAAAATTAATAAAAGGATTTATTTTTTTCCCCTTGTCGACCCTAATAAACTTCATTTTTTTATTGTCGACCATAATAAAAAATAAAAAGATTTTTATTTTTGCATCCTTTTTAGTTGCTTTTAATTCTTAGGGTTGCATTTCATATAATAGTAGGAATTCACCAAGTGATTTGAGCATCTTGATTTGGCACACACTTGAAAATATCTTAAGGGCAAAACCCATTAATCAAGATAAGGTGAGGGATTTCATCACCCTTTCCTTAGCCCAAAAATCACTAATTCCTCACTACACATACCCAAGCCTCTTAAAATTGATTAGACGTTGGCCCCTAAGGATTTGAGCTCATTAAGGAACAAGAAATCCTTAAGTGAACCGGTCCAAGTTTATTTGGATTAATTGGTGTCTAAGGCAAGGTTTAGGGGTTGCGTAAGGCGCTCCGAAAGGAAAGAGGTACTTAATTGATCTTTGATCTCCCTCTAGTACTATCCTTACCTGGCTAATTATCCAAGTAAACTTTGATCTTTTCACTAAGGGAATTTTTGGTTAGGAGCTAGTCTAAGTCAAGTTTAGGCTTAACCCTAGAGTTAGGGTGATTGGAAAGTGATTGCCTTGATTTATTTTTAGTTAGTTTTTCCTTATTTTCTTTTCTCATCATCTTCTTAACTTTTCTCTTATCCTTTTCAAAAAAAAAAAATATTTTTTGATTTTGGTGTATGCAAACTTGGGTTAGGGATAATACTAATCGCTTAATTCGCTTTTGATTCATCTCTTGAACCAAACGAAATGGCTAATACCAACCCACCTGTTCTTCAAGATGTTTGTTACCCCACTAGAAATGCAATCCCTCTTGCATAAAATTCCCGAGGTAAATGGAACCAATTTTGAACTTCGACCGCATTTCATAAACATGCTTCCCAAATTCTTAGAGTCGAAACCAAGACGATACATCTTTATCTCCGAATTTGAAGAAGTTTGCCTCATGATTAAGATGAGGGACTTAACCGAAGATGCGATCAAACTCCGATTTATTCCATTTTCCCTTAAGGACAAAGCCAAAAATGGTCAGATAGCTTGCCCACGATTCCATCTCAACTTGGGGTGAATTTGTAGCAGTTTTCTGAAAAATTCTTTCCTATCCACAAAACAATCAAGCTTAGAAACAGCATTCAAAATTTTAAAATTATCCCGAGAACCTTTTGGAAGTATTTTGATAAATTCAAAGATCTTCTTATCCAATGTCCTCACCATGGTCTTGAAAAGTGGCGATTATGCCAAATCATTTATGAAGGATTGGATTATTCTTCAAAACTTCCTTAGAGTCAATGTGTCAAGGGGATTTCATGAAGAAAACACTAACGGCTTGGGACTTCTTAGAGAATTTATCCAGAAAACTATGGGAACACCGTGATTCATCGATTACCCAATCCAATTCTAGAGGTCCTTCCTTAGAGTCAAACATAGCCTCTGAAGCTAAGATGGCTACAATTCTACGCAGTTAGAAACTTTAGAAACCAAAGAACGAGCTCGGCTCAAATCAATCAAGTTTACGCCTCGAGGTTGTCATAGCTGTCTTTCTGACCCATGCTTGAGCAATGTCCACTCTTAGGAAATACTCAATCTCTAGAAACGGATGAATCTTGCATTCCGACATCCGATTAATGATCCATTTTCTCCAACCTATAATCCGGGTTGGAGAAATCATCCAATTTTGCATGGAATCGTGGTAATTTCTCGTGAAATCAAAATTTCCTCCCTCTTCAAACCAACAATTCCCTAGGGCAACGCAGCTTTTCAGTTCTCAAACCAATTTTCCACAATCAAATCGGTCATTTCCAAATAAGTTTCCTCATCATCAATCTACAAATCATATTCCTTCAAATGTTGAAAGCGTCTTAATGTGTTGGAAAAGGTTTGGAAGCCTTGATTAAAACCTCTACACGGACTACGAACTTGTTGACTCAAACATCTAACACGATGAACTCCTTTATGCAATCAACAGACAAATTCTCAACTCCAACACTCAAGCCATAGCTAGATTAGAAACCGGCTTGGTCAACTAGCTAGCTATAAGTGAGAGAGAGAAAGGATCATTTCCGAGTCAACCCGTGAGCAATCCAAGGAACCCGGGGTCAAGTTTAATTTTTCAAGATCAAGTGAATGCAATCCATTCACAAATGCAACCTGTGTTAATAATCAAGTCCTTGAGCGAGAGAATTACGTTGAATACATGCATCTTGAAGCCAACATTTGAAGAACCCTCTGTCAATGAACTTAGATTTTTAGAAAATAGAAAATAACAAGATTTCATTTTTGATGAAATTTTGTTAATAACGAATCTAAGTTCAAAAGCATACAACCATTAATACCTACCTTCCATTGCTGCAAACATCACTAAAATCCTGAAATTTTTAGAATTTAAGCACATCGCTGATCATATTATTTTGAAATTCTTTAAATTTCTGGTAGAATTTTCAGCAATAAGGTAGGATTTAATGTAGAATGTGAGCTTTTCATGTTTCATCTTTTATTCTACATTTTTATTTTTGTCCCACAATAATAATAAAAGAATTTATTCTTCTCTCATGTGAGAGTTTCTTGTTCTTTTCAAAAAAGAGAAAAATATACATATGAAAAAAAAAAAGAGAATAAATTTTGACTTCACCTTCTCATACCAAAGGTAATTACAGAATTTTTATCATTGTTTGAAGTCGACCGAACAAATGTAAGTGCTTCCATTCTTATCTGTTTTACTTTGTGCATAATAGAATTTGCATTGAGGACAATGCAAAATTTAGGTGTGGGGTGGGAATTAGTCATTTCTATCTTTATCTTAGTTATTATTTTTTTCCCTCTTTTTCTTACCATTTTTTATGTCATTTTTTTCTCTTTTCATCATAAAAAAAAATCACTTGCCAACTTAATAGAGTTGATTAATAATTGATCTATTTGATAGAATTTAAGTCTTCTAATCCTTAGTTAGTTCTATACTCAAGTTTACCTTTTATGATAACTCCAAATAAATTTCTCAAGAAATGATTTTCAAAGTAGTATACTTTACTTAAGTTTTAATTTAGATTTTTAATTAAAGTAATGAAATTTTGCATGCCTAACTTAGAGTTGAAAATAATTTTTCAAGTTGTCTTGATCCAAATATTGTTCAGAATATATATACATATACACATATATATATTATACTAACTTAATAAAAAGAAGAAAAATTTCTCTTAAAATCATAGGTGGTTCTATTTTACTAAGCCTAAGTTGGTGAGTAATTAAGCCCGAGGAGTATTTCTATGCTTAATGACCTAAGCCCAATTGGGTTGGGATTCATTGGCCCAAAACTCGCTAAATGGTCACTTAGAAAGCCCGATTAAAAAGAACAAAACCACCAAGGAATAAAGAGTTAAAAAAAATTGTCATACTAATCATGTTTTTATATATAGTTATATTTGTATATGTTCTTGAAAAATTAAATGATTTAAGGACTTGAAGTTTGTTTAAAACAAAGAGTTAGCATGTTCTTTTCAAAACTTTCAAATTAAATTTTTGAGTTAAACTTGGTTTTGTATAACTATAATGGAAGGATTTTCTTAAGAAAATTACATTGGAGTTATGATAAAAACGTTTTCTTGAGTATTAACCAACTTCAATTGGAATGTTTGAAGATATCAAATGAATTAATTATTTTATTAACTTCTTTAATTTGGCAAGTCGACTGAATTTTGTGGGTATATTCACTGCAAACCCTCACGAGACTACAACTCGTCCACTAGGGTAACCTAGTGGGTTTAAAGGCTTGTTGTATGTGCTAAATACAACCGCGATTCTCGCGAAAGTGAGTTAGGTTTTCTTTTTATTTTCTTTGCTAGAGGACTAGCAAAAGTTTAGGTGTGGGGTATTTGATTATCACATTTTAATTATATTTTTATACCCTTATTACCTATGTTATATGAATAACGATATTACTAATAATCATTTTTATCTTATTTTGCAGGCTAATAAAGAAATAATGAATAAAAGCCCAAATGACTCAAATTCTCTGAATTTCTACCAATATTTGAAGCCCAAATCAAGACAAACCAAGGCCCAAGATACCAAATTGATCCAAGAGAAATTTGTGAAGAAAAATCAAGAAAAGACAAATTGGTTGGGAACCAATCGGTTGACCAACCGGTTGGCCAACCGGTTATTAACCGATCGGCCAACCGATCGGTTCCCAACAGATTCCGTGTTAATGGTGGATTTCTCTTCCTTTTGGCTAGGTTTGATCCAATGGTTCACATCAACTCCGTTGGGCTATAAATAGGGTGAAGGCCGAGGGTTTTGAGTGTGAAATATTTTGTAAAACTCCATTTGGAGAGGAGGGTCACTCTTCATTGAGAAGACCTTCCAAAATTGTAACTTTTGTTACACAATAAATGAAATGTTTCACCCTTCAATTTCCTTTCTCTTCTTCTAATCCAAGGACCAAAAGGAGGATTAGATTAAGATCGAGTTGTTGGTTTCTATTTTATTTCTTTTTCATTTTCTTCTTTATTTTCTTGTTTGTAGAATAGATTTACTTTCATGCAATTTACTTTCATGCAATTTACTTTCATGCAATTTAATTCCATGCAATTTACTTTCATGCAATGTATTTAATTCTTGTATTTACTTTCTAGAGTAGATTTTCCTTTCCTTTAATTCACCTTGAGGCTAGAACCCTCTAGGGAATTACCCTTTTCTAAGTGTGGAGCCAATACTTGTGGGATCCCTAGAGATTGTTTGAAACTAGCTAACAAATCCAACTCATTTTCATGAGATTGAGATAAGCTAAGTGGATCTACTCTAGATTCCTCATATCTTTAATTAATCCTCCATACTTTACTTTCATGCAATTTACTTTCATGCAATTTAATTCCATGCAATTTACTTTCATGCAATTTACTTTCATGCAATTTACTTTCATGCAATTTACTTTCATGCAATTTACTTTCATGCAATTTACTTTCATGCAATTTACTTTCATGCAATTTACTTTCATGCAATTTACTTTCATGCAATTTACTTTCATGCAATTTACTTTCATGCAATTTAATTCCATGCAATTTACTTTCATGCAATTTACTTTCATGCAATTTACTTTCATGCAATTTACTTTCATGCAATTTAATTCCATGCAATTTACTTTCATGCAATTTACTTTCATGCAATTTACTTTCATGCAATTTAATTCCATGCAATTTACTTTCATGCAATTTACTTTCATGCAATTTACTTTCATGCAATTTACTTTCATGCAATTTACTTTCATGCAATTTACTTTCATGCAATTTACTTTCATGCAATTTACTTTCATGCAATTTACTTTCATGCAATTTAATTCCATGCAATTTACTTTCATGCAATTTACTTTCATGCAATTTACTTTCATGCAATTTACTTTCATGCAATTTAATTCCATGCAATTTACTTTCATGCAATTTACTTTCATGCAATTTACTTTCATGCAATTTAATTCCATGCAATTTACTTTCATGCAATTTAATTCCATGCAATTTACTTTCATGCAATTTAATTCCATGCAATTTACTTTCATGCAATTTACTTTCATGCAATTTAATTCCATGCAATTTACTTTCATGCAATTTAATTCCATGCAATTTACTTTCATGCAATTTACTTTCATGCAATTTAATTCCATGCAATTTACTTTCATGCAATTTAATTCCATGCAATTTACTTTCATGCAATTTACTTTCATGCAATTTACTTTCATGCAATTTACTTTCATGCAATTTAATTCCATGCAATTTACTTTCATGCAATTTACTTTCATGCAATTTAATTCCATGCAATTTACTTTCATGCAATTTAATTCCATGCAATTTACTTTCATGCAATTTAATTCCATGCAATTTACTTTCATGCAATTTAATTCCATGCAATTTACTTTCATGCAATTTAATTCCATGCAATTTACTTTCATGCAATTTAATTCCATGCAATTTACTTTCATGCAATTTAATTCCATGCAATTTACTTTCATGCAATTTACTTTCATGCAATTTAATTCCATGCAATTTACTTTCATGCAATTTAATTCCATGCAATTTACTTTCATGCAATTTAATTCCATGCAATTTACTTTCATGCAATTTACTTTCATGCAATTTAATTCCATGCAATTTACTTTCATGCAATTTAATTCCATGCAATTTACTTTCATGCAATTTAATTCCATGCAATTTACTTTCATGCAATTTACTTTCATGCAATTTAATTCCATGCAATTTACTTTCATGCAATTTAATTCCATGCAATTTACTTTCATGCAATTTACTTTCATGCAATTTAATTCCATGCAATTTACTTTCATGCAATTTAATTCCATGCAATTTACTTTCATGCAATTTAATTCCATGCAATTTACTTTCATGCAATTTAATTCCATGCAATTTACTTTCATGCAATTTACTTTCATGCAATTTAATTCCATGCAATTTACTTTCATGCAATTTACTTTCATGCAATTTACTTTCATGCAATTTACTTTCATGCAATTTAATTCCATGCAATTTACTTTCATGCAATTTACTTTCATGCAATTTAATTCCATGCAATTTACTTTCATGCAATTTAATTCCATGCAATTTACTTTCATGCAATTTACTTTCATGCAATTTAATTCCATGCAATTTACTTTCATGCAATTTAATTCCATGCAATTTACTTTCATGCAATTTACTTTCATGCAATTTAATTCCATGCAATTTACTTTCATGCAATTTACTTTCATGCAATTTACTTTCATGCAATTTAATTCCATGCAATTTACTTTCATGCAATTTACTTTCATGCAATTTACTTTCATGCAATTTAATTCCATGCAATTTACTTTCATGCAATTTAATTCCATGCAATTTACTTTCATGCAATTTACTTTCATGCAATTTAATTCCATGCAATTTACTTTCATGCAATTTAATTCCATGCAATTTACTTTCATGCAATTTAATTCCATGCAATTTACTTTCATGCAATTTAATTCCATGCAATTTACTTTCATGCAATTTACTTTCATGCAATTTACTTTCATGCAATTTAATTCCATGCAATTTACTTTCATGCAATTTAATTCCATGCAATTTACTTTCATGCAATTTACTTTCATGCAATTTAATTCCATGCAATTTACTTTCATGCAATTTACTTTCATGCAATTTAATTCCATGCAATTTACTTTCATGCAATTTACTTTCATGCAATTTAATTCCATGCAATTTACTTTCATGCAATTTACTTTCATGCAATTTACTTTCATGCAATTTACTTTCATGCAATTTAATTCCATGCAATTTACTTTCATGCAATTTACTTTCATGCAATTTACTTTCATGCAATTTACTTTCATGCAATTTACTTTCATGCAATTTAATTCCATGCAATCGTCCTCCTCTCCCTCCTCGGCGTCGTTGTCACCTAGGTCGTAGCACCTTGCCGCCTCAAATCTTGAGAGGAGACCTATCCGCCGCTATGCCCGAGGATATCAAAGCCACAGGACACCGATACTTCGGACGGTAATTGCTTAACCATGAAATCTCTACCGCCTTGCGGGCAGGCGACTTCAACCTTCCCGGCACTCAGCCGGTATTCTTCGATGATGGCCGGTCGGCTTTCCTCTCTCGAGGCGGCCATATCGTAGCGACTCAAATATTTCGCCCTTTCCTCCGCCCTACTCAAGGATCCCTTAAGTTGAGCACACTCTCGCCCGGCCGTTCCGCGGACGACCGATTCCTCGCTGGCCGAGCCTTGGCGTCTTTGTCGCGACACGCTCTCGAGAACGCGACTGCGCCATCGCCAAGTCGCGCTCTCTATAAACCGTCGGTGGGTGTCCCCCCGTCCCAAATGACTCAAATTCTCTGAATTTCTACCAATATTTGAAGCCCAATCTGAAGACAAACCAAGGCCCAAGATACCAAATTGATCCAAGAGAAATTTGTGAAGAAAAATCAAGAAAAGACAAATTGGTTGGGAACCAATCGGTTGACCAACCGGTTATTAACCGATCGGCCAACCGATCGGTTCCCAACAGATTCCGTGTTAATGGTGGATTTCTCTTCCTTTTGGCTAGGTTTGATCCAATGGTTCACATCAACTCCGTTGGGCTATAAATAGGGTGAAGGTGAGGGTTTTGAGTGTGAAATATTTTGTAAAACTCCATTTGGAGAGGAGGGTCACTCTTCATTGAGAAGACCTTCCAAAATTGTAACTTTGTTACACAATAAATGAAATGTTTCACCCTTCAATTTCCTTTCTCTTCTTCTAATCCAAGGACCAAAAGGAGGATTAGATTAAGATCAGAGTTGTTGGTTTCTATTTTATTTCTTTTTCATTTTCTTCTTTATTTTCTTGTTTGTAGAATAGATTTACTTTCATGCAATTTACTTTCATGCAATTTACTTTCATGCAATTTAATTCCATGCAATTTACTTTCATGCAATGTATTTAATTCTTGTATTTACTTTCTAGAGTAGATTTTCCTTTCCTTTAATTCACCTTGAGGCTAGAACCCTCTAGGGAATTACCCTTTTCTAAGTGTGGAGCCAATACTTGTGGGATCCCTAGAGATTGTTTGAAACTAGCTAACAAATCCAACTCATTTTCATGAGATTGAGATAAGCTAAGTGGATCTACTCTAGATTCCTCATATCTTTAATTAATCCTCCATACTTTACCTTCTTGATTTTGCACTTATCCTTATTTTTCATTTGTTTGTTATTTTCCTTTATTCTTGATTTTGATTTTCCTCTCCTCTCTCTCTCAATCTTGCTTTCTTTTATTTTGCACTTATTTTCTCTCAATCTCATATTCCCTCCACGTGCATATAATCTCAAACCTAGTTTTGTTATTGTGTGCATATAACCACAACCACATTCTCAACTTTATTTTCTCCTCTTTTGTACATAATCCACAATCCACTCTCTCTTATCTCTCCACATCCACTTTCACCATTTTCTTACTTTCATTTTTATTTTAATAAACTCCTAATTATCACGCGCATAATTTGAGAACCAAAACTTGAGCAAAACTCTTCCTACTTTCCCGTTCCTCGTGGGATCGATAATCTTTTATACTATAACTTGATAAGGGTTGTATACTTGCAACTAAGGAGGTAATCACTTATTTCCCATCAAACCGCCTCTTGAAAATTAAAAAACCCGCCTTTATGACCCACGTCTCTTCGCTCGAAATTCGAAGCGCCTTTGATGGCTAAAGTACCGCTGACGTCAAGCCTTATCCCCTCCAGTAACGCCCCCTGTTGTGCCTAGAAAACTAAACCGTTATTTATGCGGTAGGCTCCACTCCGGCCCGATGACTAACAGACTGAGAACAAGTAATCTCAAAGACCGACTCAACTACCCTGGGTCGACCATCTTACGGAAGGCCATGCTAGCCCTTCAAGGCGCGAGAGCGATCAAGTCACGACGTCCCACCAGTCAATCCACCGAATCACCTCAGCCATAGAAAACAACACAAAACACAACTGCGAGAACGGAAAAACTCCTACTGCTTTCATTTATTTGATAACGAGTACAAAATACACACACCGCCAATTACATTACAAACGAATGCTTAAGACCCAAGCTACCGACCCGAGTCGGCCTCACTCGAAGAACCATCACTTGATGACCCGTCCTCCTCTCCCTCCTCGGCGTCGTTGTCACCTAGGTCGTAGCCTGCCCCCACCGCCTCAAATCTTGAGAGGAGACCTATCTGGCCGGCTATGCCCGGAGGATATCAAAGCCGACCTGGGACACCCTGATACTCGGACGGTAATTGCTTAACCATGAAATCGCTACCCGCCTTGCAGGCCAGAGCGACTTCAACCTTCCCCAGCGTACTCTGTCGGTATTCTTCGATGATGGCCGGTCGGCTTTCCTCTCTCAGGGACGACCGATACTCGCGCGACTCCAAATATTTCGCCCTTTCCTCCGCCCTACTCAAGGATCCCTTAAGTTGAGCACACTCTCTCGCTAGCCGTTCACGGACGACCGATTCCTCCGCCAACTGAGCCTTGGCGTCTTTGCGGCGACCGCTTCGAGCACGACCTGCGCCATCGCCAAGTCGCGCTCTCTATAAACTTCGTCGGACGACCCAGGTCGTCCCCCACCGTTCTGAAGACGCTGCCGGAGTTCTCCGATCTCAGCCTGCATCCTCTCACCGGACGCTTTAAGTCCCGCAATGACTTGGTCCTTAACCTCCGTTTCACGTCGCCAGTCATCGAGCTCGGCTTGCCTAATCGAAAGTTCCTTGATAACTCGGTCAAGATCCTCGTTGAGCCGCCTCGAAGGTAGATGCTTTTTCGCCTTTCATAGGCTTGTGGCTCCCGGCGCCCGACCAATGCCTCTTCCTCCACCAAACAACCCTAGCCGATAACTCCGCAGATCACATGCACCGACATCGAATCGCCTTCAAAATCTCCCTATCCTCGCAAGCTAAACCGCTCTACCGCTTTCCTCAGATATAGCTTGACCTTAATACCGACGAAGCGGACGCCCAAATGACACGGCCAGGTCATGCCTGGCCGCTCCCTTCGTAACGTCCGGCTGGGAGAGCGTTCCCATCATCGAGTCACACACCTTACTCCATTCTCCTCGACCTCGGCCGTAATAGCGAAGGCCACCCCAGAACAAAGCTCGCCCTCGAGCACCGCCGCCTTTCTTCCGAGGTGCGGCGCCAGTGGCCGACCCCCAGATCCGGCTCAGATCACTCCCCATGGTATACCGCCCCACGGGAGTCTCCCCGACATAGCTTCGGCCACACTGGTTCGAGGCCGACCTCCTCCTCCGCTCGCCGATAGTCGGTCGCCCTTCGTTCTCCGATTCTAATAACTCTTCTATCGGTGCTCCACACTTCCCCGCTCGTCAGCACCTCTACACGGGCTGGTCTTCGCTGAAGTCCTTCAGAATCAGTGTCCGCTGGCTTGGCGACACCTTCGGATGTTTGTCGCTCAGCGTTCGTCCCCACACCGCCTCTCGCCGCCTCCTCCCCGGCCTGAACCCTCCAAAGACGACTCGCGCCGCTGCCGTTTGGCCGACCGAACTAACCCCTCTTCGGGTTCTTCAAGGAACTCCTCATCCGAAGTAGGCTCAGCCCTCGACGCTCTCCCAATTATCCCCCCGAAAGTCACGTTATGAGCCCTCGCCTCATCGGAAGGGCCAGGAGGGGTGGAAGAAATCCCATGAAGCCGCAAGACTGATTTGTCAAGCAAAGCGTCCATTGTACGTGGCCCCGTGTATTGAAGGATCTGCTCCAACTCACGGCGGTGCTCGGCCGACAAGGGTTTAGGCTCCAGAGTTTCTCTTCTAATCTCTGGCCAAGATGCACACCCTAAATTCGAGTCGTCCCCGGTGACCCAGACGAACCTATCTTTCCACCCTTTGATCGATTTGGGCAAATCAAGGACAACCTTGAATTCTCCCGACATCTGAAGATAGTAATGAGGCGTCTTCTGGACCGTAATGCCGACCAAGTGGCTCAGCACGCTCATCGTTGGCCGAATCGAGAGCCAACGACAGATGACGGTGAAGCCGACCAATATGGCTATCGAGTTTGGCGTCATTTGCATTGGAGACACACCTAGCTCATCAAACACCTTTCGGAGAAAGGGATGCAGTGGCAGCCGAAGGCCGCATTCCAAGTGCTTGAGATACAGAGGAGCCCTCGGTTCACCGTGGCTGTACACCGGAGATGATTTCGCCGGAGCCTCCAACTTGTAACCCTTCGGAATGTCAAACTTCGAGCGCAAAGACTTCATCTGCGCCTGAGTAACCTTCGAGCGGAACTCGTCAAGCTGCTTATGACGATCGGAATCCATACCAGATCTGTATCGCTCGCCGGAGAATCGCCTGAATTTGTGGTTGAAGAGAAAAGCGGATGCCTTCTCCCCACTCACCACTCCGTATTTATATGGTGGAACCCACTGACGCCACACCTTTTTGCGATCAACGGAGAAGATTGAAACCCCACTCCCGAGGCGCCGCTTCGGGAGACGAAAAGCAACCCTACCTATTCCCACGGGGCCCCACTTTTGCACCCAGAAGGCGAAACGCCAATGGCCAGGGAACTGCCCGCTGACATCAGCCACGTCCCATCGATGAGACGTTCGAACCCCCTCTGGAGCCCTCTCCTGTCCAAGGCTGCGATGCTCATTTCACTTGGACTCGTTTCCAACCGACTCCAAGCGAAAGGGGCCAACTGTTATGGTCATAACCACTAACTAGTGATTAAGGAGAAAAAACGAGGCGCTGACACGGATAAACGCTCGCCTGTCAACAAAAACAGACACGAGCCTCCGCACCCGACCCATAAGGCGGCCGGCGCCTACCGACCCCGCCATGGTCCAATGAACGACTATCACCACAGCCGACGCGAGAGGCGGTGCAAGTCGGCCCGTCAACAACTCTCTCCCGCGGACGACGCGAAAGGCGGTCGTCGCCCATGGCCATTGGGTAGCCAGAGCTGGCTGCGTCGCTGCCCCCACCGTGCGGCGTAGGGGCGACCAGCTATCACCTCCCAACGCTAGTGCGCTTTCGGACGGCGCGAAGGCGGTGCTAGTCGTCCTCCCAACCCGTCACCCATTATAGCCGCATCCAACCAGTTGTCGGCCCCTCCCAACAATGCGAAGCGAATCTAGACCGCCCTCTTCTCAGCCGCCCGTCCACGGGGCGGCGAAAAGCGACCACTGCCGTCCCTTTCGGTGATTACCTCGAGGGCGTCGAGAAGCGTCGCAGTCGGCCACCCGGCCTCGGCTCCGCCTACCTCACCTGCGTGGCTCCCTCGCTCAAGCGGCGGCTATCACGATTTTCGAACCCATCAACATGCATTAAATGCCTTGACCCCTTAACTCCCCATCTCTCACGGTATTTAAGGCACCTCGGACCCATGCGGCTATAAGCCGTCAATCCCATCCCATTAATGGCGAATAGACCACACTAACCCTCGAGTTACCCGCAACTTGACACTGTAAAGGCCGGCCCCATAGCGGAGACAAAAGGCGGCAGGCCAACCGGCTCACTGCGTGGAAGAGAGGCTGATTCATCGGTGGTTCCTTAACCGATGGAAAGAGCGAAAATACCCCTTAACCCTAGGTATAAATGGCAGCGTGAGCAATGAACCAAGTAAGTGATCTTTTTGAGTGAATTCTGCTCCATTAGATTATCTCCCTCTTTGCTAACTTGACCGTCGGAGGAACCACAGGAGATCCCTCCGCCTTCTCCCCACTCACCACCCGTATTTATATGGTGGAACCCATCGACGCCACACCTTTTGCGATCAACGGAGAAGATTGAAACCCCACCCCGGCGCCGCCGAGGCAAAAGCAACCCTACCTATTCCCACGGGGCCCCACTTTTGCACCCAGAAGGCGAAACGCCAATGGCCCGAATCGCCCGACATCAGCCACGCCCCATCGATGAGACGTTCGAACCCTCTCGAGCCTCTCTGTCCAAGGTGCGATGCTCATTTCACTTGGACTCGTTTCCAACCGACTCCAAGCGAAAGGGGCCAACTGTTATGGTCATAACCACTAACTAGTGATTAAGGAGAAAAAACGAGGCGCTGACACGGATAAACGCTCGCCTGTCAACAAAAACAGACACGAGCCTCCGCACCCGACCCACAAGGCGGCCGGCGCCTACCGACCCCGCCATGGTCCAATGAACGACTATCACCACAGCCGACGCGAGAGGCGGTGCAAGTCGGCCCGTCAACAACTCTCTCCCGCGGACGGCGCAAAGCGGTGCGATCGTCCATACGCCAATTAGGCCGAGCTATTTCACGTCGCTCGCCCCCACCGGACGACGTAGGGACGGCCAGCTATCACCTCCCAACCGCTAGTCTGCTCGGACGACGCGAAAGGCGGTGCTAGTCGTCCTCCCAACCCGTCACCCATTATAGCCGCATCCAACCAGTTGTCGGCCCCTCCCAACAATGCGAAGCGAATCTAGACCGCCCTCTTCTCAGCCGCCCGTCCCCTGGGACGACGCGAAAGGCGGCCCTGGCCGTCCCTTTCAGTTGATTACCTCGAGGGACGTCCCGAGAGGCCGTGCGAGTCGGCCACCCGGCCTCAGCTCCCGCCTACCTCACCCTGCGTGGCTCCCTCCGCTCAAACGACGGCTATACAGTACTCGAACCCATCAACATCGCATTAAATGCACTGACAGCCCCTTAACTCCCCCATCTCTCACGGTATTTAAGGCACCTCGGACCCATGCAGCTACAGGCGCCGTCAATCCCATCCCATTAATGGCGAATAGACCACACTAACCCTCGAATTACCCGCAACTTGACACCTGTAAAGGCCAGCCCCCATAGCAGACAAATAAGACGCTCAGCCAACCACTGGCTCACACGTGGAAGAGAGGGCTGATTCATCAGTGGTTCCTTAACCGATGGAAAGACGAAAATACCCCCTTAACCCTAGGTATAAATGGCAACGTGAACAGCGAACCAAGTAAGTGATCTTTTTCAGAGTGAATTCCTGCTCCATTAGATTATCTCCCTCTTTGCTAACTTGACCGTCGGAGGAACCACCGGAGATCCCAACTCCGCCTTTTCCACAGGTCATTCTTTCTGCTGTAGGTGAATCCTTTGACTGGAATCAGCGTCACTGGGCATTAGGAGAGAAGGCGGACTCCGCTCTCTTAAAAGCTAAACTCATCCGAGGTTAGTGACTGTGATTATATACATCAACAATGAACTACTCTCTTTTTATCATATTTTACTTTAGATTTATTAAGCATAGACTATCAAACCACTTAAGGAAAGTATAACCCATCAAATTATCATCCAAGTAACATCAATATTCATGAAAAGAATAATAACTAGATAGTAATTCTAGAATTCATAAGTATAACCTATCAAACCACTCAAGATGAGCATAGATTAGCAAATTCTTCTTCTACCAATTAGTTCTCTAGTTGATTATCCCACGATGATTATTTTAAGCACAAGAGAATAATCCATAAATTATAAAAGAAAATAAACTAGTTTCATATAATTCAAGAATTCCTATAAGAATTAGTTCCTCATTTTACAAAATAAAAATAAGAAAATAAAAACATAAAAGAACAACAAAAAAATCTAAACTAAAAGAAAATAAAACTAACTACAAAAATAGGAACAAGAGCAAGAAAATAAAAATCTAAACTATGAGCATAAAGAAAATCTAACTAATAAACATAAAAAGCATAAAAGTGATTCTACACTATAAAAGAAAGATGCATAAAAATAAAAAGAACATGAAAAATAAACAACAAAATAAAGAAGCATAAAAGTGAATCTACTCTACAAGACATCAAAATAAATCCAATCTACCAACATAAAAAGAAAATAAAATAAAATCCTGAAACATGAATTTCTAAAGCAAGAAAATAAAAAGAAAAAAGAAAACTTACATTGCAAGGGTTGGCCCTTGAGATAAAATCTTTATCTTCATCTTCATCAATAAAGAAGAAGAAAAGAAATTTTAAAAGGTGGAAAAATAATTATTTTCATTAATTGCAAATAAATTTTATAATTTTGAAAGGTCTTCTCAATTAAGAGTAACCCTCCTCTCTAAATAGAGATTATTATAAAATTTTCACACTCTCAAGCCCTAACTCTACCCCTCTATTTATAGATAATAAGAATCTCACACAACCCTTAGATTTATCTTGGCCCCAAGTAACCCTCATAACCATAGGATCTCTCAAAATAATCTATACTCTTGATTCAATACGTGAGAGATGGGCTTTGTGAGCTTCATTTCTTTTGTATTTAATTCATTTAAGACTCTTGGACTTCTCTTAAATGCTCTTGGACTTCTTAGAATTTAGCTTGGCCTTCAAATATTTGAATATGTATAAATTAAATTTGAATTTCTATCATTATCTATTGCTACTGATAAAATTTCTAGAATCTAGAACTCTGGATGACTCTATCTTATCGAGATAGGCGATTTTCATATATAATATATTAAATTTGTCTTTCCGGATTGGAAGATATCGTCTTTTCTTTACGGCTGACCATCCTGAGCACGAATGTGATTTTATTTCTTTCCAGATTTGATTTAATTCTCAATTACACACTAAGTTATTAATAATTACTGATCTAGAAAATGATGAGTGCTAAGATTTTACTTTTAAACTTAGTAGTGGGCTTTGGATTTAGGCATTCTGGACTTTATTAGAGATCTTTTGGGCTCGAAATAATCTTCATTTAAGCTCTTATTCAACAATTCTTTTTTTCTATAATTTAAGAGAAAAATATGTTATTAATGATATATTTATTCAAATAAAATAGATAATGAGGGTATAAAAGTGTAATAAAATATGATGATCATGATAACAAGAAGCTTGTGAGAAAAATTCTTCGTTCTTTTCAAGGGATTGAGAACCAAAGTTAATGGCTATTGAAAAATTATAAATTTTTCTAAATTAACTCTTGAGAATCTTGTAGGGGATCTTCTCACCTTTAAAGTGTGATTAAAAGAAAGAGAAGATGATTTAGAATATAACTCAAAAAGCAGTTGTTAGTCTTGAAGGCTAAAAAGGAGAAATCCTGATCCAAGAAGAAGAAATAGTTAAGCTCAAGTTTTGAAGATGAAAATAGTCAAGTTGGGCTAATTGTGAAAGGGTTCAAGTCATTTCTCAGAATAAAAAATGGACAAAAATGCCTGCAAAATAGGCATAATCAATATACAAATAAGGTAAATAAATATTCTTCTTGTGAACTTGAAACTGAACCTATTTATTACCATTGTAGGAAACTAGGTCACTACAAGAAAAAATACCCATTGAACAAGAAGGACAAGAAGATAGAGGGTAAAAGTTTAAAAGTGATAACTTGGGACATGATGAGTGCTGAAGAATCAAAAGTTGGCTTGAGCAAGGATGAGAAGAAAGCAAATCTATATCTTATGGAGAGAAAAAGTATAACTTTAGATTCATAACAAGATGAAACACATGACTCTAAAAGTAAAAGTTTAGAAAATGAGATATATCCTTCATATGATCAGTTATATTCCAAGTATAATGAAATGTTGGAACAATTTGAGAAAAGTGCTGAAAACTATGAAGTGACAAAAAGAGTGAAGACAAATTTAAGGAAAGAAAATAAAATCTTATGTAAGAAAGTTGAATCTCTTTCCCTAAATTTGGATTCACATAATTCATATTGTGATATCGCCACGACTAATTGCACACAATGTTCTCATTATCAAGATAAAAATTCATGTTTATTTAAGCAACAAGATAATAAAATCATTGAAAATGAAATATTGGTTGCTAAAGTAAATGAATTATTGTGTGAACTATCTTCTAAATAAATAAAGTTTAAAACTAAGTGCACCACTATTGTTTCGAAAATGAACAAGTAAAATCCAAAAATATTAACTTGAAAAAGACCGTCAAAAATTTTCATTGGGTTCTAAAGGCTTAAACATGGTCCTTTCCAATTAACGATTTGCAAAAGCTAAAATTGGGCTTGGTTATTTCTATTCAGTTAACATAAAAGTTTTAACTTTCATTTATAAAATTGGGCTTGGTTATTTCTATTCAGGTTAACATAAAAGTTTTAACTTTTATTTATAAAAGAAAATAATTTAATTCTTTTTCACTCATTTTGAATGCATCATCTACAATGTGTACTTTATGTGATAGAATGAGTCATATTTTAATGAATTGTCATATGCAATATACAGTTAAAATTGTTAAACAGATTTGGGTACCTAAAGGTACAATTGCTAACCAATGTGGACCTATGTGCATACCTAGATCACACCTATCTGCTTTTCTGTAGGGCTGCAAGAAGATCGAGGATTGAGGCAACACACAAGAGTTGCTCGAAGGAGTGCGAGATTGATATCCAATCCTTGGTCTAAGAGAAAAATAAGGTGAAACAGGTTTTTCGTATTGTTTTCCTTTTCACTTTAAATGGGTAAGTTTTTATCTCAGGTATATTTTCCTTTACCCAGCTGTATCATATGTTTTTCTCTTTTCTTTTTATTTTTTGCATTTTTAGATTTTTTTGGACATGTATATTCTTTGGTGATGCTTAAGATACTTGGTCTGTACTAACTTATTATCTGCACTATGGTTGATAGATAGTTAGTTTAGTAAGTATCTTATATTTGCATGCTCACTTTCATGTTGTATGCACAAAGGTTTTGGATTTTTTTATTTCTTTTTCTTTTTCTTTTTAGGGTTTTTTATTTTTTATCAAAATCACAACAAAATTTCTCTTTCTTTTTTCCTTTAAAAATGAAAAACCTTTGACATGCCTATGTATATGCTTTCACAAGATTGATTTGGATGATATTATCTTTTGGTATATAGGCTTGATTGTGTCACACAAGTTTATGTATGGTTTTTCAATCTATATGTATGTATTTTTGTACATAATGATCAAAGAAGATTACATGACACTTTGTTTACATGAGATATTTCACGCTAGAATTTCACACAACTATTTCTATACTTATCATGTTTTGTGCGGTGAAATAGTGGTAGAGAGTCTTGGCTAATGCATAATTCTTTAAGCTTTATATGTACAAAAGTGCATTTGTTGGTGAGGTGAAATAGTGGTAAATATTTAGTTTATAGATATTTTTTGGTTATATCAAGTGTTTTTGAATTAATTTTTGACTTGGCTAATGCATAATTCTTTAAGCTTTATATGTAAAAAGTGCATTTGTTTAAATTATCAATTAAATAATAAGAGTGTATTCTTTAAAAGATGATCAAAGATCCACACTCTTATGAAATCTAGAAAATTGAGTGTATTCATTAACAGATTGTCAAATACCCACATTCATGGATTTGTATTTGTGCATATCTCAAAGGGTAGTTATCTTGTACTGAATATATTTTATATTTAGAGATGGTGTGAATCGCCTTCCAAAACAATAGCGTTCTTCCTCCTAAGTCCTGTATGATTGAGCTGATAGACCGACACTTCGGTCCCTAGTCTCTAAGGTTGAGATAGTTCAAGTCTTCTTATTGCTCAACAGTCACTTTGATATACCTGAATTTATCCAATGAACTAGTATAAGTCTTTTCACTATTTATTTCACACACTTTACACTGATATTTAATCTTTTGTGTGTGCTTTTCGACATGTTTTCTCTTGTATTCATGTGTTTTGTCATTACATTTTGATCCCTTGTGCTATTTTTTCTATAAATATTTTATGTGAACCGGTGTGCTTTTCTCTCCCGTAAACATTTTGGATGATTTTTATCTAAAATTCTCTTGTCTGAAGTATATCCATTAGTGTGTTTTTTTTGCACTTTTGCTAATAACGAAAGGAGGAGAATTTGGTGAAATTTGATTATTTGATGCATGAGTGAGCTTCTCTCTAAGTGGTTTCGTGTTTTAATTTTTTTAAATTTTTTTTGAAACACTCGATGCATTGTTTTAGGGGGAGTTTTTATAATACTTGTGCTTAATTACACTTATCATGAATGAATTAATGTAGGGGAGCTTTGCGTATCATTTATTTTTTGCATGAGAGTGTATTTGTACTTATTATTGTTGTTTATATTGATCACTATATTTTATTGCACTTTTGTTCCCTCATTATCTACTTTATTGAGTTATCTTGCTAATTTCATGTGTTTTATAAATTTGCTGAAAATAAAGAAAATATCAAATAAAAGATCAAAGAAGCCCAAAAGATCTTTATTTAAAGCCTAAAAGAAGTCTAAAGGAAGCCCACAAAGCCCAAAAGCCCAAGAGGAGACGAGTCAACAAGTTAACCAAGAAGATAAATTCTGTTATAGACTAATCGATGAGCTAATCAATAGGATAATCGATTAGTTTCTAACAGAATGTAATGAATGACTGATTTTAATTTCTTAGAGCCCAAGTTTGATCCAAGGGCTGATATTGATTGTTGTAGATTATAAATAAGGGTAGAGAGTGAAAGTGAGGGATATGAAAAATTTTGTAAAACTCTATATTGGAGATAAGAGCTCCTCTTTTGAGAAGACCTTCCAAATTATAAAACTTTAGTTTCAGAACAAAAATTAAAAAATTCTTTTTAATTTTCTTCTTCTATGTTGATGAACATTTGCTTCAAGAGGGCCCCAATCCTTGCAATGTAAGTTTTATTTTTATTTTTTATTTCTTATTTAGAAGTGCATGTTTAGAATTTTATTTCTGGTATTTAATTTATACTTTATTTTATGCTTTGTAATTTAGGATTTATTTGACTTTTTATTCTTGCTTTCTAGGAGTAATATGAGTAACTAATTTCTTTAGAATATCTAGGAATAGATGAAGCTAGTTTAATTTCTATTTGATTTTTGAATTGCTCTCATTATCTACTTTATTGAGTTATCTTGCTAATTTCATGTGTTTTATAAATTTGTTGAAAATAAAGAAAATATCAAATAAAAGATCAAAGAAGCCCAAAAGATCTTTATTTAAAGCCTAAAAGAAGTCTAAAGGAAGCCCACAAAGCCCAAAAGCCCAAGAGGAGACGAGTCAACAAGTTAACCAAGAAGATAAATTCTGTTATAGACTAATCGATGAGCTAATCAATAGGATAATCGATTAGTTTCTAACAGAATGTAATGAATGACTGATTTTAATTTCTTAGAGCCCAAGTTTGATCCAAGGGCTGATATTGATTGTTGTAGATTATAAATAAGGGTAGAGAGTGAAAGTGAGGGATATGAAAAATTTTGTAAAACTCTATATTGGAGATAAGAGCTCCTCTTTTGAGAAGACCTTCCAAATTATAAAACTTTAGTTTCAGAACAAAAATTAAAAAATTCTTTTTAATTTTCTTCTTCTATGTTGATGAACATTTGCTTCAAGAGGGCCCCAATCCTTGCAATGTAAGTTTTATTTTTATTTTTATTTTTTATTTCTTATTTAGAAGTGCATGTTTAGAATTTTATTTCTGGTATTTAATTTATACTTTATTTTATGCTTTGTAATTTAGGATTTATTTGACTTTTTATTCTTGCTTTCTAGGAGTAATATGAGTAACTAATTTCTTTAGAATATCTAGGAATAGATGAAGCTAGTTTAATTTCTATTTGATTTTTGAATTGCTCTCTTTTTGTGCTTAATTGATTATGCTTAGGATAATCAACTAGAATAATAATTGGTAGAAAAAGTATTTGATAGACTATTCCTATCTTAAATGGTTTGACGGTTATATTTTTTCAATTCTAGAAGTGCTTTCTAGTTGTTTCTTTCTATTCATGAATGGTGATATTGCTTGGATATGAAGTTGATAGGTTATGTCTGTCTTAAATAACTTGATAATCAATGCTTAAGAAATCTAGTGATATGAGAATTAAAAAAGAGTAGTTCTAAACTCTAAATAGAAATTGGCTAGTGGATTCCATCATAGTTCCTAGTTTCATAACTAGATTTTCTTTTAACTCTTTTATTTGCCTCCTCTCTTGGTTTTGTTCTCCTTTTTGTTTGTCCTTTTATTTGCATCAAATCAACACCCAAACCAGCCATTCTCTCTTTTTTACTACAATTCAAGAACCACTCTAGGATCTTTTTTAAACCACACCTTCCTCGTAGGATTGGCACTTGCATGCTACACACACATAAGGTTGCACTTGCAACGTTTATAATTATAACTCATCAAGTTTTTGGTGCCGCTACCAAGGTAGGTGCTTGTATTTAGGAATTTTTCTATTTTGATTCTCTAATTTGTGTGTTCATTGTGAAGGATTGAGTAAGAAGAAGATTAAAAATTGAAGAAGAAGATTTGCTTCACAAAGGATCAACCTCTTGCAAAGATGAGTTCTCTTTTTTATGATTTTTTATTTCACCCTCTAGTTAGGATTCTCACAATTTGTGACAAATAAGTAACTAAAAAAATTTCTTGTTCACCATAATAAAATCCACCAATAACTTGAACAACTACTAAACAATATAATAATTCAAACAAGAGCTCTATTTCTCACATTTACTTGTTTGAACCTAATTTAAAAAAATTGCCTTAGAAATAATTGCTTTAGGCATCTACTTGTAGTTGCTTTCATTTCTTAGGGTTGCGTTTGCACATAGTTAATAGGGATCACCAAATTGATATTGCGCATTTTGATTTGTGCACACACTTAAAAATATTTCTAAGGGCAAAAACCCAAATCAAGATAAAGTGAGGGATTTAATCACCCTTTCCTTAGCCCAAAAATTACTTAATTTCTTATTAAATAAACTCAAGCCTTAAACTTCATTATAAGTTGACCCTTAAGGATTTGATTTCAATAGGAAATAAAAAAATTCTTAAGTGAACCAGTTTAAGTTTATTTGACTCCGTTGGTGTCTAAGGCATGGTTTAAGGGTTGCATAAGGTGCCCTGCAAGAAACAATGATCTTAAATGGCCTCCGACCTCCCTCTAATCCTATCCTTACTTGGTTAACTAATCAAGTAAACTTAGGTCGTTCACTAAAGAAATTTTTGGTTAGGAGCTAGTCTAGTGGAGTTTAGACTTAACCCTAGGAATGAGGAGTGATTGATTAAGTGGTTTGTCTTTTAATTTGTTTAGTTAGGTTTTATTTTCTCCTTCTTTTCTTTTATAAATGTCTTTTAGATCTTTTAGTTTTCTAAAAAATATAAAAATACAAAAATACAAAAAGAGTTTCATTAGTATATGCATGTTTGGATCAAGGATAATACAAAATATTTAGTTCATGTTGAATTTGAACCAAAAGAAATTGATAATCGTAATCAACTCATTCTTTAGAATATGTGTTATCCTATTAGGAATTCAATCCCTGGCATTAGACTTCACAATGTTAATTGTGCTGATTATGAGCTTAGACCTCACTTCATAAACACGTTTTCCAAATTTTAAAGAAACGGGTATGAAGATGCTTACATTTTTATATTTGAGTTTGAGGAAGTCCGTCTTATAATAAAAATTAGAGAGTTAAGCGAGGATGCAATCAAGCTCAAATTTGTCCCCTTTGCTCGAAAGATAAGGCTAAAAAATGATTGTATAGCTTACCCATAATTCTATCTCCACTTGGGATAAATTTATTACCGTTTTTCTAACAAATTATTCCCAATTCATAAAACAATAAAGCTTAGGAACAACATTCAGACTTGTAAGTTAATCCCAGGGGAACTATTTTGGAAGTATTTTGATAGATTTAATAATCATCTTATCCAATATCCTCATTATGGTTTTGAGAAGTGATGTTTATGCTAAATTATCTATAAAGGATTGGATTATTTTTCAAAGACATTATTAGAACCTACGTGTCAAGGAAATTTTATGAAGAAAAATACTGATGAAGTTTGAAAATTTCTAGAAAACATATCTGAAAAAAACTATGTAATGATGATGAAAGAACAACGTTATCACTTCCCTCAGCCAAATCTAGTGGTTTGTCCTTAGAGTGATAGCCTCTAAAGCAAATATGACTACAATCCTGAGTCTATTAGAAGTCTTAGAAACCAAAAATAGATCTCCTGCTCATATCAACCAAGTTTCTTTCTCATGATGTCATAATCGCTTGTCTCCGACTCAAGTTTCAGAAGAATGTCCTCATTTAGGAAACAACCAACCACTTGATCAAGTGAACGCTACATTCCAGGATCCTAGAAATGATCCATTTTCTCCAACTTACAATTCAGCTTGGAGAAATCATCCTAATTTTGCATGAACAAGATAAATTTATTGAAAAATATAAATTTCACTCCCCCTTCAATTCCGCAACTTCTTTGGGGAAATACAGGTTCGTTCAACAGTCATGATAATTTTCATGATCCATAACCCAATCTTTCATATCAAAATTAGCCTCCTCGTAATCAATCTGTTAATTCTATTCTACCGAATTCTGACCATGAGAAACGACTTAGTGTCTTAGATAAAGGATTACAAGCTATAATGAAGGCATCTATATAGTCAACCGCTATGTTGACTCAATCATGAAGCACTCTAAATTCCTTTATACAAGCATTGAGGTTTGAATGCTAACACTCAAGCTATAGCTAGATTAGAGACTCAGTTAGGACAACTAACTAATGTAGTGAGTGAAAGAGAAAAAAGAACATTCCGAGTCAGTCGGTTACCAATCCTAAGGACATAGGACCAGATCAATCCAATCCTGCTCAAGTTAATGCAGTCCACACATTAAGGTCAGGAAAATAGATTGATAACCAGATTAGAATGCCTCCTCACCAAGCTCCTCCTTCTTCTATACAATTTGCTGAGTCTGAACAAACATTCTCTCATTTTGATAACATGTGCAATCACCATCTTCTACTGATGACCAAGAACTTGAGATCGAACCCGACCTCAATCTAGATGGATAAAAGCTCATTGCTCCCTTTCCAGATAGACTCAGACCTAGGAAAAACTCTCCTCAGATGAATAAGATCTTAGAAATATTTAAGCAGGTCAAAGTCAATATCGCTCTCTTAGATGCCATCCAAAAAATCTCATCTTTTGTAAAATTCTCGAAGGATTTGTGCACTAAGAAAAGTGCAACCAATGTTCCTAAAAGGTCTTTTTAGATGCTACTACCAGTGACATTCTTTCAAAGTCCATGCCCCTGAGCTATACGGATCTAGGTTATCCTACTATTTCATATATCATAGGTAATACATTTAATAATAAGGTATTTCTAGACTTAGGAGATAGTGTAAATCTTCTTTCTTATTTAGTCTATTAATAGCTAGCGGTAAGAGAATTGAAACCAACTAGATGCACCATTTAATTAGCTGATACATTTGTGAAGATACTCAAGGGAAAGATAAATGATATTTTGATTAAGATTGGAGAGTTTATATGTCCTATTGATTTCATAGTCTTAGAAACGCAGCCTGTTTCTAATCTCAAGGGTGAGTTACCAATTATTTTAGGAAGACCGTTCTTAGCCACTTTAAATGCTCTGATCAACTGTAGAACAGGTCAAATGATATTGTGCTTTGGGAATATAACGGTAGATCTCAACATATTTAATCTAAGAAAAGAATCGAGTGATCCATCAGACCAACCCCTAGAAAAAAATTTCATTCAAGGAATGTCTAGCGAACAGTTAGAGGAAGAGTTTAAGTCAGACTTTAGCCCACTTGACCTGAGTTTTGTAGAAATTTTTGGTGAAGAGAACAGATTCATAGAGGAGTTAGAATCAGAATAAGTCTTTAAGAAGAAATGCACTGAGTTAGACACAAGTTTCACTAATCTCAGCTTCGAAGAACTCTTTGCCGATGAACTTAGGTTCCTAGAAGATATGCATCAATCAGCCTATCATGCCGCAACCTTGAATCCTAGGTCTGAGGAAATTTTTAAAGAAGAGCTGGTTTTGTTAAGACAAACTTTTATTCATGTGGAATCTGAGATCAACTCTGAAACTAGCTTTCTAATTGATTGGCATCAAAAAATCAAGATGCATGATAAATTTAACTTTACATATTACCCACTACCAAGATGATTCTGTCTTACTAAGCCTAAGTTGACTGAGCAATTAAGCCGGAGGCATATTTCTATACTTAATCACATAAGCCAAATTGTGTTGGGATCAAATCTATATATATATATATATATATATATATATATATATATATATATATATATATATATATATATATATATATATATATATATATATATATATATATATATATATATATATATATATATATATATATATATATATATATATATATATATATAAATCTCCTATAAACTTAAGTTTATAGGGAATAGTCATACACCAACTTTTCTATCCATTGATGTTGCATTGGGATCCATGAAAGATATGAAGCCCATTTTGAGATTTGTGCGTCTCTTGATGGCACAAATCTAAAGGCAACATTAATGGATAAAAAAGTTGGTGTATACTATTCCCTATAAACTTAAGTTTATAGAATATATATATATATATATATATATATATATATATATATATATATATATATATATATATATATATATATATATATATATATATATATATATATATATATATATATAAGGCTCTATAAACGTAAGTTGATAGGAGGAGTGTCCACCAACTTTTATATCCATTGATCTTGCCTTGAGATCCGTGAAATCAAGATGCACATAAATCTCAAAGTGGGCTTTATATCTTTCACTTAATCCCAAGGCAATATCAATGGATAGAAAAGTTGGTGGATGACTATTCCCTATCAACTTAAGTTTATAGAGCCTTCTCTCTCTCTCTCTCTCTCTCTCTCTCTCTCTCTCTCTCTCTATATATATATATATATATATATATATATATATATATATATATATATATATATATATATATATATATATATATATATATATATATATATATATATATATATATACATAAGAAAATAAAATTAATCAAGAGGCTTGGGAATTGATTGCAACAAAGAGTTATCATTTTCTTTTCAGAACTTTAAATAAATTTCTAAGTTAAGCTTAATTTTGTATAACTACAATGAAAAGATTTTCTAAAAACATAACCTGGAGTTATGCATAAAAATATTTTTTGAGTTAAAACTAGCTTTAATTAGATTGTTTAAAGATATCAAATGAATTAATTCTTAATTAACTTCTTCAAATTGGTAAGTTGATCAAATTTTATGGGTGTATTCACTATAAACCCTCACGAGACTACAACTCTTCCTCTAGGGTAACCTAGGGTTTAAAAGCTTGTTGCATACGCTAAATCCAATTGCGATTCCTGCGAAAGTAAGTTAGGATATTTTCTTTCTTTCTTTTTTATTTTTTTCTTTGCTAGAGGACTAGAAATTTACGTGTGGAGATATTTAATTACTATATTTTATCACACTTTTATACCCTCATTATCTATGTTATTGAATAAATATACTTGCTAATTTTATGTGTTTTATGAATTTGTAAGAAATAAATAAATTATCAAATAAAAGATCAAAGAAGTTCGAAAGACCTTTACTTGAAGCCTAAAAGAAGCCTAAAGGAAGCCCACAAAGCCCAAAAGCCTAAGAGGAGATGAGTCAACAAGTCAACCTAAGAAGACAAATTCTATTACAGACTAATTGATGAGCTAATCGATTAGCTATTAGCTAATCGATGGGCTAATCGATTAGATTCTAACAGAATGCAATGAATGGCTGATTTTAATTTCTTGGAGCCCAAGTTTAATTTAACAGTTGATATTAATTGTTGTAGGCGGTAAATAGGGGTAGAGAGTGAGGATGAGGGATATAAAAAGTTTTGTAAACTCCATTTTGGAGAGGATGGCTACTCTTTTTGAGGAGGCTTCCCAAATTGTAAAACTTTAGTTTTACAATAAAAATAAATTTTTTTCTCTTTTTAATTTTATTTTTCTCGTGTTGATGAAGATTTACTTTAAGAGGGACCAACCCCTTACAATGTAAGTCTTTATTTTCTCTTTTATTTCTTGTTTAGAATTCCATGTTTAGGATTTAATTTCTTGCTTTTAATTCATGCTTTGTTTTATGCTTTGTAATTTAGGATTTCTTTACTTTTTATTCTTTCTTTCTAGGAGTAGTATGAGTAGCTAATTTCCTTAGGATATCTAGGATTAGATGAAGCTAGGTTAATTTCTATTTAATTTTATAATTGCTCTCTTTTTGTGCTTAATTGATCATGCTTAGGATAATCAAATAGGATAATAGGTAGAAAAAGAATTTGATAGATTATTCTTATCTTAAATGATTTGGTAGTTATATTTTTTAATTCTAGAAGTGCTTTCTAGTTATTTTTTCTATTCATGAATGGTGATATTGCTTGGATATGAATTTGATAGGTTATTTCTATTGTAAATAACTTGATAATCCATGCTTAAGAAATCTAGTGATATGAGAATTAAAAGAGAACTGATCTAGAATCTAAATAGGAAATAGCTAGTGGATTCAATCGTAGATTTTAGTTTCATAACTAGATTTTTTACCTCTTTTATTTATTTTCTCTCTTGGTTTTATTCCCCTATTGTTTTAGACATTTTATTTACATCAAGTCAACACCAAACGAACAATTCTCTCTTTTCTACCATAATTCAAGAACCACTCTAGGATATTTCCTAGATTACACCTTCCTTGCGGGATTGACACTTGCATGCTACCAACTCTAGGAAATTTTAAAAGAAGAGCTGGTTTTATTAAGACAAACTTTTATTCATGTGGAATCTGAGACCAACTCAAACTAGCTTTCTAGTTAATCGGCATTGAAAAATCAAGATGCATGATATATTTAACTTTACATATTACCCACTACCAACTTGCCATCAAATGCTGCGAAAATTATCAAAAATCTCGGAGAGTACAGCATTCAAGCACATCATAGAGTTTATCATTTTAGACTTCTTTCAAATTCAAGGAAGAATTTTTAGTAATAGTGTAGGAACTGATGTAAAATGTGAGTTTTTATTTTAACCCTTTGTTCTCATCTTTATTCTCAGGTCCCATCAAGAACAATGAAAAAAATAATAAGAATAAGGATAAGAATAAAAAATAGAATTTGTTTTTATCTCGTTTGGAAAGTTTCTTTTTCTTTTGTTTAAAAAGAGAAAAAAAGAAAGAAAAAAGGGAAAATTTTTTGCTACACCCTCCTCTTACACATCAAAATTAAAGGTAATTACAGTTTTTTTTATCATTTTATCTTTGTTCAACGTCAGCGATCAAATATAAGTGCTTTATTTGTTATCTACTTTACTTTTTGTATCATATATTTTGCATTGAGGACAACACAAAAGTTAGGTATAGGGGTGGGCACTAGTTATCTTTTCTTTTCTTATATTATTTTATCTTTGTTCAACGTCACTAATCATCCGATACAATTGAGAATAGAGAACAAGCACTAATCATCCAATAGAAATAAAAACAGAACACAAGTACACAATGCTGAAAGACCAATGCACGAAGAGGAGCTGCTACTTAAAATTGAAGGAGAATGAAAGCATAATTTGTTGAACTGCTTGATATGCGCTCTACGTGTCTGACTTGCAAAGCCTTGCATGAGGATCACATTATCTTGTCTCATTTAAAGCCTTCGTGAAATTAGTATCAACAAAGCCCATCCAAAGAGGACTAACATCTGCTCAGGTTAGCAACAAGAGAATTAGTGCAACTACTTTTATAATGTCCCTTTTGACCACATCTGCCGCATGTCCTCTTTTTTATCTCCTTTTTTTCCTGTGCTAGTTCAAGTCCTGATCTCATTCTACTAATGGTTCTCGGCCGTCCCTTATTTTTTGCAGACTCGAGAGGGTCACGAACAGTGATTTGAGGGAGTTGCTCAATAGTATGGGAAGGAGGAGTACTAGATTCAACTCGACTTGTAGCTTCAGTCCCCTTGATTTTCTTAGCACGAATATCTTTTTCACGTTTTTCCATCAAGTTAGAAAAAAAAGTATCTATTTCATCAAAGACCATAGGTGATTCAGGTGCCCACTCCATCACATTATTAAATTTTGCTCTCAAAGCCCAAGAGCGCAAACTACTCCATTGTTCTCTGTTACTGTTAAAGTTTTTTTCCAGCAATACATTAGAGACTCCAATATTACGGTGCCTTGCATTCATTGTCCATCTATGCAATATGTATTCTTGAGGAATTCTTACCAACTGATTCGATATCATAATGTGAATGGCGTGCCTACATAATATTCCATCGGTCTCAAACATGGCACATGAACATGTTATTCTCTGTTCATTTTGATTATAAACTACATGCTCCCATACACTTCTTTCAGTAGAGAGAGAGCCAACTATGTATTTAGAAATTGATTCTTCTCTTCCCATCTCATCATGAAACAAAGATATAGAACCTTTAAGCTCATCTTGAAACCTCTCGAATATAGCTCTTGTATATGATTCTCCAGCTTGAATCTCAATCGGATGGTTTAGATGCATCATAGGCTTTGTATTCAAAGTAGCAAAATCTTCACTTAATTCTTGAGAACGACGCGACAATATTGCTTTATCATATTGCTCAACAAAATCGGGCAACAATGTTTGTGAGTTGACGTATGTGTCAAAGAAGGCATTTATACTTTCACTGCGTTGGCTTGATGTCATTCCTGCAAAGAAAGTATCTTTGAGATAGCATGGAACCCAATGTGTTCTTTTTCTGTACATGGTTTGTAACCAACCTTCCTCATTTTCTTCTATAATGAACTTTTCTTTTAACTCATCCCATTGCTGAATACAGGTTTCTATTGTCTTGCTATGCCACCATCTATTAAAGTAGTTCGCAAACTCTTCTCCATGCAACTTTTGTAGAGATAATAAATGATCAACCATGTGCTTGCCAAGATGCCATTTGCAATAGCGATGTCGAGTATTTGGAAACACTCTTTGAATGGCATTGCATATAGCTTTATCCTGGTCTGTAATAATAGCAAGCGGAGCCACTCCATTCATACATTTAACCCACTCGATAAACAACCAGACAAACGTGTCTTCTTCCTCATCTGCAAGTAGTGCACAACCAAACAAAGTTGACTGTCTATGGTGGTTAACACCAGTAAATGGAGCAAAAGGTAGGGCCAACTTGTTAGTTCTATATGTAACATCAAAAACAACAACGTCATGAAACTTTAAGAATGATGCCCTTGCCCGTCCATCTGCCCAAAATACACTCCTCATAGTTCCTGTAGTATCTAATTCAATAGAAAAATAAAAATCTGGATCAAATGTCCTTTTATCTATGAATTTTTGAATGACTAATATGCATTCATTACCCATGTTATTCTTTCTCTGTTTCCTGATATGATCACTACATTGTTGCGGTGTGACAATTTCCTCCCGACTCTCACTACCAACATTTATTACTCGTGAAATTATTGCTGGCGGAAGCCCTTCTTCATGCAAACTATCAATCAGACTTTGACACGCTTTTGTTCGATGTAACTTTCGGTGTGAATAATGATTCTTAACCTTATCCGGACTAGTCAACTCATGATTTGTATGCTCATTAACAAATTTGCTTACTATCCATGTACTTTTATCAGTTCGATTGACCCGTAGCATCGCCTTGCAACCTACTCTAGTATCTCTTCGATGCTTAACTATTTTTCCGTGCTCTCTCTTATCATTTGTAGATTTTAGACCCTCCTTACTACAAACAAATTTCTTTGAGATGAGTTCTTTTCCTTCCTTCCTAGAGTAATTGCCTGAACTTATGCGGACACTGAATCCTTTTATTTTTGCATAAGCATTGTAATAATCATACGCAGCAGTATAAGTGGGAAATTCCATTCTAATCCATGGTTCCACAGTATTGGAACTGCCATTATCAATAGAATTAATATGGTTAATTTTCTCTTTCTCTTGCTCATGCTCTGTATTACTACAATCGACAAATCCACTTTCTTCCACATTATCAGTCATCAAACTGTCTACATGAACATCAACCATATTGAAATTGACCTAAAAAATATTATTCAATTTCCAATATTATAATTATATCATCCAAAGATTGAAAATACATCAAATAATTAAATAAAACATTAAAGAAATTACAAAACACATGCAAAATTTTAGAAATTAAAATTAAAATTCAAGAACACAGAAAATCTAAGAATTCTGAACTACGAGAAACTTCTCGAAATAAAAAAGTTACATTTAGTTTTATTTAAAAATAAAACATCTTGTCGCACCACAGATTGTAAATTAAGGAGAAAAACTCACTAAAAATTAAAATAAAAAATAACCTATAAGTAATTTCAATTATTCAAAGAAAATGCAAGAGCACATAAATTCTAAGAATTTTGATAAAACTTTTAGAAAATTAAAATTAAAATCAAAGTTGTCGGGAAAAAACTTTCATCAACTATATGCCTGTGAATTATGGAGACCAATCACTCAAATTTAAAGATGAAAATATAATCTATAGAGTAATTACAATTGTTAAAGAAAACATCAGAAGAAAAATAAATTCTAATAATTAACTATATCAAACTTTTAGCAAATAAAAATTAAAGTTGATTTCTTTACAAAATAAAAGTAAAAACTTTCATAAACTAGAGATTGAATTAAGGAGTTGTCGAATTAAAAGTTTATGAGAGTAATTAACAAAACTAAAAGATTGATAAATTACCTGAGGAAGAGACGGATCAAAAGTTGGAAAACTTGGTTAAGATGCCGACTAGATGATGCTTCGTCCTCGGCTTAAAAAATTGGGTTGCCTGAAGATCGACAAAGGGGATGCGTCCGTTCTTCGCTTGAGAATTGGGTTTCGTATTGGGGAGGAATCGCTGGTTGGTTTTTGAGGAGGAATAGAAATCAGCGACTTTTGGGGAAGTTAATTTGGAAGGAGATGTGGGATTTTTGCATCTAAGCCCTTATTCATTTAACTTTGCAATTAATGCCGAATCTTAAACCGTTATTTAACTTTGGTTGATTGTTTATTGCAATTAAGCGAATTAAAATTTGACACATGGCGCTAGCGGGGAATTTTCCTCACGCCACCACCTCCCCGCTTCTCATATATATATATATATATATATTAGAAAATAAAAATTAATCAAGAGGCTTGGGAATTGATTGAAACAAAGAGTTATCATTTTCTTTTCAGAACTTTAAATAAATTTCTAAGTTAAGCTTATTTTTTATAACTATAGTGAAAAGATTTTCTTAAAAATCACTTTGGAGTTATGCATAAAAATATTTTTTTGAGTAAAAACTAGCTTTAATTAGATTATTTAAAGATATCAAATGAATTAATTTTTAATCAACTTATTCAAATTGGTAAGTTGATCAAATTTTTTGGGTGTATTCACTGTAAACCTTCACGAGACTACAACTCGTCCTCTAGGATAACCTAGGGTTTGAAGGCTTGTTGCATACACTAAATTCAATTGTGATTCCTGTGAAAGTGAGTTAGGATATTTTCTTTTTTAATTTTTTTCTTTGCTAGGGACTAGCAATTTAGGTGTGGAGGTGTTTAATCACTATATTTTATCACACTTTTATACCCTCATTATTTATTTTATTGAATAAATATATTTGCTAATTTTATGTGTTTTATGAATTTGTAAGAAATAAATAAAATATCAAATAGAAGATCAAAGAAGTCCAAAAGACCTTTACTTGAAGCCTAAAAGAAACCTAAAGGAAGCCCACAAAGCCCAAAAATCTAAGAGGAGACAAGTCAACAAGTCAACCTAAGAAGACAAATTCTATTACAGACTAATCGATGAGCTAATCGATTAACTAATCGATCAATGGGCTAATCGGTTAGTTTCTAACAGAATCCAATGAATGGATGATTTTAATTTCTTGGAGCCCAAGTTTAATTTAACTGCTGATATTAATTGTTGTAGGCTATAAATAAAAGTAGAGAGTGAGGATGAGGGATATAAAAATTTTGTAAACTCCATTTTGGAGAGGATAGCTACTCTTTTGAGGAGGCTTGCCAAATTATAAAACTTTAGTTTTACAATAAAAATAATTTTTTTTCTTTTTAATTTTCTTTTTCTCGTGTTGATGAATATTTACTTCAAGAGGACCAACCCCTTGCAATGTAAGTCTTTATTTTCTCTTTTATTTCTTAATTTGAGTTGTATGTTTAGCATTTAATTTCTTGCTTTGTTTTATGCTTTGTAATTTAGGATTTCTTTACTTTTTATTCTTTCTTTCTAGGAGTAGTATGAGCAACTAATTTCCTTAGGATATCTAGGATTAGATGAAGCTAGGTTAATTTCTATTTAATTTTAGAATTGCTCTCTTTTGTGCTTAATTGATCATGCTTAGGATAATCAACTAGGATAATAGGTAGAAAAAGAATTTGATAGATTATTCTTATCTTAAATGGTTTGGTAGTTATATTTTTTAATTCTAGAAGTGCTATCTAGTTATTTCTTTCTATTCATGAATGGTGATATTGCTTGGATATGAATTTGATAGGTTATTCCTATTGTAAATAACTTGATAATCCATGCTTAAGAAATCTAGTGATATGAGAATTAAAAGAGAACTGATCTAGAATCTAAATAGGAAATAGCTAGTGGATTCAATCGTAGATTTTAGTTTCATAACTAGATTTTTTACTCTTTTATTTATTTTCTCTCTTGGTTTTATTCCCCTATTGTTTTAGCCATTTTATTTACATCAAGTCAACACCAAACGAACAATTCTCTTTTCTACCATAATTCAAGAACCACTCTAGGATATTTCCTAGATTACACATTCCTTGCGAGATTGACACTTGCATGCTACACACACATAAGTTGTGCACTTGCAACATTTTTAATTAGAACACATCATGTATATTGATCATTATATTTTATGACACTTTTATATCCTCATTATCTATTTTATTGAATAAATATATCTATTAATAATATTTTTATCTTAATTTATAAGTAATGAAGAATTATCGAAAAATAGTGTAAATAAAGATTACCTTGAGCCCAAAAGATCTCTAATGAAGCCGAAAATGCATAAGTCCAAAGCCCACGACCAAGTCTAAAAGCAAAATCTCAGCACCCATTACCTTCTTGGTCAGTAATTATCAATAACATAGCCTGTAATTGAGGTTCAAATCAAATCTGAAAAGAAACCAAGTCAAATTCTTGTTTAGGATAGTCAATCGCAAAGAAAAGGCATTATCCCCCAATTCGAAAAACAGAATTTAACTTATTGTATATGAAAATTTCCTATCTCCACTAGATGGAGCCATCCAGATTGACAGATTCTAGAAATTTTATCAGTAGTAGCAGGTTATGATAGAAATTCAAAGTTAATTAATATGTATTTATTTATTTAAAGGTCGAGCTAAATCCTAAGAAGCCCAAGAGCATTCAAGAGAAGCCCAAGAGTCTTAAATAAATTAAATGCAAGAGAGATGAAGTCCACGAACCTCATCTCTCAAGTATTAAATCAAGGGTGTAAATTATTTTGAGAGATCCTATGGTTATGAGTGTTACTTGGGGCCTAAGCCAAATCCTATGGTTGTGAGAGATTCTTATTATATATAAATAGAGGGGTAGAATGAGGGTAAGAGAGTGTAAAAAATTTTATAAAAAAACTCCATTTAGAGAGGAGGGTTAGTCTTAATTAAGAAGACATTTTAAAATTATAAACTTTTTATTTATAATAAATAAAAAAAAATTCTCCTTTTAAATTTTCTTTTCTTCTTCTTTAATGATGAAGATGAAGATTTGCCTTCACGGGGCCAACCCCTTGTAATATAAGTTTTTATTTTTTTCCTTTTATTTTCTTGTTTTAAACTGCATATTTTAGGATTTTATTTTCTTATTTTTATTTTATGTTTGGTAGATTAGATTTATGTTCATGCTTGTAGTGTAATTTTTCTTCATGCTTTGTAAAGTAGATTTATTTCCTTACTCTTTTATTCTTTGATTTTCTATTTCTTTTTTTTATTGCTTGTACTTATATTTACTTCTTGTCCTTTTATACTTATTAGTGTAGGTTTTATTGCTTTTATTTGAAAATGTGTAATTAATCTATTTAGGAAATCTAGGATTGTATAAAAGTAGTTTAATTTTTATAATTTATGAATTGCTCTCTTTATGCTTAAAATAATCATGTATAGGATAAATAACTAAATAAACTAATCAGTAGAAAAATAATTTAATAATCTATGCTTATCTTGAGTGGTTTGATAAGCCATGCTTATAAATTCTAGAATTACTATCTAGTTGCTTATTTTTTCATGAATGGTGATTTTGCTTGGATGACAATTTGATAGGTTATGCTTTCCTTACTTGGTTTGATAGTCTATGCTTAGTAAATCTAAAGTAAAATGTGAGAAAAAGAAATTAGTTCATAAATCCTAATTTTTCCTATTTGTTTTTCACCAATCTTTCTTGATTTGATTTTCTCTTCCTCTCTTGATTTTCCTCTTCTTAATTTTATTTTGTTGATTTTTCTCGTCTTCCTACTTCTTTCTCTTTTCTTGTTTCCACTTCTTATTATTTCTTTTATTTTCCTCTTTATGTTTTTTTGTTTCTTCCTTATTTCTTTCTTCCCTCTTTTTTAGTTTTGTGACAAATTCATCTCTACATCTCTACACTTTCACTCTCACTCTTTTTATTCATACTTAACTAGGACCAAATTTGGAATTTTCAAGCACACACCTTCCTCATGGATTTAATATCTTAAATACTATACTTGATAGTTGTAGTCTTGCAACTTGCATATTTTTATCCCTATCATATATCTCAAATATGCGTGCATGCATTTTATATTTTAAAATTTAAGTTTGTTATTATCAAAAGAAGGACATTGTGAAGATGTACTCTGTTCAATGGCTCTTCTTTGAGTAATAACATATTCTCATTTGGTACTAATATTTGTTTGAGATGATACAGTATGGGTAAATACATGTATAATAAGTGTACGAGGCAAAACGATGCGAAAATCTGCTCAAAAGCTAATTTCAGCCTTCTCACCATCGATGGTGGACTTTGACCATCCATGATAAGAAGAGCACATTGATGGTCAACATGCATCATCAATGATTTTTACTCCAGAGACTTTTATATTATCAATGAGCTTCTCAACCATTGATGGGGCCTCAACACCATTGATGGTCGAAAGGCACCATCGATAGTAATGTTGGTTGTTTACAGATTTTCAATTTTAATATCAGTCATTCGTCATTTTTTTGTCTCCAATCTCTATCATGTTTAGGATATCTTTTAATTTCCTAACCTATTGGGGAGTTTATATCATTGAGGGAGAGGGGAGGGGAGGCGGGGAGAGAGAGAGAGAGAGAGAGAGAGAGTTCTAGGGTTTTGATTTGTGAGATTTCATTTGAGGTTTTGAGCCCCAGAGCCTCGACAAACTCTTACTCGTCGCACACAATATCTTCTGGCCATTTCAGCGAGGAGAGTTGCCCTTGGATTGATTCTCTACACCGTTCTTCATCGAGCCTATATTCTTTAAAGGACGGTTTGTTTAACAAAAGAACTGTAAGATCTTTCTTGATTATCTGTGTTTTAATATTTGTATTGATTTTGCTTTAAACTTGTTTTTACTACGTACTTAAGCCGGGTTAATTGAGGGTTGGGACTAGCTAGGGCTAGGAGTTACTCATTGTGGAGAATTTGGTTAGACGACTGATTTCGGATAGATTTCAAGGTGCGGGCTTGTAAGCCTACTGAATCAGGTTTGTGATTCAGGAGAACACTTTGCATAGTGAGGAAGCCCCTTCGCGAGAAGGAAGAGTGTGTAGAACATGCACAAAAATATGCACAAGACAGTTTTCAGGTTCAGTAGTCGACTACTAGGCATTGTAGTCGACTAATCTACATTGCATTAGTCGACTAATATGAGTTGTAGTCGACTAATCTACATTGCATTAGTCGACTAATCTGTATTGTAGTCGACTAATCTACATTGCATTAGTCGACTAATATGAGTTGTAGTCGACTAATCTGGGCAGATTCCGAAAACGGGTCTGATTAGGAATTGGTTTCAAACCCACCGCTTAGAGGCTATAAATAACCCCTAACCCGATTATTAGGTAAGTTTCAAGCACGCTTTGGAGCGACCTTTGAGAGGGTTTTGTGCATCTTTGGAGAGGAGATCTTTTAGTAGATTGAGAGGTTTGTTTTAGGGTTTCTTTGTGAGAACTTGTAATCCTAATTTGTATTCTCTTTCTATTAGTGAAAATCCCCTCCTTACCCCGTGGACGTAGGCAACTTGTCAACCACGTAAATCTCGTGGTCTTTACCGCTTTGTTGTGTATTTGCTATCGCTTGTGGTGGTTTCTCTCGACGGTTCACGGTCCGCTACCAACAATTGGTATCGAGCATTGTTCAGATTGGAAGTGGTGTAATTTCTAATTTGAGGGGTGTTCGGTGATTCCCGAGAAGCGGATTCACGAAGACAAACAGAGGATGGCGCCAACCAAGAATCACCAAAGTGGGAAAATTCGAGATTGAAAAGTTCAATGGGAAGAACGACTTTTCCTATTGGAGGATGCAGATGAAAACTTTCTAATTTCGTAAAAATTACACAAGGCTTTGGATGGAAAGGAGAAGAAGAACAAGGATATGTCCGGTGAGGATTGGGAGGAGTTGGATCCGAAGCACCCAGGCCGATTATCCTATGCCTTGAGAGGGATGTAGCTTTCTTGGTAGATGGAGAGGAAACGGCTGCGGGCTGTGGAAGAAGTTAGAGGGTACCTTCATGACTAAGAGTCTAACAAACCGGATCTACTTAAAATCCAAATTGTATACTTGCAAGATGGAGGAGGGCTCATCAATCCGGAACACATCAACAAGTTTGATAGGATCATATCAGATTTGAAAGACATAGATGTTAAAGTAGGAGACGAGGATCAGCGCTTCTACTACTGCCTCTCAAGTCTTATGAGAACCTGGTGCAAACACCGATGCTTGTGGGAGAAAATTTGAAGATGGATGAGACTAGAACGGCACTTCTAGCGGACGATCTTCGAAGATTGCAACTAGTGACATGGCCATCGGTGGTAACAAGGAACAAGCGAGGATTGTTTGCAAGAGGAAGGAGCAATGAGCGAGAAAAAGCAAGGGAGGAAAGTCTAGATCTAAATCAAGACCTCTCGGGAAAAGGATGTTTCAAGTGCGGTGAAGCCGGGCATTTCAAAGTCGACCGTCCAAATAAGAGAGTAGGTGGAAAGAAGAACAACAACAAGACCGAGAGGAGAGAGGGCAAGGAAGAAGCGAGCCACGCTTCGAGGAAGGGAGCGATAAGGAGTGCTATGTCGCCACGGGTGGCGAGGATATCTCCGGGAAGTGGATACTTGATTCGGTTGCTCTTACCATATGTGTCCAAATAGGAAGTGGTTTACTACCTACGAGGCATTGATGGTGGAACTGTATTGATGGGGAATAACCATGCTTGTAAAACAAGGGGCTAGGTAATATCAAAATCAAGATGCATGATGGAGTGGTTCGAACCTTGACGGATGTGAGGCATGTTCCCGACTTGCGGAAGAATCTTATCTCGGTTGGTGCTTTGGACTCGGTAGTTGCAGGATTGTGACGGAAAACGGAGTGAAGAAGGTTGTTCGTGGTTCCTTAGTAGTGATGAAGGGTGTTCGCCACGGTAATCTATATACTCTCTCGTGCACGACGGTGACAGGAGATGCAGCGGTTGGAACCGAAGGAAGTGGTGGAGACCCATGTGAGCACACACGATTATGGCATAGGCGGCTTGGGCATATGTCGAGAAGGGTCTAGTTCGCTTGGTAAAGAGGGTCTGGCCAAGAATCAAGGAGCCTAGCATGGATTTTTGCGAGGATTGTGTGTATGGAAAGTCACACGGTCAAGTTTCGAACAGCAAGTCTAAGAGCGAGGGATACTAGATTATGTGCACACGGATGTTTGGGGTCCGCTCGACAACTTCCAAGGGTGGTTCCGTGTATTATTTCTCGCTTATAGATGATTATTCTAGGTATGCTTGGATTTACTTTCAAGCACAAGAATGAGGTGTTCGAGACATTCAAGAAGTGGAGAACAATGGTTGAGAACAGACAGAAAGAAATTGAAGACGCCGAGATCCGATAACGGCATGCAGTATACGATGGTGCTTTCAAGGAGTTCTGCGGATCGAGGGAATTGTTCGACACCGACAGTCAGGTCTACACCACGCAGAATGGGGTCGCGAGAGATCGAACCAACACCGCGGAGAAAGCAGTGAGTATGCGATCTTATGCGTGATTGGGCAACGAATGGTGGGCGAAGCGGTGGCTCTGACTTGTTACATTGTGAACCGCTCACCACATTCGACATTGATGGTGATACACCCTATAGGTGTGGTCGGGAGCATGCGATTATGATAGGCTCGAATTTTCGGATGTACCGTCTACTATCACGTCAACGAGGGAAAGCTTGATGCGAGGGCCAAGAAGGCAATATTCTTGGGATATGCAAAGGGCGTAAAAAGCTATCGCCTTTGGTGTACGGAAGATTCAAAGTTCGTGGTCAGCAGGGATGTTACCTTTGATGAGAAATCCATGATTGCTAGGGCGTCCAAGGATGATGGTGTTATGACCGGTGAGACTTCTAAGTCTCGTGTTATTGAAATAGAACGTAAAGACCAACTAGATTCTAATCGTGCTCAAGTGGGAAGTCGTAGATGATGAGTTTGAGCAGAGGAGGTTCACAGAAAATACACAGCACTACAACAACAGCAGCTCGAGGATAATTTGGCTTCCACTAGGCCAAAGCGAGCATACAAGGTGTTCAAGCCGGGGGCTGATCAACCCCTGAAGCACTATGGGCAGGCTAATATGGTTGAATACGCACTCTCGGTGGAGGAGGACGAGCCGCCTCCTTCAAGGAAGCTATTCGGGACAAGGATAGTGAGAGTTGGTTGGTCATGATGGAGGAAGAGATGAAATCTCTTCGAAGAATCATACATGGGAGGTGGTCCCATTGCCTATAGGAAGAAAAGCTATTGGTTGTAAGTGGGTGTATAAAAGAAAGGAAGATCTTTCGAGCTCGGTGGTGTAAGATACAAGGCGAGGCTAGTGGCTAAGGGTTTTGCACGTAAAGAGGGTGTGGATTACAATGAGATATTTTCACCGGTGGTGAAACACACATCTATTCGGTGCTATTGAGTATTGTTGCTTATGGTGATTTTGAGTGGATCAACTCGATGTTAAAACACCTTCTTGCACGGAGACTTGGATGAAGAGATCTACATGCATCAACCCGAGGGCTACAAGGTTGAGGATAAGGAGAATCATGTGTGTCGCTTGAGGAAGGGAGCGATAAGGAGTGCTATGTCGCCACGGGTGGCGAGGATATCTCCGGGAAGTGGATACTTGATTCGGTTGCTCTTACCATATGTGTCCAAATAGGAAGTGGTTTACTACCTACGAGGCATTGATGGTGGAACTGTATTGATGGGGAATAACCATGCTTGTAAAACAAGGGGCTAGGTAATATCAAAATCAAGATGCATGATGGAGTGGTTCGAACCTTGACGGATGTGAGGCATGTTCCCGACTTGCGGAAGAATCTTATCTCGCTTGGTGCTTTGGACTCGGTAGTTGCGGGATTGTGACGGAAAACGGAGTGAAGAAGGTTGTTCGTGGTTCCTTAGTAGTGATGAAGGGTGTTCGCCACGGTAATCTATATACTCTCGTGCACGACGGTGACAGGAGATGCAGCGGTTGGAACTGAAGGAAGTGGTGGAGACCCATGTGAGCACACACGATTATGGCATAGGCTTGGGCATATGTCGAGAAGGGTCTAGTTCGCTTGGTAAAGAGGGTCTCACAAGAATCAAGGAGCCTAGCATGGATTTTTGCGAGGATTGTGTGTATGGAAAGTCACACGGTCAAGTTTCAACAAAGAAGTCTAAGAGCGAGGGATACTAGATTATGTGCACACGGATGTTTGGGGTCCGCCGCACAACTTCCAAGGGTGGTTCCGTGTATTATTTCTCGCTTATAGATGATTATTCTAGGTATGCTTGGATTTACTTTCAAGCACAAGAATGAGGTGTTCGAGACATTCAAGAAGTGGAGAACAATGGTTGAGAACAGACAGAAAGAAATTGAAGACGCCGAGATCCGATAACGGCATGCAGTATACGATGGTGCTTTCAAGGAGTTCTGCGGATCGAGGGAATTGTTCGACACCGACCGTGTCTACACCACGCAGAATGGGGTCGCGGAGAGATCGAACCAACACCGCGGAGAAAGCAGTGAGTATGCGATCTTATGCGTGATTGGGCAACGAATGGTGGGCGTAAGCGTGGCTACAGCTTGTTACATTGTGAACCGCTCACCACATTCGACATTGATGGTGATACACCCTATAGGTGTGGTCGGGAGCATGCGATTATGATAGGCTCGTAATTTCTGATGTACCGCCTACTATCACGCCAACGAGGGAAAGCTTGATGCGAGGGCCAAGAAGGCAATATTCTTGGGATATGCAAAGGGCGTAAAAAGCTATCGCCTTTGGTGTACGGAAGATTCAAAGTTCGTGGTCAGCAGGGATGTTACCTTTGATGAGAAATCCATGATTGCTAGGGCGTCCAAGGATGATGGTGTTATGACTGGTGAGACTTCTAAGTCTCAGGTTATTGAAATAGAACGTAAAGACCAACTAGATTCTAATCGTGCTCAAGTGGGAAGTCAGGTAGATGATGAGTTTGAGCAGGAGGAGGTTCAGCAGGAAAATACACAGGCACTACAACAACAGCAGTTCGAGGATAATTTGGCTTCCACTAGGCCAAAGCGAGCATACAAGGTGTTCAAGCCGGGGCTGATCAACCCTCAAGCACTATGGGCAAGCTAATATGGTTGAATACGCACTCTCGGTGGAGGAGGACGAGCCGCCTCCTTCAAGGAAGCTATTCGGGACAAGGATAGTGAGAGTTGGTTGGTCGATGGAGATCTCTAGATGTTCTTGGTGTTCTTACGGTGTTCGTCCAAAATATGAGTTGTAGTCGACTAATATGAGTTGTAGTCGACTAATATGAGTTGTAGTCGACTAATATGAGTTGTAGTCGACTAATATGAGTTGTAGTCGACTAATATGAGTTGTAGTCGACTAATATGAGTTGTAGTCGACTAATATGAGTTGTAGTCGACTAATATGAGTTGTAGTCGACTAATATGAGTTGTAGTCGACTAATATGAGTTGTAGTCGACTAATATGAGTTGTAGTCGACTAATATGAGTTGTAGTCGACTAATATGAGTTGTAGTCGACTAATATGAGTTGTAGTCGACTAATATGAGTTGTAGTCGACTAATATGAGTTGTAGTCGACTAATATGAGTTGTAGTCGACTAATATGAGTTGTAGTCGACTAATATGAGTTGTAGTCGACTAATATGAGTTGTAGTCGACTAATATGAGTTGTAGTCGACTAATATGAGTTGTAGTCGACTAATATGAGTTGTAGTCGACTAATATGAGTTGTAGTCGACTAATATGAGTTGTAGTCGACTAATATGAGTTGTAGTCGACTAATATGAGTTGTAGTCGACTAATATGAGTTGTAGTCGACTAATATGAGTTGTAGTCGACTAATATGAGTTGTAGTCGACTAATATGAGTTGTAGTCGACTAATATGAGTTGTAGTCGACTAATATGAGTTGTAGTCGACTAATATGAGTTGTAGTCGACTAATATGAGTTGTAGTCGACTAATATGAGTTGTAGTCGACTAATATGAGTTGTAGTCGACTAATATGAGTTGTAGTCGACTAATATGAGTTGTAGTCGACTAATATGAGTTGTAGTCGACTAATATGAGTTGTAGTCGACTAATATGAGTTGTAGTCGACTAATATGAGTTGTAGTCGACTAATATGAGTTGTAGTCGACTAATATGAGTTGTAGTCGACTAATATGAGTTGTAGTCGACTAATATGAGTTGTAGTCGACTAATATGAGTTGTAGTCGACTAATATGAGTTGTAGTCGACTAATATGAGTTGTAGTCGACTAATATGAGTTGTAGTCGACTAATATGAGTTGTAGTCGACTAATATGAGTTGTAGTCGACTAATATGAGTTGTAGTCGACTAATATGAGTTGTAGTCGACTAATATGAGTTGTAGTCGACTAATATGAGTTGTAGTCGACTAATATGAGTTGTAGTCGACTAATATGAGTTGTAGTCGACTAATATGAGTTGTAGTCGACTAATATGAGTTGTAGTCGACTAATATGAGTTGTAGTCGACTAATATGAGTTGTAGTCGACTAATATGAGTTGTAGTCGACTAATCTGTATTGTAGTCGACTATTTCACAGCGGTTAGTGTGGTCGGTGATTCATGGCGAATCCGGAAAGGCGACCGAAGCGGTGAAGTGGGTCCTCGTGTACTTAAAGGGTACCGCTGATACGGTCCGTGTTTTGGTGGAGAAACATGTCGATTGACGGGTTTGTGGACTCGATTATGCGGGTGATCTAGATAGACGACGATCTACTACTGGTTATGTATTCGGGATACATGGGGCCCGGTTAGTTGGCGATCGATGTTACAGCTACAAGTGACACTTTCTACTACGAGGCCGAAAGTACATGGCCATGACAGAGGGAGTGAAGGAAGCACCGTGGTTATGGGGTCTTCTAGACGATTTGGGGATTGAGCAGAAAACGTGAACTTGTGGTGTGACAAATGAGTGCAATTCACTTGGCGAAGAATCAGTTCATCATGCTCGTACCAAGCATATCGATGTCGTATCATTTTGTGCGGGATGTCATAGAGGAAGGTGATATTTCTCTCATGAAGGTGCACACGAATGAGAATCCCGCGGACATGTTAACCAAGGTGGTCACAGTAGTAAGTTTAAGCATTGCTTAGACTTGCTTCATATCAACCCGTGTTGATCCGCCTAAGAGGGCATGGCCCTTGGGGCGTAATGGGTAAGGTGGAGATGATTTGAGGTGAACTACGATGAGCTTGATCGGTGGAAGTGCGTGGCGGCAGCGGTGTAGTGGCGCACTGGATTGGCCTCGATTGGTCGATGGAGATCTCTAGATGTTCTTGGTGTTCTTCGGTGTTCGTCCAAAATTTGAGGTAAATCAAATGATGTACGAGGTGGAGAATTGTAGAACATGCACAAAACATGCACAATACGCTTCAACCAAGAGTCGACTACTAGGCATTGTAGTCGACTAATATGAGTTGTAGTCGACTAATATGAGTTGTAGTCGACTAATATGAGTTGTAGTCGACTAATATGAGTTGTAGTCGACTAATCTATTAAGCATTAGTCGACTAATATGAGTTGTAGTCGACTAATCAAGGCATTCAAAACGGGTCTGATTAGGAATTGGTTTCAAACCCAATTCGCTTAGAGGTTATAAATAACCCCTAACCCGATTGTTAGGGTAAGTTTCAAGCACGCTTTGGAGCACCTTTGAGAGGGTTTTGTACATCTTTGGAGAGGAGATCTTTGAGAGATTGAGAGGTTTGTTTTAGGATTTCTTTGTGAGAACTTGTAATCCTAATTTGTATTCTCTTTCTATTAGTGAAAATCCCCTCCTTACCCCGCGGGACGTAGGCAACTTGTCGAACCACGTAAATCTCGTGTCTTTACTGTTTTGCTGTGTATTTGCTATCGTTTGTGGTGGTTTCTCTCGACGGTTCCGCGGTCCGCGCGCCCAACAGAGTGGACATAGGATTGTTATCCGAAAACCTATTAAATCTTGTGTGTTCCTGGTTGGTAGCTATTTGTGTTTGATTATCATTGATCGCTTTTATTTATCTTTTTCGCTGCATATTCTATGTTTTTTGGAAAAAAAATGGTAGCAACTTTATTCACCCCCCCTCCCCCGGGTCTTGCATCTCACATCCAACACTCCAATGTTTAAGGGGGTTTTTTTTGGGAAATTAACCCTTCTTTTTTAATCTATGTGAGTAAAGATTTATATTCAGCTCTTTCTTAAAAGAAAAAAAAAAGTAAAGATTTATATTAACCTTGAAGAAAAAGGTATAAATTTGGCCATTTCAATCCAAATCAAGCTTAGAAGCGGGGAAAGTTGTTAGCAACTTTAGAGGATACTTTGTCTGATTTCATTATGTTAACGTCAACTATTATTGCTATAGTTCTTTTCCAAGTTGAGCGACTAGCTAGAATTGACATCAACGGGATTATTTGGAGGATAAGATGTTTGACAATTTCAACTGAAAAGTCTATAATAAGTGCCAACTTAACAAGGAAAATCCTATAATAATTATGCAAGGGTGGTACTTTTTTTTTTTTTTATCGCGCCTTTGACGCAATGGGAGCTAGAATTGACATCAACCGGATTATTTGGAGGATAAGATGTTTGACAATTTCAACTGAAAAGTCTATAATAAGTGCCAAACTTAACAAGGAAAATCCTATAATAATTATGCAAGGGTGGTACTTTTTTATCGCCTTTGGCGCAATGGGAGCTAGAATTGACATCAACAGGATTATTTGGAGGATAAGATGTTTGACAATTTCAACTGAAAAGTCTGCATTAAGTGCCAACTTAATAAGAAAAATCCTATAATAATTATGCAAGGGTGGTACTTCTTTTTTTTTTTTTATCGCGCCTTTGGCGCAATGGGAGCTAGAATTGACATCAACAGGATTATTTGGAGGATAAGATGTTTGACAATTTCAACTGAAAAGTCTGCATTAAGTGCCAACTTAATAAGAAAAATCCTATAATAATTATGCAAGGGTGGTACTTCTTATCCTAGATAACAAAGTATTTAATAAATAAGACCGACCCAAACTCAAATCTTGAAGTTAGCTAGTCTCTTGCATATTTTAACCTTCGCAACTGTTAGAATGAATACTAATGATTACAGAAAATAAAAAGCGTAATAAGGATTAGGCCAAAGGTCCATGGAGCTCCAACTCCTAATTTTTTTATGATACAAAATAAGAAGAAAAAATGGAAAACATATGCTGCCTTCTTATTATATATTCTCAACCAGATCTTGCTAACACTTAGCATCAGTTTGACAACTGCCCCTAAGATCAGTTTTGACCTAAACTAACTTCGTTTTGAATCGGAAGAGAAGCATAAGAAAACAAAACCAGTTTAAGTCACACTCCAATTTTTGCAAAACTAGGTTTAATTATTGGACGGATTTGTTTCAGTTTAAGGGGAGTTGCCAAATAAGTTATTATACCCCCAACCAAACCAAGCCTTATGACATACGGATGGATGGCTGATCTGAGAATCATTACTCTCGCTATTATTTGCTAAACACCAACATACAATTAATTACTTAACCTACCAAAGCATCATTTAATTCTCAACTCCAGCATGAGTTAAATGAAGTTGGCCCATTGACCATGGATCCGTGTAACGCACTCCACACATCCTTCATAGCTATAAATGGCACATGGCTGCCCTCATTGAAACCGGACATTGTCTTGAAAGGTTTTAGTACTGCGCACTCTCTTAGTCTCTTTCTTCTATTATTACTTTCATGCACTGTGCACATTAACTCAATACTTTGTGTTGTGTCATTCTTGTGCAAATATTGTCCTACATGACAAAGAAATGAATTTATATGTGATTCTAGGGTTAGATCAACCTAACAACTTAGGATTTTGATTTCTGGAAGGAAAAAAAAACAGCTTAAGCTTTTGAGTAGTTTTGTTATCGATCTGCATCCATAACGTGAATTTCATATTTCATATGACATCAATGTGTTGCAGAGTCATCTCCTGATATTTTAGTGTAATACAGAGAGACCCCTTATAGGTGTCGAATGCACACTTTCCATGTAATTATTGTAGATGATGAAATGTGTTAAAAATTTCTTAATAAGTTTTTCTAAGAGAAATCTGAGTATTAAGAAAAGAAGGCATCTGTAATTAACTAGTAAGCTAAATAGACAAAGAACCAATTTTACATAGATCATGAGAAAAATCTTGATCTTATATGTTAGAAAACAAAACCAGTTTAAGTCACACTCCAATTTTTGCAAAACTAGGTTTAATTATTGGACGGATTTGTTTCAGTTTAAGGAGTTGCCAAATAAGTTATTATACCCCCAACCAAACCAAGCCTTATGACATACGGATGGATGGCTGATCTGAGAATCATTACTCTCGCTATTATTTGCTAAACACCAACATACAATTAATTACTTAACCTACCAAAGCATCATTTAATTCTCAACTCCAGCATGAGTTAAATGAAGTTGGCCCATTGACCATGGATCCGTGTAACGCACTCCACACATCCTTCATAGCTATAAATGGCACATGGCTGCCCTCATTGAAACCGGACATTGTCTTGAAAGGTTTTAGTACTGCGCACTCTCTTAGTCTCTTTCTTCTATTATTACTTTCATGCACTGTGCACATTAACTCAATACTTTGTGTTGTGTCATTCTTGTGCAAATATTGTCCTACATGACAAAGAAATGAATTTATATGTGATTCTAGGGTTAGATCAACCTAACAACTTAGGATTTTGATTTCTGGAAGGAAAAAACAGCTTAAGCTTTTGAGTAGTTTTGTTATCGATCCGCATCCATAACGGAATTTCATATTTCATATGACATCAATGTGTTGCAGAGTCATCTCCTGATATTTTAGTGTAATACAGAGAGACCCCTTATAGGTGTCGAATGCACACTTTCCATGTAATTATTGTAGATGATGAAATGTGTTAAAAAATTTCTTAATAAGTTTTTCTAAGAGAAATCTGAGTATTAAGAAAAGAAGGCATCTGTAATTAACTAGTAAGCTAAATAGACAGCAACCAATTTTTACATAGATCATGAGAAAAATCTTGATCTTATATGTTAGAATATAAAAATATAATTCTCAACTCTCACCACAATTTCAGAGTTATGATGTAATGGTTAGATAGACTTTGACATGGTTTCAGAGAAACCTAGGTTCAAATCCCATTGTCCGTGAATTTAAAGCAGATTTTAAAAAATTTGATGTACCACTGCATGAGTCAGATTTCGGCACATAAAAAAGACGCTCAACATGCGGGGACATGTTACAATATAAAAATATAATCATCAACTCTTACCACAACTTTAGAGTTGTGGTGTAATGGTTAGAGGGACTTTGACATTATAATTTTTTTAGGAGTTTGCACGGGTATACCTTTGTTTTCTAGAAAATTTTTTCATTTGCTTGTTGTATGTTTCCATACGTGAACTTTGGTATTGCACCTTTTTGAAGTAATGTTCCTCTGTTAATCAATGCTTAGCTATATGGCGAACTTTAACTAACTAAATCAACATGTCGCTAATTTTTCTACAGGATAAAGTCAACATTAATCTATCAATTTCTTGGTACCATCAAGCAATCCGTTCAAGCAATCATCATCAATATTAATGTTAAAGTCTAATCAACTATTAATACTGCCATAATGTGCTAAGATGAAATATGTAAATTAAGAATAAAAAATGATGCAAATTTGAATACAAAAGATTGTTCTTGTAAAACATTACAATAATTTAGCGCAGGGAAGCCAAAATCTCCTCTCTTTTTTAAAGTAGCGTTAATGGCATATAGCCCCTCTATACTATCGTCCAATTGAAGATAGATCCCCTTGAAGTTCTGGTGTTGCGGATAGTTCTGTGAGTGATTTTCTTTTTTGACTTTTCATTCTTCAAAGAGCAAAAAGCGTTCACTCCAGAGATCTATCTGCACCAATAGAACTAAAGGAGGGTCTAGCTGCAATTGAGCTACATGGAGTCCTTCCGCAATTAACCCTTTAAAGTAAATTGATCAATGCTACAATGAACGTTCCCATAAATATATTATTTTCATGCATTCTTAAACTTACGATGTTATAAGAAGTCTCATTTCTAACACTCATCATTAGTTACTACAAAGTATATATAGTATTGATATCTGATACAAAGTAAAATCCAGCACGTACCATGATTACAATGTTCACTAATTTACAAAAGAACAGAAAAACAAAATTCTGAGAGCCTGAACATGGCATATGCATTTTCATCCTCTCATAATTATATAGAAAAAGTAATGAATAATTCATAAATCCCGTCGACACAGTGGACAAGATGCATGTCTTATGAGCCAGCCATCAATGCAAGGCAGATGAAACTTATGCTGACAGTAAGGCAAACACCTCACTGTCTCTCCTATCTCAAAATCCTGAAAATATTATCAAAATGTAATGTAACAATTGTATACTTTCATATATCACATAACTTAATTGCACCTCCACCCGCTGTGGTGTCGTTGTTTTAAACTTACTAGCCATGTAGTTTTATTGTCGCAGATAGACCCCTGGGTTAAATTTATATAAACTCAATAATTTCACCCAGGGGAAATATCTTCCAAAATTTCGCCAAGAGGGTCCATTTGCCACAATGGAACTGCAGGGGTAGTAAGTGCACAGAAATGATAGTAAAGGGGGTCTATGTGCAATTAGATTGATACCAAATGACTAACCTGAAGGCAAACTACACAGAAAAGTCTCTCTCCCATATCATCCACAATGTTTTGACAGTTGATACTAGTCTGTGGAATCTTATCTACTGATTCCTCTGTCATCCCTTTTGTACCACCAGTATCAAAGATATCGATAGCTTCCATAAAAGGAGAGTCCACTGCACTCATCTGATTGAAAATCAACAAATATTTGTTATGAATTCATACTGATTTCTAGAAATTTTCAGGTTTGAGAAGATTTGTTACCTGACTTTGTACTGCACTTCTCATCGCAGGGCCAACCTTCTCTCTAACTAGCCTTCCGCTTAACAGGCTACAAATTATGTCTACCTGCATAAAGTTGAATCAACATAAGATATAAATCTTGAACAAAGTTATTTAAAATTTAATCACTTAGAACTTAGAACTTACCACATAGAGAACGCTCCATATCCCTGATTCATTTGAGTGCCATATAGCAATAGATGACTCAAAAGCCTCAATTGAGAACACTGCACCAGATATTGCTCCAATTCCAGCTCCTCTTAGTGGACCACTTTCAGTTGCTAAGCCTATTAAGCCTCCAGTCACAGCTCCTACTGATGAACCAACTGCTCACGAATCATCGACTTTAGAAATACAAACAGAAATTGTATTTAAATACAGGCTTAATTTATGTACTGAATATTCTATAAAAAAAAAAGGTACTGAATATGTTTATATATTCAAAATAGCTAACCTGCTGCAATGATGCAAGTGATGATGACATGAATGAACCTTCCAGCTCTTTGGGCAAAGTTTGTATCACTATTTGAGACATGAGAAGAAGATGAATATGATGATGATGATGATGATAAAAATTGCGACGAATTAGAAAAGGAGGTACTCATTCTACTCTCATGAGTTTCATCGGAAGAATAGAAAATTGATAAGGGAGCACCAAGCACGTCCATGTTTTAAGGCTTGAAGCTGAAATGATGGGCTTACGTTGCAAAATATATAAGGAGATTTACGGAGAGATGTAAGCTCTGGGACCCACTAAGTGCATCACGTCGTTTATTTTACTCAATTCACTGTAAAAATCACCCGCCATTGTTACACTTGATTCTCACAGCCCATCCTATAAACTTATCCATACTTTTGTAAATTCCTGTGTAGGACAAATAAATGGAGTATCACAGAGGTGGAGAGAGGGCCAAGTACTTCTTTTATTTTTTCATTTGTGTAGAAAAACCTGGAGCCTGATATTTATAATAGTAAAAAGTAATTAATATTGACGGAGATAAGAAAACAATGGGCATGAAGGGATGCATTATTATAAACCAGAAATTTGCGTAGATTGCTTCAATTTCTACATAGCTGTAGGTGATCAATAACTCCGCTAAGCGTGATGTGTTCATTCTTGATATCATTTTCATCAGTTAGGCTTTTTAAGTTGAAAACTCGAAAATTATGTTCTTCACATATGAGCCAACAAATTACCATGAACTTACTAGAGAGAGGGTTAGTTCTTAGGACCTTCTAGTAGAAATGATGAGAAGGATGTAAAGGGAAAAGTTAGCAACCAACCACACAATCAATGCAAAGGCCCTAGTAATAAATCAGTTGTGTAGCCACAGAAACTCTCCATACCTCTTTCTCTCTTCGATCTTCACCTTCCATTGCCTGCTTTCTTGCAGTCATTTGGACAAGAGTAACTATCAACTGTCAACTATCAAAATCTTAACAAATTACTTCAAAGGAAAGGTAGAGCACAGGGAATCCCCGTGTATCGGCTCGTCACTCCAAGTTGGAGAAAGTGGTGAAAAAGAGGGCACACGGGGATTGCTGATCCGTACAATTCTTTTGACTGTTCATGGGTTTTTCTAGATTTCACTGACGAGAACAAGACAGTAAAGGAGAAACTACTAGCTCTACCTTGGATCCTACGTACTGAATCGATAACTTTAATTACAAGAATATAGGTGTCAGTTACATGCAACTGCAGTTGCTAATCCTGTTAACGTACACAGTTGTAGTTGCAGTTGCTTGGTTCTCTAAAACTTTGCATTTTGCAGTTGCAATTATAGGTTTTAGGCGTTTGTTTTCTGGTATCACATATTTTGGACTTATGTAAGGTATTGGTTGTAATTGGAGTTATAATTCAAACAATTCCAATTTTCAGCTAATTAAAAGGGTTGCAATTGTGACGTGCACTCAAATTTATGCAAGTCCTTGATTGGAACTGAAGATCTCTTACAACTATATTTGCAAATTAAATGTATTTATCTGGCACATTGAAACAACTGACCCATAATGTCACAGTACATGCAATTGCACTTATATTTCTTGTGTCAAAAGGACCAACAGAAAATACAGTTGTTATTGCATTTTGCTTTAGTTATCGCGGAATGTAAACCATATCCTTCAATTTTGGTTGCAGGTAATAGTAACTCCTGCATTTGTGTAGAAAACCTGGAGCCTGATATTTATAATAGTAAAAAGTAATTAATATTGACGGAGATAAGAAAACAATGGGCATGAAGGGATGCATTATTATAAACCAGAAATTTGCGTAGATTGCTTCAATTTCTACATAGCTGTAGGTGATCAATAACTCCGCTAAGCGTGATGTGTTCATTCTTGATATCATTTTCATCAGTTAGGCTTTTTAAGTTGAAAACTCGAAAATTATGTTCTTCACATATGAGCCAACAAATTACCATGAACTTACTAGAGAGAGGGTTAGTTCTTAGGACCTTCTAGTAGAAATGATGAGAAGGATGTAAAGGGAAAAGTTAGCAACCAACCACACAATCAATGCAAAGGCCCTAGTAATAAATCAGTTGTGTAGCCACAGAAACTCTCCATACCTCTTTCTCTCTTCGATCTTCACCTTCCATTGCCTGCTTTCTTGCAGTCATTTGGACAAGAGTAACTATCAACTGTCAACTATCAAAATCTTAACAAATTACTTCAAAGGAAAGGTAGAGCACAGGGAATCCCCTGTATCGGCTCGTCACTCCAAGTTGGAGAAAGTGGTGAAAAAGAGGGCACACGGGGATTGCTGATCCGTACAATTCTTTTGACTGTTCATGGGTTTTTCTAGATTTCACTGACGAGAACAAGACAGTAAAGGAGAAACTACTAGCTCTACCTTGGATCCTACGTACTGAATCGATAACTTTAATTACAAGAATATAGGTGTCAGTTACATGCAACTGCAGTTGCTAATCCTGTTAACGTACACAGTTGTAGTTGCAGTTGCTTGGTTCTCTAAAACTTTGCATTTTGCAGTTGCAATTATAGGTTTTAGGCGTTTGTTTTCTGGTATCACATATTTTGGACTTATGTAAGGTATTGGTTGTAATTGGAGTTATAATTCAAACAATTCCAATTTTCAGCTAATTAAAAGGGTTGCAATTGTGACGTGCACTCAAATTTATGCAAGTCCTTGATTGGAACTGAAGATCTCTTACAACTATATTTGCAAATTAAATGTATTTATCTGGCACATTGAAACAACTGACCCATAATGTCACAGTACATGCAATTGCACTTATATTTCTTGTGTCAAAAAGGACCAACAGAAAATACAGTTGTTATTGCATTTTGCTTTAGTTATCGCGGAATGTAAACCATATCCTTCAATTTTGGTTGCAGGTAATAGTAACTCCTGCATTTGTGTACATATACCAGACATAACTATGATAATGTAATTTGTTGTTTATTTTTTTGCAAAATGTGAAGTCTAAGAGAGTTTCGATCTGAATTAAGGTGTGTTTTCAATTGGAATAAATTCAACTAGAGGTTAAATTTAGATAGGCTGTAGGTATAGGTAAAACTTTAAGACAGATGCCATGGAGGTTGGGTAAATGCTTTTTTTCATGAGTCTGTTGAAACCTATCTCATTCATCTTGTACAAGTTAGGTTTCTATCACCAATTGATCGCCTTATAGCCCACAACCATGGACCAGTTGAACATACACTGGATATGCAGTAAGTGGTTAAAATTTACTTATTGACAGCATGGGGCTCAGTTTCTCTCCATTAGTTCCCCAGATTGCTCTATATGCAATTTTGGTTACTCTGCAGTTTTCGATATAAAAAATAGCTAAGTACTCGAAGTTAATTTTACTGAAACATTCTTACAATATAGTGAAGGTGTTGAAGAAACTCTAACATTAAATTACATAATCTTCTCTGCTCTTTATGATGTAGGACGATAATAAGAAATATATTTAAAATTAGAGTCAATTTAAATTAGGAAATATATTTAAAGTTAGAGTCAAATTAGATTAGGAAATATATTCAATGTTAGAGTCAAATTGGATTAGGAAACAAATTTAATTTTGATTCATGAATTGTTTCCTCTATTATAGGAGAAAGTATCCGGTACAACGTTTTTTCCATATAGGCATGCCTACATGGTGCATCCAACCTATCCTAGACCGCCACGTGGAAACGTGATGATAAGAAAAAAAAGGAAAGAGAATAATATATTGATTAATTTTCGGATTTTTTTTAATTTACTTTGATTTTCTGTTATTTCCATATAAGAATGATTTTGATTTAATGAGTATGGTTAGGAATCATGGATTAGTGGTCCAGGTGGCGATCTAGGATAGGTTGGATGCATCATGTAGGCATGCCTATGTGGAAAAAACGTTGCACCGGATACTTTCTCCTATTATAGGGAGTCTTTTTAGGATAGAATTTGATACTTTCTATTTTTTTTTTATAATTCTAGTTTTAGTAGGAGTCTTATTGATTATTCTATTTAAGAAGAGGTATGTAACCCCAAGAGGGAGATATCTTTGAATCAATTAAATTTCTCTTGAAGAAAGTTTTTCTTTGTGTTTATTCTTTGAAGAAGTCCTCGTGGTAAGGCTTCTAGTTTTCGAAGTCCTCGTGGTAAGGCTTCGTGTTCTCACCGCTGCGTCAGTTAGTATCAGAGAACTGGTTCGTCCTGCACAATGGCTGAAAACAACAACGATCCCAATATTGTAATCGTCCAAACGCTCCAATTGATGCAACAGTAGATGTGACAACAACATGAGTTGATGATGGAGACGCTTCAGAACTTGCAGATTGGGAATAACTCTAGGTAACGGGCAGTTCCCCTGGCTAGAGGACCTGCTGGAGGCGGGGCCAATCCTCGCGATCCGCCGACTAGGGTTGGTTTGGACTCGGATTCTGAAGGGCAGAAAGATTTTACCTTCGGACCAAACAATAATCGAAACAATGATCAAAGCCAGTACAACGATCGGTTCCCGAAGATCAAGGCCGATCTCCCTTTCTTTAGCGGAAATCTAGATGTGGAGGATTTTCTAGATTGGCTTGGTGAGGTCGAGAAATATTTCGACCTAATGAGAATTGCTGATAACCTACAGGTTAAATATGTGGCCTACAAATTATGAAGTGGAGCGTCTGCTTGGTGGGAGCAATTTCAAAACAATCGCAGGCGCCAAGGCAAGCAACCCGTTTGCACTTGGAGACGTATGCGGGAGGCACTATGTCTACGATTTCTCCCGGTAGATTATGATCAAGTCCTTTATCAGAAGTTTCAAGATTGCAAGCAGGAGGATCGAACAGTCCAGCAATATACCCAGGAGTTTTATAGAATATCGGCGAAACAATCTGAACGAAACAGAGGGACAACAGATTTCCAAGTTTATCGGTGGACTTCGCCTCGCCATCAAGGATCAAGTGCAGTTGATGACTGTTTATAGCGTGGATGAAGCAATTAATCGTGCCATGAAGGTGGAAGCGCAACTCACCCGACCCAATAGATATCCGTCTAATTTTAGGAGGTTTGGTGAAACGTAGCAAGGGCAAAATACAGGTATAAGCGCATGGCGATAACCGAATTTCACTCAAAAGGTCACGATGATAATAAGATCTAACTCAACCAAGCAAGAGAATCAATTCTGCACTCCAATTTAGGAGTTCAAAGAATCAACAGGCTAATAATCCCTACGCTCGGAATCATGGGAATAGATGTTATCGCTGTCAACTGATGGGAAATAAATGATTACCTCCTAAGTTGCAAGTATACAACCTTTATCAAGTTATAGTATATAAGATTATCGATCCCACGAGGAACGGGAAGTAGGAAGAGTTTTGTTCAAGTTTTGGTTCTCAAATTATGCGCATGACAATTAGGAGTTATTCAAATAAAATGAAAGTGAGAAAATGGTGAAAGTGGTGGTGAAGAGGCTAGAGAGAGTGATTGTGGATTATGTGCAAAAGAGGAGAAAATAAAGTTGAGAATGTGGTTGTGGTTATATGCACATAATAACAAAACTAGGTTTGAGATTATATGCACATGGAGGGAATATGAGATTGAGAGAGAAGTAAAAATTAATGAAATCAAGAATCAAGAATAAAGGAAAATAACAAACAAATGAAAAGCAAGGATAAGAGGAAAACAAAGAAGGTAAAGTATGGAGGATTAATTAAAGATATGAGGAATCTAGACTAGATCCACTTAGCTTATCTCAATCTCACAAGAATGAGTTGGATTTGTTAGCTAGTTTCAAACAATCTCTAGGGATCCCACAAGTATTAGCTCCACACTTAGAAAAGGGTAATTCCCTAGAGGGTTCTAGCCTCAAGGTGAATTAAAGGAAAGAAAAATCTATTCTAGAAAGTAAATACAAGAATTAAATACATTGCATGAAAGTAAATTGCATGAAATTAAATTGCATGAAATTAAATTGCATGAAAGTAAATCTAAGCTACAAAGCAATTAAATGAACAAGAAAGAAAATGAAAAGAAATAAAATAGAAACCAACAACTCTCGATCTTAATCTAATCCTCCTTTTGGTCCTTGGATTAGAAGAAGAGAAAGGAAATTGAAGGGGTGAAAAATTTCATTCATTGTGTAACAAAGTTATAATTTTGGAAGGTCTCCTCAATTAAGAGTAACCTCCTCTCCAAATGGAGTTTTACAAAATATTTCACACTCAAAACCCTCACCTTCACCCCTATTTATAGCCCAACGGAGTTGATGTGAACCATTGGATCAAACCTAGCCAAAAGGAAGAGAAATCCACCACTAATTGAGAATGCATTTGCAAACCGATCGGTTGGCCGATCGGTTAGCCAACCGGTTAGCCAACCGGTTGGCCAACCGGTTGGTCAACCGATTGGTTCCCAACGGATTTTGTCTTTTCTTGATATTTCTTCACGAATTTCTCTTGGATCCCCTTGGTATCTTGGGCCTTTGTTTGTCTTCAGATTTGGGCTTCAATAATTGGTAGAAATTCAGAGAATTTGAGTCATTTGGGCTTTTATTCATTATTTCTTTATTAGCCTGCAAAATAAGATAAAAATGATTATTAGTAATATCGTTATTCATATAACATAGGTAATAAGGGTATAAAAATATAATTAAAATGTGATAATCAAATACCCCCACACCTAAGCTTTTGCTAGTCCTCTAGCAAAGAAAATAAAAGAAAACCTAACTCACTTTCAAGAATCGCGGTTGTATTTAGCGATACAACAAGCCTTTAAACCCCTAGGTTACCCTAGTGGACGAGTTGTAGTCTCGTGAGGGTTTGCAAGTGAATATACCCACAAAATTCAGTCAACTTGCCAATTTAAAGAAGTTAATAAAATAATTAATTCATTTGATATCTTCAAACATTCCAATTGAAGTTGGTTGATACTCAAGAAAACGTTTTATCATAACTCCAATGTAATTTTCTTTAAAAAATCCTTCCATTATAGTTATACAAAACCAAGTTTAACTCAAAATTTAATTTAAAAGTCTTGAAAAGAACATGCTAACCCTTTGTTTTAAACAAACTTCAAGTCTTTTAATCCATTTTATTTTTCAAGAACATATACAAATATAACTATATACAAAAACATGGTTAGTATGATTTTTTTATTTACTCTTTATTCCTTGGTGGTTTTGTTCTTTTAATCGGGCTTTCTAAGTGACCATTTAGCGAGTTTTGGGCCAATGAATCCCAACCCAATTGGGCTTAGGTCATTAAGCATAGAAATACTCCTGCTTACTTACTCACCAACTTAGGCTTAGTAAAATAGAACCACCAATGATTTTAAGAGAAAATTTTCTTCTTTTGTTAAGTTAGTATAATATATATGTGTGTATATATATATATATTCTGAACAATATTTAGATCAAGACAACTTGAAAAATTATTTTCAACTCTAAGTTGGGCATGCAAAAATTTCATTACTTTAATTAAAAATCTAAGTTAAAACTTAAGTAAAGTATACTACTTTGAAAATCATTTCTTAAGAAATTTATTTGGAGTTATCATAAAAGGTAAACTTGAGTATAGAACTAACTAAGGATTAGAAGACTTAAATTCTATCAAATTGATCAATTATTAATCAACTCTATTAAGTTGGCAAGTGACTTTTTTTTTATGAAAAGAGGAAAAAAAATGACTAAGATAAAGAGCAAAAATGACTAATTCCCACCCCCACACCTAAATTTTGCATTGTCCTCAATGCAAATTCTATTATGCACAAAGTAAAACAGATAATAATTGAAGCACTTACATTTGTTTGGTCGACTTCGAACAATGATGACAATTCTGTAATTACCTTCAAGATAAGGGGGTGAAGCCAAAATTTATTCTTTTTTTTTTTTGAAATAAAGAACAACAAGAAACTCTCACATGAGAGAAGAATAATTTCTTGTTATTATTATGAGACAAAAAATGTAGAATAAAAAATGAAACATGAGAAGCTCACATTCTACATTAAATCCTACCTTATTGCTGAAAATTCTACCCCGAAATTTAAAGAATTTCAAAATGATATAATCACTGATGTGCTTAAATTCCAAAATTTCGTGGTTTTAGTGATGTTCGCAAAGAATGGAAGGTAGGTATTAATGGTTGTATGCTTTTGAACTTAGATTCGTTATTAACAAAAATTTCATCAAAAATAAAATCTTGTTGTATTCTATTTTCCAAAAATCTAAGTTCATTGATAAAGGGTTCTTCAAATGTTGGCTTCAAGATGCATGTATTCAACATAATTCTCTCGCTCAAGGACTCGATTATTAACCCGTTACTCGATTGTGAATGAATTGCATTCACTTGATCCTGAAAAGTTGAACTTGACACCGCTGCTCCTTGGATTGGTCACGGGTTGACTCGAAATGATCCTTTCTCTCTCACTTATAGCCTAGTTGACCAAGCCGGGTTTCTAATCTAGCTATGGCTTGAGTGTTGGAGTTGAGAATTTGTCCTGTTGATTGCATAAAGGAGTTCATCGTGTTAGATGTTTGAGTCAACAAGTTCGTGGTCTGTGTAGAGGTTTTAATCAAGGCTTCCAAACCCCTTTCCAAAACATTAAGACGCTTTCAACATTTGAAGGAATATGATTTGTAGATTGATGATGAGGAAACTGATTTTGAAATGGCTGATTTGGTTGTGGAAAATTGGTTGGAGAACTGAAAGAAATTGCGTGGCCCCTAGGGAATTGTTGGTTTGAAGAGGGAGTGAAATTTTGATTTCCCGAGAAATTACCCCGATTCCATGCAAAATTTGATGATTTCTCCAACCCGGATTATAGGTTGGAGAAAATGGATCATGTCGGATCTTTGGAATCACGGCATTCATCATTCTAGAGATTGAGTATTTCCTAAGAGTGGACATTGCTCAAGCATGGGTCAGAGAAAGACAGCTATGACAACCCGAGGCGTAAACTTGATTGATTTGAGCCGAGCTCGTTCTTTGGTTTCTAAAGTTTCTAACTGCGTAGAATTGTAGCCATCTTAGCTTCAGAGGCTATGTTTGACTCTAAGGAAGGACCTCTAGAACTGGATTGGGTAATCGATGAATCACAAGATTCCCATCGCATGGTTTTCTGATAAATTCTCTAAAAGTCCCAAGCTTCATCGACATTTTTCTTCATGAAATCCCCTTGACACATTGACTCTAAGGAAGTTTTTGAAGAATAATCCAATCCTTCATAAATGATTTGGCATAATCGCCACTTTTCAAGACCATGGTGAGGACATTGGATAAGAAGATCTTTGAATTTGTCGAAATACTTCCAAAAGGTTCTCCGGACAATTTTAAAATTTTGAATGTCTGTTTCTAAGCTTGATTGTTTTGTGGATAGGAAAGAATTTTTTCGAAAACTGCTACAAATTCACCCCAAGTTGAGATGGAATCTGTGGGCAAGCTATACAGCCATTTTTTTGCTTTGTCCTTAAGGGCAAATGGAATAAATCGGAGTTTGATCGCATCTTCAGTTAAGTCCCTCATCTTAATCATGAGGCAAACTTCTTCAAATTCGGAGATAAAGATGTATCGTCTTCGGCCGAATTCTAAGAATTTGGGAAGCATGTTTATGAAATGCGGTCAAGTTCAAAATTGGTTCCATTTACCTCGGGAGTTTTATGCACGAGGGATTGCATTTCTAGTGGGGTAACAAACATCTTGAAGAACAGGTGGGTTGGTATTGGTCATTTCGTTTGATTCAAGAGATGGATCAAAACGAATTAAACGATTAGTATTATCCCTAACCCAAGTTTGCATACACCAAAATCAATTTTTTTTTTTATTTGAAAAAAGACAAGAGAAAATGTTAAGAAGATGATGAGAAAAAAAATAAGGAAAAACTAACTAAAAATAAATCAAGACAATCACTTTCCAATCACCCTAACTCTAGGGTTAAGCCTAAACTTGACTTAGACCAGCTCCTAACCAAAAATTCCCTTAGTGAAAAGATCAAAGTTTACTTGGGTAATTAGCCAGGTAAGGATAGTACTAGAGGGAGATCAAAGATCAATTAAGTACCTCTTTCCTTTCGGAGCGCCTTACGCAACCCCTAAACCTTGCCTTAGACACCAATTAATCCAAATAAACTTGGACCGGTTTACTTAAGAAATTATTGTTCCTTAATGAGCTCGAATCCTTAGGGGCCAACGTCTAATCAAATTTTAAGAGGCTTGGGTAAGTGTAGTGAGGAATTAGTGATTTTTGGGCTAAGGAAAGGGTGATGAAATCGCTCACCTTATCTTGATTAGTGGGTTTTGCCCTTAAAATATTTTCAAGTGTGTGCCAAATCAAGATGCTCAAATCACTTTGGTGAATTCCTACTATTATATGAAATGCAACCCTAGAAATTAAAAGCAACTAAAAAGGATTTTTTTTTATTATGGTCGACAATCAAAGAAATGAAGTTTATTAGGGTCGACAAGGGTAAAAAATCTTTTATTTTTATTTTTATTGTTTTAATTTTTATCCTAATTGTCTCTAATGTATATGAACTATCTAAAGGGTGGAATTGAAAATACTAGATAGAGAAGTTACCCACGCAAAAGCAATGCAAAGCCTCGTTGGAGGCAATTCTTCAATCTTGAATCTTCAACTCTTGATCTTCAAGTTCCAAGTTCCTACACAAAAGAAAAACACACAAGTTAAGGAACCAAAATTAATCAAAATCCTACTTATGCACCGCTCTCTAAGAACGGCCAAAAACTTGATGGGAAATAAATGATTACCTCCTTAGTTGTAAGTATACAACCTTTATCAAGTTATAGTATAAAAGATTATCGATCCCACGAGGAACGGGAAGTAGGAAGAGTTTTGCTCAAGTTTTGGTTCTCAAATTATGCGCATGACAATTAGGAGTTATTCAAATAAAATGAAAGTAAGAAAATGGTGAAAGTGGATGTGGAGAGATAAGAGAGAGTGGATGTAGATTATGTGCAAAAGAGGAGAAAATGAAATTGGGAATATGATTGTGGTTATATGCACATAATAACAAAACTAGGTTTGAGATTATATGCACATGGAGGGAAAATGAGATTGAGAGAGAAGTAAAAATCAATGAAATCAAGAGAGGAGAATAAAGGAAAATAACAACAAATGAGAAGCAAGGATAAGTGCAAAATAAAGAAGGTAAAGTATGGAGGATTAATTAAAGATATGAGGAATCTAGAGTAGATCCACTTAGCTTATCTCAATCTCACAAGAATGAGTTGGATTTGTTAGCTAGTTTCAAACAATCTCTAGGGATCCCACAAGTTCTAGGGATCCCACAAGTATTAGCTCCACACTTAGAAAGGGTAATTCCCTAGAGGGTTCTAGCCTCAAGGTGAATTAAAGGAAAAAAAAATCTATTCTAGAAAGTAAATATAAGAATTAAATACATTGCATGAAAGTAAATTGCATGAAAGTAAATTGCATGAAATTAAATTGCATGAAAGTAAATCTAAGCTACAAAGCAATTAAATGAACAAGAAAGAAAATGAAAAAGAAATAAAATAGAAACCAACAACTCGATCTTAATCTAATCCTCCTTTTGGTCCTTGGATTAGAAGAAGAGAAAGGAAATTGAAGGGTGAAAAATTTCATTTATTGTGTAACAAAGTTATAATTTTGGAAGGTCTCCTCAATTAAGAGTAACCCTCCTCTCCAAATGGAGTTTTACAAAATATTTCACACTCAAAACCCTCACCTTCACCCCTATTTATAGCCCAACGGAGTTGATGTGAACCATTGGATCAAACCTAGCCAAAAGGAAGAGAAATCCACCATTAATTCAGACTGCGTAAACCGATTAGCCAACCGGTTGGCCAACCGGTTGGTCAACCGATTGGTTCCCAACGGATTTTGTCTTTTCTTGATATTTCTTCACGAATCGCTCACCTTATCTTGATTAGTGGGTTTTGCCCTTAAAATATTTTCAAGTGTGCCAAATCAAGATGCTCAAATCACTTTGGTGAATTCCTACTATTATATGAAATGCAACCCTAGAAATTAAAAGCAACTAAAAGGATTTTTTATTATGGTCGACAATCAAAGAAATGAAGTTTATTAGGGTCGACAAGGGTAAAAAATCTTTTATTTTATTTTTATTGTTTTATTTTTATCCTAATTGTCTCTAATGTATATGAACTATCTAAAGGGTGGAATTGAAAATACTAGATAGAGAAGTTACCCACGCAAAAGCAATGCAAAGCCTCGTTGGAGGCAATTCTTCAATCTTGAATCTTCAACTCTTGATCTTCAAGTTCCAAGTTCCTACACAAAAGAAAAACACACAAGTTAAGGAACCAAAATTAATCAAAATCCTACTTATGCACCGTTCCCCGGCAACGGCGCCAAAAACTTGATGGGAAATAAATGATTACCTCCTTAGTTGTAAGTATACAACCTTTATCAAGTTATAGTATAAAAGATTATCGATCCCACGAGGAACGGGAAGTAGGAAGAGTTTTGCTCAAGTTTTGGTTCTCAAATTATGCGCATGACAATTAGGAGTTATTCAAATAAAATGAAAGTAAGAAAATGGTGAAAGTGGATGTGGAGAGATAAGAGAGAGTGGATGTAGATTATGTGCAAAAGAGGAGAAAATGAAATTGGGAATATGATTGTGGTTATATGCACATAATAACAAAACTAGGTTTGAGATTATATGCACATGGAGGGAAATGAGATTGAGAGAGAAGTAAAAATCAATGAAATCAAGAGAGGAGAATAAAGGAAAATAACAACAAATGAGAAGCAAGGATAAGTGCAAAATAAAGAAGGTAAAGTATGGAGGATTAATTAAAGATATGAGGAATCTAGAGTAGATCCACTTAGCTTATCTCAATCTCACAAGAATGAGTTGGATTTGTTAGCTAGTTTCAAACAATCTCTAGGGATCCCACAAGTTCTAGGGATCCCACAAGTATTAGCTCCACACTTAGAAAAGGGTAATTCCCTAGAGGGTTCTAGCCTCAAGGTGAATTAAAGGAAAAAAATCTATTCTAGAAAGTAAATATAAGAATTAAATACATTGCATGAAAGTAAATTGCATGAAAGTAAATTGCATGAAATTAAATTGCATGAAAGTAAATCTAAGCTACAAAGCAATTAAATGAACAAGAAAGAAAATGAAAAGAAATAAAATAGAAACCAACAACTCCTGATCTTAATCTAATCCTCCTTTTGGTCCTTGGATTAGAAGAAGAGAAAGGAAATTGAAGGGGTGAAAAATTTCATTTATTGTGTAACAAAAGTTATAATTTTTGGAAGGTCTCCTCAATTAAGAGTAACCCTCCTCTCCAAATGGAGTTTTTACAAAATATTTCACACTCAAAACCCTCAGCCTTCACCCCTATTTATAGCCCAACGGAGTTGATGTGAACCATTGGATCAAACCTAGCCAAAAAGGAAGAGAAATCCACCATTAATTCAGAATCTGTTGCAAACCGATCGGTTAGCCAACCGGTTGGCCAACCGGTTGGTCAACCGATTGGTTCCCAACGGATTTTGTCTTTTCTTGATATTTCTTCACGAATTTCTCTTGGATCCCCTTGGTATCTTGGGCCTTTGTTTGTCTTCAGATTTGGGCTTCAATAATTGGTAGAAATTCAGAGAATTTGAGTCATTTGGGCTTTTATTCATTATTTCTTTATTAGCCTGCAAAATAAGATAAAAATGATTATTAGTAATATCGTTATTCATATAACATAGGTAATAAGGGTATAAAAATGTAATTAAAATGTGATAATCATCAACAAACTGGGCATCTATCTAATAATTATCCTAATCGTGGTAGAGTTAATATGATTGAAAGGGGAGACAGCGAAGAAAGTGAAACTGAGATCGATCACCATACGGTTAACCCCGATGATGTGTATGACGAGGAAGAGCGCGAAGTGTGTGTAGTGCGCAGGTTGATGTTAGCAACAGAAAGGGTGGCTGAGGATCCACAAAGGCATAATCTCTTCCGAACTCGTTGCAAGGTGAACCAACATGTGATTGAGTTGATAATTGAGTAGTCAAGAGAACTTGATATCGCAAGAAGCGTGGATAGGCTAAAGTTGCGACGCAGAAGCACCCTTCCCCTACAAAATTAATGGATTACATCCGTGGGTGATATCAAGGTCACTAATAGAGCATAGTTAATTTTTCTATTGGCAAATACAAGGACACCGCTATTTGTGATCTTGTTAGCTAGTTTCAAACAATCTCTAGGGATCCCACAAGTTCTAGGGATCCCACAAGTATTAGCTCCACACTTAGAAAAGGGTAATTCCCTAGAGGGTTCTAGCCTCAAGGTGAATTAAAGGAAAAAAAAATCTATTCTAGAAAGTAAATATAAGAATTAAATACATTGCATGAAAGTAAATTGCATGAAAGTAAATTGCATGAAATTAAATTGCATGAAAGTAAATCTAAGCTACAAAGCAATTAAATGAACAAGAAAGAAAATGAAAAGAAATAAAATAGAAACCAACAACTCGATCTTAATCTAATCCTCCTTTTGGTCCTTGGATTAGAAGAAGAGAAAGGAAATTGAAGGTGAAAAATTTCATTTATTGTGTAACAAAAGTTATAATTTTGGAAGGTCTCCTCAATTAAGAGTAACCTCCTCTCCAAATGGAGTTTTACAAAATATTTCACACTCAAAACCCTCACCTTCACCCCTATTTATAGCCCAACGGAGTTGATGTGAACCATTGGATCAAACCTAGCCAAAAGGAAGAGAAATCCACCATTAATTGAGAATGCATTTGCAAACCGATCGGTTAGCCAACCGGTTGGCCAACCGGTTGGTCAACCGATTGGTTCCCAACGGATTTTGTCTTTTCTTGATATTTCTTCACGAATTTCTCTTGGATCCCTTGGTATCTTGGGCCTTTGTTTGTCTTCGATTTGGGCTTCAATAATTGGTAGAAATTCGAGAATTTGAGTCATTTGGGCTTTTATTCATTATTTCTTTATTAGCCCGCAAAATAAGATAAAAATGATTATTAGTAATATCGCTATTCATATAACATAGGTAATAAGGGTATAAAATGTAATTAAAATGTGATAATCATCAACAAACTGGGCATCTATCTAATAATTATCCTAATCGTGGTAGAGTTAATATGATTGAAAGGGGAGACAGCGAAGAAAGTGAAACTGAGATCGATCACCATACGGTTAACCCCGATGATGTGTATGACGAGGAAGAGCGCGAAGTGTGTGTAGTGCGCAGGTTGATGTTAGCAACAGAAAGGGTGGCTGAGGATCCACAAAGGCATAATCTCTTCCGAACTCGTTGCAAGGTGAACCAACATGTGATTGAGTTGATAATTGAGTAGTCAAGAGAACTTGATATCGCAAGAAGCAGTGGATAGGCTAAAGTTGCAGACGCAGAAGCACCCTTCCCCTTACAAAATTAGCTGGATTACATCCGTGGGTGATATCAAGGTCACGGAATAGAGCATAGTTAATTTTTCTATTGGCAAATACAAGGACACTGCTATTTGTGATACTGTTGACTGGGATGCATGTCAGTTGATGTTGGGGAGGCCGTGGCAGTTCGATGTGGATGCGTGCCATAAGGACGGGACTTGGCGGATGTGTATTGACAGTCGGGCTATCAATAAAATCACAGTAAAGTACCGATTTCCAATTCCTAGACTGGATGATATGCTCTACATGTTGCAAGGTGCTAAGGTCTTTTAAAAAATTAATCTCAGGAGTGGTTATCATCAGATTCGGATTAGAGAAGGAGATGAGTGGAAGACTGCCTTCAAACAAAAGAATGCCTGTATGAATGGTTGGTCATGCCTTTTGGTCTTTTCAATGCTCCTAGCACTTTCATGCGGTTAATGAATCAGGAGAATAAGTTGTACATCAATCTGAAGAAGTGCAACTTCATGACTAGTAGACTATTATTCTTGGGCTTTGTCGTCAGTGCAGAGGGCATCCATGTTGATGAAGAGAAGGTGCGTGCTATTCGAGATTGGCCTACACCGAAGATTGTCAGCGAAGTTTGTAGTTTTCATGGCCTAGCCACTTTCTACAGGAGATTTGTCAGAAATTTCAGCAGCATTGTGGCGCCTATCACTGAGTGCATGAAGAAAGGCAAGTTTAATTCTGAAGAAGCCCTAGCTAAGAAAGTAAAAGAACAGATGGAGAAAATCAATGCTAAATATAAGGCGGACGCTGATCGATGTAGGAGAAGAAAAATGTTTATCAAGTACTGCTATTCAAAATATAAGCTCGAGGTCGAGCTTCTTTCAACAAGGGGAGACTGATGTAGGACGCATAATAAGAAATATATTTAAAATTAGAGTCAATTTAAATTAGGAAATATATTTAAAGTTAGAGTCAAATTAAATTAGGAAATATATTCAATGTTAGAGACAAATTAGATTAGAAAACAAATTTAATTTTGATTCATGAATTGTTTCCTCTATTATATGGAGTCTTTTAGGGTATGATTTGATACTTTCTATTTTTTGTAATTCTAGTTTTAATAGGAGTCTTATTTGTTATTCTATTTAAGAAGAGGCATGTAACCCCAAGAGGGAGATATCTTTGAATCAATTAAATTTCTCTTGAAGAAAGTTTTTCTTTGTGTTTATTCTTTGAAGAAGTCCTCATGGTAAGGCTTCTTGTTTTCGAAGTCCTCGTGGTAAGGCTTCGTGTTCTCACCGCTGCGTCACTGTATTATCTATTAAACAAATTAATGATGAAGAAAGGAAGGTGTATATCTCAATTGGAACATTCTTGTGTAGAGCTTAATTTTTTGTATAAAAATGCTTCGTACTCCGGTGCAATATTGAGTAGCTAGGTTCATTATCAGATTGTAGTATCATATGTTTTCTTCTTCTTACATGATTTTTACCGATATTCTATGAGTTTCATATTAGAGTGAAATATAAATTGAAGATATTTATCCATGACAAGTGGTATCATAGTTCAGGTTGTGTTTATCGGCACAGAGAAGTTTTGCGTGGAACCGGATGAATTGAAAACTGATTGAATATTTTACTTTTGCAAACATAGAGATTTTGTCGATATGGATATAATGGTTGAATGAAACCTTTGATAGAAATAAATCTTCTAAAGGTAAAAACAAAGTCGATCGCTATCACATGTCTTCCATGTTATCATCTAATTATGATGTCGGACACATGACAGATGAGTTTATTGAACGGCTGGACTGCCAAATACCCAAGCATGGGAACGAAAATGGTATTTGACTTCTTGGCAAAGAAACGGATGGATGTATATCGCAATCCGAAAGGTGAATTCAGACATATAATATATGAAAATCGTCTATCTCAACGTGATGGAAGGAACCAAACTGATCAAATTTTGATTTCCAATGCTCAAATTGGGGAAATTCCCTCCAGATTATTATTTTTTGGAAACAATTTGTTATTTTTACTAATAGAGCTTGTTTAAATTAGGAAACGAGTATAGTTTTCTCTCAAATTCGACTGAATTGTTTCCTCAATTATAATGACTCTTTTAGAGTTAGTTTGGTAATCTTCTCAAAACTGGGCCATGACTGATCCTGACCCAGTTTTGAGAAGAACTAATTCTTTTCTGATTCATGGGGGGTTGGATTAAAAAAAAGTACTAATTTAAGTGGCCGTTTTTGGCCTAGGAAAAATTGGTTTAGAGTTTACCTAGTTTTCCCAAACACATTTCATCTTAAAACAAGACCAAGTTCAAACTTGGTCCCATTTTTGTTGGTTACCAAACACACTCAATGGTAAGTTTTGATGCTTTCTATTTTTTTAGTAATTTTTGTCCTATTAGGAGTTTGTTTTTCTTCCGCACTACATCAGATTATTATAGTTGTCATATTGTTAAGGGGTTTTTCTCTTTTAACCCAAACTTTTACCCTCACTTATTTAAAAACCCACCCACTTTTCTAAACTTCAGTACACCCAATGTATCTTAGCCCACTTATTTTTAAACCCACTTTATACTGTACCTACTCAATAAATTGAAACTTCCTAAACTACCCTTCATCCCCAAAATACAACTGGTCTCTTTCTTTCTCTCTTCTCCTCTTCCGTTTCACTTTCTCAAAGCCCAAGATAAAGCGGTCCCTAAGAGCAATTTCGAAGCTCAAAACCCCTAACCCCAAATAGATTTCAAAACCCCCAGATCTCTCTTCTCCTTCTCCGTTTCACTTTCCCAAAGCTAGAGCGGTCCCTATTAGAGCCCTAAGAGCAATTGCAAAGCTCAAAAACCCCCAAACCCCAAATCGATTTCAAAACCCCCAAATCGATTTCGAATCATAAACGCAGCCGGTTGCTGTTATTTTGGCATCACACACTGTTCACTCTCATCTCGGTGCATCACGACGACGACGCTCTCATCTCGGTGCATCACGACGACGACGATGTAATTACAAATTTCTGGCAAAGGGAAAAAGACCGCTGTCACAGAGGAATTTTTAGGTAAATTCGACCGTAATAATTAAATTTTGCAATTTTTTGGAATTTTTAGGCTATATTTTAATTGTTCACGGCACAGATATAAGATTTTGATGAATTTATGGCAAGCAATTAGTTTTTTTTAATTTCTAATAGGAGTAAGCTGCAATTAGATTTGTCAATTAAACCCTGCATTCCTTTAACAATCCGTGGAAGCAAGCAAAGCTCCGAAGTTGCACGTTGACTACATTGGTCAAGGATTGATGGCGTGAACTTTTTGCAGATTATAGCTTCCTTGATCCACAATTAGCAACCAAAGAGGACCAAACAGCCATTATTATTTTTATTTTTTTATTTTTTTAGAAAAAAAATCAAGTAAACTCTGAAAATTATGTTCCTAAATGTACACCAAAACGCAAATAAACTACACAAGAAGTCATGTCACGTTTCTTGTTAAAATAGGTAAATTCATATTTTTACTGATTTATATTTTTAAAATTTTTTTGATAGGTTGCCAGAGATGTCTAGCAGAAGTAAAACGAGGGGTTCTTCTTCCCAATCGAAGACAAAGGCTACTAAGTAAATGTTGTTTCGTGCTGTAATTCTGTAATATAAATGTCCGGGTAGTGTTGATTTTGGACACTGTATATAAATGTCCAGTTAACTTATTATATGTTGTACGTTGTGTCGCATAGTGTGTTGACTTTTGTTGTGGTGATGTGTAATTGTTGTTTCGTGCTGTAATTATCTTCTTATGGGTTAAAACCATAACTTTACAGAGTTTGGATAGTGGTGATTTTGGATTATTTTCATTCAATCTCCACTGTGATGCATTTATCTCTTGATTTTGAAATTGTTGAAATTATATTGTTGCAGAGGTGAAATTATTTCCAGTTTTTTCAAAAGTATAGCTCCTTATGATAAATCGTAGCACCTTACGGCCAAAACATAGCTCTTTATTGAAAAGTATAGCACTTTATGACCATTGTATAGCTCCTTATGGGTAAAGTATAGCTCATTACGGTCTCGAAATTTCAGAACTTGGTGTGATACACCAAATCGCTTTTCCCTAAGCAAGGAAAACACCCGATGACATGTAAGATCGTTGCATGGTCAATAATTCCTATCCGCGAGAGGTCCAAGCTTAATTTTCCGCTTTTTCAAAAGTATAGCTCCTTATGATAAATCGTAGCACCTTACGGCCAAAACATAGCTCTTTATTGAAAAGTATAGCACTTTATGACCATTGTATAGCTCCTTATGGGTAAAGTATAGCTCATTACGGTCTCTGGAAATTCTGTAACTTGGTGTGATACACCAAATCAGTTTTTCCCTAAGCAAGGAAAACACCCGATGACATGTAAGATGCGTTGCATGGTCAATAATTCCTATCCGCGAGAGGTCCAAGCTTAATTTTCCAGTTTTTTCAAAAGTATAGCACCTTATGGTAAATCGTAGCACCTTACGGCCAAAGTATAGCCCTTTACTGAACAGTATAGCACTTTATGGCCATTGTATAGCTCCTTATGGGTAAAGTATAGCTCATTACGGTCTCTGGAAATTTTGGAACTTGGTGCGATACACCAAATCGATTTTTCCCTGAGCAAGGAAAACACCCGATGACATGTAAGATGCGTTGCGTGGTCAATAATTCCTGTCCGCGAGAGGTCCAAGCTCAATTTTCTAGTTTTTTTCAAAAGTATAGCACCGTATGGTAAATCGTAGCACCTTACAGACTTTGGAAATTCTGGAACTTGGTATAAGGATTTCCAGAGTTCCAGAATTTCCAAAGTTCCAGAATTTCCAGAGTCCATAAGGTGCTATACTTTGGCCATAACGTGCTATACTTTGGCGTAAAGTGCTATACTTTGGTCATAAGGTGCTATACTATTGCATAAAGTGCTATACTTTTCAAAAATTAGAATATTGTGAGCGAACCTCTCGTCAACATAAACAATAGACCAAAAAGCACATTGTGCACATAATCACACATCTACAATGCCCAAAAACTGAATTGATATATTTGGCGTAGCTTGGAAAGTCGGAGGCCATAAAGTGCTATACTTTTGTGATAAGTAGCTATACTTTGGCCATAACGTGTTATACTTTGGCTTAATGTGCTATACTTTGGTCATAAGGTGCTATACTATTGCATAAAGTGCTATACTTTTTAAAAATTAGAAAATTATGAGCGAACCTCTCGTCAACATAAATAATAGACCAAAAAGTACATTGTGCACATAATCACACATCTACAATGCCCAAAAAAACTGAATTGATATATTTGACGTAGCTTCAGAAAGTCCAGAGGCCATAAAGTGCTATACTTTTGCGATAAGTGGCTATACTTTGGCCATAACATGCTATACTTTGGCGTAAAGTGCTATATATTGGTCATAAGGTGCTATACTATTGCATAAAGTGCTATACTTTTTAAAAATCTAGAAAATTGTGAGCCAACCTCTCCTCAACATATACAATAGACCAAAAAGCTCATTGTGCACATAATCACACATCTACTACTAAGCAATCAAGCACATAGCATTAAACTGGTGTACAACAATTATAATCTGAATTTGATACAACACGATGCATTGAATACTACTTGGTGCATTTGATACAATACACACACGAATCATCTATACATACTGTTGATGTATAGAATCACAGTCACTAATCTCATATGAGCTTAGTTCTTTAAGAGAGCAGAGTCCGCCTTCCTTTCTTATATCCGGTGACGTTGCTCCGGCCAGAGGTTCACCTGCGACAAGAGAATATCTGTGGAAGAGGCGGAGTTGGGATCTCCGGCGGTTCCTCCGACGGTCAAGTTAGTATGAGGAAGAGAGCAAAATTTGGCGAGGGAATTCACTGAGAAGGATCACTTACCTCGTTTGTTGTACAGATTGCTACTTATATCTAGGGTTTTGGGGTATTTTCATCTTTCTATCTGATAGGAGATAGCTGATGGTTGAACCCTCTCTTTCACGTGTTAGCTAGTAATTAGATGAGGGTCTGTCCTTGTCGGCCACGCCAGCTGCCTTTACAGATATCAAGTGATGAGTGGATTTAAGAGTCAGTGTTGTTCATTCACAATTAATGAGATGGGATTGGCGGCGTTCGCAGTCGTAGTAGTCCGAGGTACCTTAAATACTGTGAGAGATGGAGGAGTTAAGGGGCTGACAATGCATTTAATACAATGTTGATGGATTGTCGGGATTGGATTTTAGATAACCTTCGTTTAGGTAGGGGAACCACGTAGGATAAGAGAGGGGAGAGTCGGGGCCAAAGGGCCGACCTGCATCGCCCCTCGAGTCACCTATGAGGTCGATAAGTTGAAAGGATGACTAGTGTCACCTCTCACGTCGTCTAAGGGTTCAAAACGACTAAAAGGGGGGTGGCTAGCAGTCTCCCATGTCGTCCATGGGGACAAGCAACTGAGAAGGTAGCTTCAAGGCGATTGACTGGTTAGGCGGACGACCAGTACCGCCTTTCGCATCGTCCAAGGAAGAAAACTGATGGGAGGTCGGTCAACCCATCCTCCTCGTCGTCCGGGGGGGAGGGGGGGTAGTTGTCCGACCCGGTTGAACTCGAATGGAGAGTGCAAGACGTCCATTGGACTTGTTATGGAGATTAGTGTTGCCCTAAGGTAACGGATTAAAGTGTTCATTTCGATTATCACTCAATGTTTATCTTTAATCACTGATTAGTGCTTATGACCATAACAGTTGGCCCCTTTCACTTGGAGTCGATTGGAAACGAGTGCAAGTGAAATAGATAACATGGTTCTGGTCGGGTAGAGGCGATTCTGGAGAGAGTCCCGAACGTTCTTATGATGGGACGTGGCTGATGTCAGCGGGCAGTTTTTTGGCCATTGGTGTTTCGCCTTCTAGGCTCAATGGTGGGCCCCTCACGAAGTAAATGAGGGGGCTTTCCAACTTTCGAGGCAGCGCTTCAGGGTTTGAGCCTTAATCTCATCCGTTGATCATGGGCTGGTTCGAAGCTTGTGGATCTTTCCATAAATACGAAGCAATAGGGAAGAAGGAAGTTTTCACTTTCTTCATTTTTCAAAGACAAACTCCGGCGATCTTCTGGTGAATCAACACAGCTCTTTTCTATGGGTTCCGATCGCCGAAAGCAGTTGGATGAGTTTCGCTCGAAGGTGACTCAGGTGCAGATGCAATTTTTACATTCGAAGTTCGATGTTCCGAAGGGGTTTAAGTTGGAGGTGCCGGCGAAATCGTCTCCGGTGTATAGCCATGGCGAGAAGAGAGCTCCTTTGTACATTAAGCATTTGGAGTGCGGTTTACGATTGCCGCTGCACCCATTCCTTAGAAAGGTGTTCGAGGAATTGGGAGTGTCTCCGATGCAGATGAAGCCCAATTCGATTGCCATACTGATCAGCTTCATTATCATCTGCCATTGGTTGGCGATTCGTCCCAAAATGAGCGTGCTGCGTAACTGTGCAGAAGACGCCCCACTACCATCTTCATATGTCGGGGGAGTTCAAGGTCATCCTCGAGCTTCCTAAGTCGAACAAAGGATTAAAAGATAGATTTGTCTGGGTCATAGGGGACGACTCCAATTTGGGTTGCGCGACTTGGCCAGAGATAAGGAGAGAGGTTTTGGAACCGAAGCCTCTGCCAGAGGATGAGCGACAGGAGTTGGAGCAAATTCTCAAGTACGCGGGACCGCGTAAAATGAGTGCTTTACTCGACAAGTCGGTTCTATGACTTTATGGGATCTCATCAGTTCCTCCTAGCCCCCACGACAAGGCGAGAGCGCATAATGTGACCTTCGGAGGTATGGCCGGAAGGATGGGTTCATTGGATTCAGCTTCCGAGGAAGAAAATCCCGAGGAATCCGAAGGGATGTTGACTCGGCAAGCCAAATGGCAACAATCAGAGTCGGCCTCAGAAGAAGCACCACCTATGCAAGGGGGAGGTGGGACGACCACTGTCGGTCGTGAGGAGACGACTACGGGTGCCGCTCTAAGTGGGGTCGTTGGCTTTCGAAGGACTCGGTAGAAGAAAACTAGCCATGGTCCTTGAGGAGCTAGACGGCTGGGAGAGAGTTTGGAGAACCCGATGGAGGCATGGTCGTCAGAGTCGAAAGGGGAGGCCGGCGACCGACCATTTACCGAAGCCGAAGGGGTGAAGGTCTGCCACACGACCGCTGACATCGTTCCTCAAATGATGCCCAAGGTTGCTCCAAGAGGGGCTGAGGGCTGTTCGGAGCAGGTGGTTGCTGACAACCCAGTGGCGTCGCCACAGGTGTTACCTCGTCGGCAAGGCAAGGGGCAGATGGGTGGTCGGGAGACGGGTTTCATCCCAGCGGGATGGTCTTCTCCCTATTATATGGCCGAGACCGATGGGGATTGGAATAAGGTGAGCGACCTATTGATGGGGACGTTCTCCTCTTCCGGTCGTTATGAAGGGGAGCCCGGTGCGGAACACCGATACAAGTCGGCTGGACATATGGACGTTCGTTCGTCGGTGCTAAGGTTGAGCTATGTGTAAGGGAAAGCGATAGAGCAATTCAACTTGCCTGAAGATCAGGAGGTTTTGAAGATGGCTCCCGATGTAGGTCTACATGTAATCCTGCGGAGTTACTTGACCAGGGGATGCTTAGTGGAACAAGAGTTATACAGCCGGTTGGCTCAGGGCCATCAGGCTTACGAAAGGCTTCGAAAGAAACATATTGCTCCTGAGACTAGCGGAAATGAAGAGCTCGACCAAGTCATCAAGGAGCTCTCGGTCAAACAAGCCGAACTTGATGATTGGCACCGCGAGATGAAGGTTAAAGACCAAACCATTTTAGAACTCAAGGCATCGAGTGATAAGAAGTCGGCCAAGATTAAGGAGCTCTGACAAAGGTTGCGAAGTACCACTGGGGAGTCTGGGCCGGCCGATGATGTATACAAGGAATGAGACCGTGCCGTGGCACAGGCGGCTCTTGAGAAACAAGTTGCGTAGCATGCTAAGGCTCGCTTGGCGCAAGAGTCGGCCGCCAACCGACAGCTTTTGGATGAATGCTCTCAGCTCAAGGAGTCTTTGAGTAGGGCTGAAGAAAGAATAAAATTTTTGGAGTCGAACAATCACCAGTCGATAATTATGGAGAGAGGTCGGCCGGCTATCATTGAGGAATTTCGCCAGAGCTCTCTGGGAAAGATTGAAGTCACGCTAGCCTGTAAGGCGGGTAGTCACTTCATAGTTAAACAACTCCCAGCTGAGTACCAGGAGTTCCCTGGTCGACTCCAGTATCCCCCAAGCATAGCAAATCAGGTCGGTCTCTTATTGAGGTTCGAGAAGGTGGGAGCCGGCTATAGCATAGGTGAGGGTGAAGTCGAAGAGGAGGGAGAGGAAGAGGCTGAGTTGTCAAGTGACGAGTCCTCAGCTGGAGCCGATCAGAGCGTGGGCGGAGGTTCGGACGGGAAAAGGGACGAGGCAACTCAGGATCCTCCCTCGACTCTTCCTCCTTCCACTAACACTACCTTGCCTCTGATTCCTGGGGCCGGCATGGACTTTTAGTAGTTTTAGGTTCTGATAAGTTTATGTTGTCGTATACTTGTAGACACGTGCTCATCCTCATTCTTGTACTCATTTTCAAATGAATAAATAAAGGTTCTTTTTGTTGTATGAACTATTTTACGGCTTATATCTGTGTTTTGTGGTATGTTTAATAATCCAACTAACTTGGTGAGTCGAACGACATGGTGTCGTGACTCAGTCAAACCTCTAGTTTTGGTCACAGAGATGACTTCCTATAAGATAATCGAATCAAGACGACATCCCGTTAATTTGGAGTCGGTTTCCCAGTTATTTGGGTTTTTCTCAAGTTTATTTTGCTTGCTGGGTCGACTAGCTGAGGTCGGTTGGCCCCCATGCAATAGCCGGGTTTGGTTTCCAAAGCATGAACAGAAGGGGTCACTGTAGGGGATAGGGCTTGACGTCAGCGATACTTTAGCCGCCAGAGTCATTTCGAATTTCGAGCAAAGAGACGTGGGTAATAAAGGCGGTGGGGTGTTCCAATTTCTGTAAGGCGATTCAGATTCAAGAATTAATCTGAGCCGTTAACTTCAAAATTGAAACGTTATCTGAGAGCAGCCACGTGGGCCTTTAAAACGCCTATACATACTTCTTCCTTATTGGGAAATTTCTTCTTTACGCTTTCTAAAAACTTTTGTTTTCTCCTTTTCTTCTCATCTTCCTCTTCAAATTTTTTGGCCATGGCTACTTCATCCTCCATTCCCATTGACAGGATCAGCAAGCTCAAGTCTTGACATTCGAAGGTGAAGGAGGAAGATTTGGAAATTCTCCACGAGAAGTATGATCTTCCCGAGGGGTTTACGGTTTCTTTGCGGGAGAAAAATAGCGCCATCCACGAGCACAGCGCTGACAAACTGCCGTTATACACGGCTCACCTAGACAATGGTCTAGCCCCACGCCAAAGATTTGTGAAGAGGTCAGGTGAGCGGTTGGGGGTTTCCCCGATGCAATTTACCCCTAATGCCATAGCAACGATTATGGCGTTTCTGGTAATATGCCATCGGGTGAAGGTAGAGCCGTCCTTATAACTATTCAGCAACTTGGTCACGGTGAGGGTGACCAAGAAGGATGCTCACTTCTTCTTCGGGTATGTGGGCGGCCGACTCGTCGATATTCCAGACTCAAACAAGGACTGGAAGAATAAGTTCGTTTGGGTTTTCGGCGCCGACGCCATCCTTGCTTGCCGTTCGTGGCCAGAAATTGAGAAGGACAATCTGAAGGCCCTCCCTCTTTCAGCAAATGAGAGACACGACTTAGCGAAGATCTAAAAATATTCTGGGTCTCGGAAGGGCCACAACCTGTTTGACAACGCGTCGCTGAGGGTGGCGGGGCTATCCTTTGTTCGACCAACTGAGGTCGACAAAGAGAAGGAGGAGGAGTTTCTTAAGGATGTTCCTCGCCAGTCGAAGATCCCGGCCGGGCTTCGGTTCACCAAGGCCACGGAGTCACAGCTTCCCCAAAAAAGGGCGAGGGGAGGAGGATTGTCAGCTGCAGATGAGCAGCGTGTGGAGGAGAAGTTTGACGAGCTAGCTGCCATGCTGCAGGTGAAGGCTCCTACTTCTAAGGTCGACCAACCAAAGAAGAAAAGGAAGAAGACGAAGAAGTCAAAGGAATCGACCCCCAAGGGAACGACCGACGGGGCGGCCCTTGGACAAGCCGGGGTCATTGTGGGGGAACTCCCAACTGCTAGGGAAGAGTCGCCCCAACAAACTCTTTCTCCCTTATCTCTGCCCACGGAGGACGTCCCTGTGGAGGGGTTACGTCCTTAGGTCGGTGAAGTTTCCGATCACCAGGCGCAAGGGGCTGCGGTGGCTGCAGGGGATGCCCCAATTGACGAAGGGGTTGCTGTGGCTTCCCCTAAGCCGACTCAAAGGCCAGGAAAGCAGTCGGTCATCTCCGACGAATCAGCATCAGGGTCGGCCCCCCTTGGTTCCCTTAAGGATCTCGGTATTGAGCTTCCTTTTCATCATCGGACTACTGAGATTGGCAACTCGATATGGAAAGAGCTGCGTGCTCAGATCGTCGGTCAACTATGGGAAGGGTACTCGGCTAAGGAGGAGCCTTCCGAAGCTGACAGGTTTTCCCCCAACCGTTTTCTCCACAAGGAGGACTCGGTTTTCTTATCGGGGAGGGCCCAACACACCGCGATCGATCAGTTCTCCCTCCCGAGGGACCTGGATCTCTTGAGGGAGGTGCCATCGATCGGCCTCCGATATGCTCTCCAAAGCTACCACATTCGCGGCGCCCTGCTTGGAGAAGAGCTCTTTGACCGCCTTGACCACATGATGAAGGCTTATGAGGAATCGGCTGGGGAGCTTGTTGGGAGGAAGGCTCGAGAGGAGCTCGAGGTGAGGACGGCAACTCTAGAGGTGGAAAAGGAGGGGGCCAATGCTAAGTGGTGTACTGAACTGGAGGCTAAGCAATCTACGATTGCTGACCTCCAGACTCATCGCACAAAGCACACGGCCACCATCAATAAGCTGAAGGAGGAGGTCGCTCAGCTAAAGAGGACGGCCGAAGGCTCCCAAAGGGAGATCGAGGAGTGGAAGGCTCAAATTGAAGCCGGGAGACTCGAGAGGCAATCGGTTCAAGAAAAACTTTAATCTGAACAGCTTGTCCTCCAAAACTTGCGGGTCGAGCTGGATGAGTCGAAGGTGGCCCACCAGAATGCCTTAGATGTCGCCCGATCGATTGAGACCCGGCTCAAGTTTATAACATCGGAGGAGGGCAAGAAAGAGGTCATCGAAGAGTATAGGCAATGGCCCATGTGAAAGGTAGAGCTGTCGTTGGCTGTTAAAGCCGGCTACGACTACTTAAAAGCTCAACTTCCCTCGGATGCTCTCTCGACTTTGATTCTTGCGTATCCTCACAGGGTGGAAAGTAGTCTGCGCGTCCTACAAAGCCTGGAGGCCAGGGGAGCAGGAGTGCAGCTTGGCATTGAGGACGACCATGATGAGGATGAGGACGAGGATGGAGATGAAGATGAGGATGATGATGGGGGAGACGGCGACGAGGGAGGAGATTAGGACGCTAAGCATTTTTTGTAGTTGTTGGTCGAGAAGACCGTTGTACATTTGTAATATATGTTTTGACTTGAATGAAAAGTCTTGTCGCACACATTCCTGTGTCGAATTTTCTATTCTTTATGATATGTTTTTCTAAGATTTTGCAAGAGTGTTGTGCTGACCTCGAATTCGACTGATTTATAAGCCAGGTGAGAATCATAATTTGCACAACATAGTTAACAATCTTACTTTCGATTAGTGTTTGAACTTATGTCGGTCGAGTCGGCCTTCATGTCACGTCGGCCGTCGATGCGAGATAGAGGATCGCGATAGAACAAACTATAATTGTGTTGACTCTAGCGCGAGTGGTGGTTTGGGGTTTGGCAACCCGTGGGTCGAGTGCCTAGGACTTTCGTGGCACCTAGGTCTTAGGGAGTTAGCTCTCGTGGGAGCGACGACTTTGCGAATGACAACCTTGTTGGTTGGGTGCCTAGGACTTACGTGGTGCCTAGGTCTTTGGGAGTCAGCTCATGTGGGAGCGGCAACCCTGATTTTCCAAGCGGGAGTCGGCTCACGAGGGAGCGACGACCTTGCGAATGACAATCTTGTTGGTTGGGTGCCTAGGACTTAAGTGGTGCCTAGGTCTTTGGGAGTCGACTCATGTAGGAGCGGCGACCCTGATTTTCCAAGCAGGAGTCGGCTCACGAGGGAGCGACGACCTTGCGAATGACAACCTTGTTGGTTGGGTGCCTAGAACTTACGTGGTGCCTAGGTCTTTGGGAGTCGGCTCATGTGGGAGCGGCGACCCTGATTTTCCAAGTAGGAGTCGGTTCACGAGGGAGCAACGGCTCTGATTTTCCAAGCGGGAGTCGGCTCACGAGGGAGCGATGACCTTGCGAATAACAACCTTGTTGGTTAGGTGCCTAGGACTTACGTGGTGCCTAGGTCTTTGGGAGTTGGTTCATGTGGGAGCGGCGACCCTGATTTTCCAAGCGGGAGTCGGCTCACGAGGGAGCGACGACTCTGATTTTCCAAGCGGGAGTCGGCTCACGTGGGAGCGACGACTCTGCGAGTGACAACCTTGTAGGTTGGGTGCTTAGGACTTACGTGGTGCCTAGGTCTTTGGGAGTCGGCTCACGTGGGAGCGACGACTCTGATTTTTCAAGCGGGAGTCGGCTCACGTGGGAGCGACGACTCTGCGAGTGACAACCCTGTAGGTTGGGTGGTTAGGACTTACGTGGTGCCTAGGTCTTAGGGAGTCGGCTCACGTGGGAGCGACAACTCTGATTTTCCAAGTGGGAGTCGGCTCACGTGGGAGCGACGACTCTGCTTTTCCAAGCGGGGCTTGACGTCTTGTTGTCATTTTTGATTTGGCGAGCGAACACGAGAGTTTCTTCTTGGCTTCAAAGGGGTAGATCGGCCTGTTTTAGTTTTAGAGTAGGGCGCCTCCTTAATCGAGTGAGTTGGATTACCAGTCGCGACGAGATGAGAAGGGTTCCTTGACTCGTTTTGACGAGAAGGGTTCCTTGACTCGGTCTAATCAGAATGGTCACCCGAACCCGTTCTCTCTTAGGGGTTTCCTTGTCTCGTTAAATGAAACAGGGTCGTCATACCTCCTTTTGAGCCAGTAGGTCGTTTCGTGCTGCTGCCATGAACGTTGTTATGAAATCCCTCGCACAATGTGAAAACATGTGATAATAGTTAGGAACAAAAGTATATTTATACTGAAAGATCGAGTAAGATTTACAATACAAATTTTATTGACAAAACTTCCTAAGATGCTCGATGTTCCAAGGATGCTGCAAGATCCTTCCATCAGGGCTTCTTAGTCGGTATGTTCCAGGGCGTAGCTCTTCAAGGACGGTGTATGGTCCTTCCCAATTAGGCGCCAGCTTGCCACGCTTGGTGTCCTTGTCGAAGGCTGCTTTCCTTAGTACCAGATCACCGACACGAAACCTCCTTGGTCGGACTTTGCTATTGTAGTATCAGGCGATCCGTTGCTGGTTAACAATTTGCTTACGCAGAGCAGTTGCTCGAACTTCATCCACTAGGTCCAGATGTACCCGAAGTCCAGCGAAATTCACATCTTCATCAAAGTGCTGCAGTCGAATGGTTGGCATGCCGACCTCTATCGGAGTCACTGCTACAGTTTCGTAGGTCAACTTGAATGGAGGTTCACCAGTTGAACTCTTGTGGGTCATCCGGTATGAACATAAGATGCTTGGCAGCTCTTCGACCCAGTTGCCGACCGCTTTATCTATCTTCTTCTTCAGGGCTTAGAGGATGCATTTGTTGGCAGCTTTCGCCAATCCATTGCATTTTGGATAGGCCACTGAAGCAAACTTGAGCGTGATCCCCCATTCTTCACAAAAATCTTGGAATCCCCCGCTGCAGAATTGGGTACCATTGTCAGTGATGAACGAGCGAGGGACGCCAAAGTGGCAAACGATCGACTTCCATGTGAAGCTAGTGATGTTGCTCTCTCCAATCTTCGCTAGGGGCTCGGCTTCAATCCACTTAGTGAAATAATCAATGGCAACTATTAGGAACTTGCGTTGCCCTGATGCAAGGGGGAACAGTCCCAATATGTCTAGGCCCCATTGGGCAAAAGGAATGGGGTTGAAAATGGGAGTCAACTCTGTGGCAGTGGCTTTGGGGATTTCAGCAAAGAATTGGTACTTTTTACATTTAGAGATAAGCTTCTTAGAGTCGGCTATTATTGTTGGCCAATAATATCCTTGTCGAATGATCTTCTGGGCGAGAGCTCTTGCTCCTGGATGGTTTCCGCAGACGCCTTCATGGATTTCCTTCAGAACATATTCAGCTTCAGATGGCCGAAGACACCGAAGATAAGGTCCCACCCCACCGCTTTGATAGGACGATCGGTAGAGCTGGTCGTCAATCATGAGATAACGACGGGCAGTCCTCTGCAAACTCTTTGCTTCGGCATTGTCTGTGGGCAAGATGCCACTGACTAAGAATGGGATGATAGAATCCATCCAACAGGGCTCCAGGGGGATGTCGGCCTGCATGACATCCGAAGAAGCTCCCGCAAAGCTGGGACGCTAGAGCGTGTCGGTGAAGATGGGCCCGGAGCTGCTCACGGAGCTGGTCGATGCGAGCTTTGATAAGGCGTCCGCTCGAGCATTGCGGGTGCGAGGGACTTGGGTGATCTTGAAGTTGGTGAAGTGGGTCAGCAAATCCTTGACAATCTTCAGATACTGAGCCATACTTTTGTCCTTGGCAGCATATCTGCCATTGACTTGGTGAACGACCAATTGAGAGTCGGCCAATATGTTCAAGTTTGGTCGTGGACGGCCACTGCAGTTTCCGCAATGAGGGCTTCATACTCGGCCTCATTGTTCGGGCGAGAATTTGAAGGCGATGGATTGCTCGCGGATCGCTTTTCCGGTCAAGAAGACAACGCCGGCCCCACTTCCAGCTTCGCTCGAGGATCCATCTATTTTCAACTCTCACCAAGAGGTGACTTCAGGGGAGTCGTTCTCAGGGTCGGAGCATGGGGGAGGTGTTGCCGCCGCCGGGCCGCCTAGGGAGGTCGGTTGACCAGGGATGATGAGGTTAGCTGTTCGTCATCTGGCGAGGTGGACTCTATGAGGAAGTCGGCCAAGGCTTGTGCCTTGATGGTGGTCCTGGGCTCGAACTGTACATCATATTCTCTAAGTTCGATTGATCATGTGACCATCCTCCCAGATGTGGTGGGGCTTCCTAAAGATTTCTTTATCAGTAGGCTCGTTCGCACAATGATGGGGTGTGCCTGAAAGTATGGACGAAGCCTACGAGCAGTGGTGATGAGGGCAAAAGATGCTTTCTCGACTAGGGGGTAGTTCAGCTCCCCTGCTCGGAGAATCCGGCTGACATAGTAGACCAGCTTCTGGATATGGTCTTCTTCTCGAACAAGTACAGAGCTTACAGCTTCGGGTGAGACGGCTAAATATAGAAATAGCGTCTCTCCCTCTACTGGTTGGCTCAAAAGTGGCTTTGTGCTCAAATAAGCTTTGAGCTCTCTGAAGGCAGCTCAACATTCTTCCGTCCATTCCAACTTCTTCTTGGGGTCTTTGGTTCCCCTGAGTATTTTGAAGAAAGGGAGACTTCTCTCGGCTGATTTGGAGAGAAAGCGTCCTAATGCGGCTATTTTGCCATTGAGCTTCTGAATGTCCTTCATGGTTTGTGGCTTGGGAAGTCGTTCAATGGCCTCTATTTTTTCTGGATTGATCTCAATACCCCTTTGGGTGATCATGACCCCCAGAAACTTTCCCGACTGCACTCCAAAAGCACATTTTGTCGGGTTAAGCTTCATGCGATAACGCCGGAGGGTGGAGAAGGTTTCCTCGAGGTCGGCAATGTGAGCGGCAGCTAGTCTCGACTTTACTAGAATGTCATCCACATAAGCTTCCACATTGCGACAGAGTTGAGGCTTGAAGATCTTGTTGACCAGCCTCTGGTAGGTCGCTCCCGCGTTCTTGAGACCTAAGGGCATAACATTGTTGCAGAATGTGCCTTGGTCAGTGATAAAAATAGTCTTCTCCTGATCATGCTCCGCCATGCGGATCTGATTGTAGCCTGAGAAAGCGTCTAGAAAGCTTAGCAACTGATGACCAGCACTTTCATCCACCAATTGGTCAATGCGGGGGAGAGGGTAGCTGTCTTTAGGGCAAGCCTTGTTAAGGTCAGTGAAGTCGATGCACGTCCTTCATTTACCGCTGGCTTTCTTTACCAAGACTACGTTGGACAACCATTCAGGATATTGGACTTCCCGAATGAAGCTGGCCTTCAAGAGTTGCTCGACCTCTTCGGCTGTCGCCTTTTGTCGCTCAGGCCCCAGATGCCTCTTCTTTTATCGAACCGGCTTGGTATGTCGGTCGACAGGGAGTTCATGGCAAATGACATCGGGCGAGATGCCTGGCATGTCTTCTGGGCCCCAAGCAAACACATCAAGGTTAGACAAAAAGAAATAAGCGACCTCTTAATGGTTCCGAGGTTAGATCCAATCTGGCGTCTTCTTGCCTTCATTGTCGATCTAATCTCATGCAAGTCTTTGATCGAGTCGCCCTTTCGCCCCATCTTCTTTTTAAATTGGTGAGTTGTCTTCTCTATGGGCATGGCGGTTCGACTCCCTTCCCTTGGTGGAGAGCACATAGCAAGCTCTGCTTTTCTCGTCGCCCGCCACCCCGACCCTCTTAGAGTAGGAACTTGATCATTTGGTGGTAAGTGGAGGGAATAGCCCGCAAGCGCATGGAGGGAGGTCCGACCAGGATGACATTGTCGCTGATTTGATGTCCATTACTCTGGTGGACATCGATAGTCGACGGCATGGAGGTTGACCAACAAATAAGGGAAGAGTGATTAGCCCCTCGGTAGGTGGCTCCGCGTTCTTGAGACCTAAGGGCATAACATTGTTGCGTAATGTGCCTTGGTCGCTGATAAAATAGTCTTCTCGATCATGCTCCGCCATGCGGATCTGATTGTAGCCCGAGAAAGCGCCTAGAAAGCTTAGCAACCGATGACCAAAGACTTTCATCCACCAATTGGTCAATGCGGGAGAGGGTAGTCGTCTTTAGGGCAAGCCTTGTTAAGGTCGATGAAGTCGATGCACGCCCTTCATTTACCGGCTTTTACCAAGACTACGTTGGACAACCATTCGTGATATTGACTTCCGAATGAAGCGGCCTTCAAGAGTTGCTCGACCTCTTCTACCGCCGCTTTTGTCGCCAGCCCCGTGATGCCTCTTCTTTTATCGAACCGGCTTGGTATGTCGGTCGACAGGGAGTTCATGGCAAATGACATCGGGCGAGATGCCTGGCATGTCTTCTGGGCCCCAAGCAAACACATCAAGGTTAGACAAAAAAAAAGAAATAAGCGCACCTCTTAATGGTTCCGAGGTTAGATCCAATCTGGCGTCTTCTTGCCTTCATTGTCGTCGGAATCTCATGCAAGTCTTTGATCGAGTCGCCCTTTCGCCCCATCTTCTTTTTAAATTGGTGAGTTGTCTTCTATGGGCATGGCGGTTCGACTCCCTTCCCTTGGTGGAGAGCACATAGCAAGCTCTGCTTTTCTCGTCGCCCGCCACCCCGACCCTCTTAGAGTAGGAACTTGATCATTTGGTGGTAAGTGGAGGGAATAGCCCGCAAGCGCATGGAGGGAGGTCCGACCAGGATGACATTGTCGCTGATTTGATGTCCATTACTCTGGTGGACATCGATAGTCGACCGGCATGGAGGTTGACCAACAAATAAGGGAAGAGTGATTAGCCCCTCGGTAGGTGGCTCCGCGTTCTTGAGACCTAAGGGCATAACATTGTTGCGTAATGTGCCTTGGTCGCTGATAAAATAGTCTTCTCGATCATGTTCGCCATGCGGATCTGATTGTAGCCCGAGAAAGCGCCTAGAAAGCTTAGCAACCGATGACCAAAGACTTTCATCCACCAATTGGTCAATGCGGGAGAGGGTAGTCGTCTTTAGGGCAAGCCTTGTTAAGGTCGATGAAGTCGATGCACGCCCTTCATTTACCGGCTTTTACCAAGACTACGTTGGACAACCATTCGTGATATTGACTTCCGAATGAAGCCGGCCTTCAAGAGTTGCTCGACTCTTCTAGGTCGGCCTCACTGAAAGAAATGGAGACATCCATCCTCGGCTTCTTATCACAGCTATCCACCCGTAGAGCATGTTTGGCATACCTCTTGCGAGCGTTATTTGATTCTCCTCCTAGAGTAGGGCCACCACTGATAGTGTTGATGACTCCTCGACTCCCTTGCCCCACTTCCCGATGCTCTGGGTTGGGTCGATGATAATCACATTTTAATGACATTTTAATAACCTCATTATCTATTTTATATCAATAAATATGTTACTAATAATATGTTTTATCTTATTTTGCAAAATAATGGAGTATTAATGAATAAAAGCTCAAATGACTCTAATTCTCTGAATTTCTACCAATTTTTGAAGCCCAAATCTGAAGACAAACAAAGGCCCAAGATACCATAGTGATCCAAGAGAAATTCGTGAAGAAAAATCAAGAAAAGACAAATTCGGTTGGAAACCAACGGTTGTAACCGATTGGCCAACCGTTGGTTTGCAGCAGATTCAATTAAGGGCTGATTTCTTCCTTTTGGCCAAGTTTGATCCAATGGTTCACATCAACTCCGTTGGGCTATAAATAGGGGTGAATGCCGAGGGTTTAGAGGTGTGAAATATTTTGTAAAACTCCTTTTGGAGAGAAAGGGTTGCTCTTGTTTTAGAGTACCTTTCATTGTAATAATTTTTCCTCAATAAATAAATATTTTAGCCCTTCAATCCCATCTTCTTCTTCTTGTTCAAGGACCAAAAGGAGGATGAGTTGATGATGATGAGTTGCGTGTTTCTCTTTATTTCTCTTTATTATTTCTTTTTCTTTCTTGTTATTTATTTGCTTTGTAGTTTAGATTTAATCGCTTTTGTAGTTTAGATTTAATTGCTTTGTAGTTAGATTATTTTAGAATTTTTCTTTTCTTTTTATTTTCTTTTCTTTTTCTATTTGTTTAAATTTCCCAAGATGTTGAACTAAACTCTTGTGGGGATCTAGGTTGCATGAAACTAGTCTAATCTTTTTGTGTTTATGAATCATCTCTTATGCTTAAAAGATCATGTTTAGGTTAATCAATTAGAGAACTAATCGATAGAAGAAGAATTTGATAGTTTATGCTTTCCTTAAGTGGTTTGATAGGCTATGCTTATGAATTCTAGGATTATTATCTTGTTATTACTCTCTTCATGAGTTTGAATTTCAATTAGGTGATAATTTGATAAGTTATGCTTTCCTTAAGTGGTTTGATATCTTATGCTTAATAAATCTAATATGAGATGTGGTAAAAGAGAATTTTTAAGTAGATTATAATTTGAGTTAGCTAGTGGATTCAATTCTAGATTCCTTCATCTCTCTTATTGAATTCTCGCCTTTTAATTGTGATTCCTTTCACACACAATCCAAATCCACTCTCTCATCACTTCATCATATTTTCATATTATCTTGAATAAAACCCTAATTGTCACGCATAATTTGAGAACCGAACTTGAATCAAACACTTCCTATTTCCCGTTCCTCGTGGGATCGACAATCTTAAATACTATAACTTGACAATGGTTGTGCACTTGCGACTATAAAAGGTAAACACTTGTTTTTGCCCATCAAGTTTTTGGCGCCGTTGCCGGGGAACGGTGTTAAGTAGGAATTTTTTCTTAGTTCTTTAACTTGTGTGTTTGTCTATTGTGAATGACAAAAGGAGCTTGAAGGCAAGGAGTTGAAGATTCGAGATTGAAGGTTGCCTCCAACGAGGCTTTGCATTGCTTTTGCGCAGGTAACTCTTCTCTCTAGTATTTTTAATTCCACCCTATAGGTAGTTCATCACATTAGAGTCAATTAGGTTAATATAAAAAAAAACTGACTTTCTTTCTTGCTGACCATAATTAAAAAAAATTTCTTTCTCATCCTTTTAGTTGCTTTTAATTTCTAGAGTGCATTGCATATAATAGTAGGAATTCACCAAAGTGATTTGAGCATTTTGAATTGACACTCACTTGAAAATATTTTTAAGGGCAAAACCCATTAATCAAGATAAGGTGAGGGATTTCATCACCCTTTCCTTCACCAAAAATCATCGATTCCTCACTACACAAATCCAAGCCTCCTAAAAGAATTAGACGCTGGCCCCTAAGGATTCGAGCTCAATAAGGAACAAGAAATTCTTGAGTGAACTGGTCTAAGTTTATTTGGATTAATTGGTGTCTAAGGCAAGGTTTAGGGTTGCGTACCGCAAGGAACGAGGTACTTAATTGATCTTTGATCTCCCTCTAGGACTATCCTTACGGCTAATTACCCACGTGAACCGGATTTTTTCACTTAGGGAGTTTTTGGTTAGGAGCCGGTCTAGCCGAAGTTTAGGCTTAACCCTAGAGTTAGGGTGATTGAAAAGTGATTGCCTTGATTTGTTAATTTTTCTTTTCTTCTTCCCTCTTCTTCTCTTTTCACCATCTCACTAACTTTTTCATTTTTTAATTAAAAAAATCTCTTGATTTTGGTTCATGCAAACTTGGGTTAGGGATAATACCAATCATTTAGTTCGCCTCGATTCAACTTCTCAACCAAGCGAAATGGCCAATCCTCCCGTTCTTCAAGATATCGCCACCCAACTAGGAATGCTATCCCTTCATGCATTAAGCTTCCGAAGCAAATGGAACTAATTTGAACTCCGACCACATTTCATCAACATGCTTCCAAAATTTTAGGAACGTAAACCAAGACGATATATTTTCATCTCTGAATTTGAAGAAGTCGCCTCATGATTAAAATGAAAGACCTAGCGAGGATGCAATTAAGCTTGATTTATTCCCTTCACTCTTAAGGACAAAGCAAAAAATGGGCATGCGGCTTACCCACGATTCGATTTCAACCTCGGCTGATTTTGTAAAAGTTTTTCTAAAAAATTCTTCCCAATTCACAAAGCGGTCAAGCTCGAAACAAGATTCAAAATTTTAGGATTGTCGGGTGAGCCATTCGGAAGTATTTCGATAGGTTTAAGGATCTCCTCATCCAATGTCCTCACCATAGTGCGGAAAAATGGCGATTGTGCCAAATCATTTACGAAGGATTGGACTATCCCGCAAAAACTTCCTTAGAGTCTATGTGTCAAGGGATTTTATGAAGAAAAATGCCGATGAAGCGTGGGATTTCTTAGAGAGTCCGTTAGAAAAACCATGCAATGGGAACACTATGATGACCGTGGTGCATCGGTTCCTCAAGCCAAATCTAGTGGTCCTTCCTTAGGAGCGAATATAGCCGTGAAGCAAAGATGGCGACGATCATGCGTAGGCTAGAAGCTCGAATCAAAGAACGCTCTGCTCAAGTCAATCAAATCTACGCCTCGGGTTGTCACAATTGTCAGTCCCCATCTCATGTTGCCGATGAATGCCCTCTTTTAGGATCCGATCAGCCACTAGATCAGGTTAACGCTGCATTCCAGCATCCTAGAAATGATCCTTTGCCCCAACCTACAATCCGGTTGGCGAAATCATCCCAACTTTGCGTGGAACCAAGGAAGTTACCCGAAATCAAAGCGTCAATCCCACCTCAAACCAACAAATTCCTAGGGGAAACACGATTCCGTTCAATCCACCAAACAATTTCCATCATTCAAATCTACCTTTTCAAATTTCCTCCTCATCAACCCATCTAATCTTTCTAACCCGGTCGGGAAAAATGTCTTGGTGTCATAGAAAAGGGTTTAGAAGCCATGATCAAAACCATCACCAACCCGTTGACTCAATCATCCAACACTCTAAATTCCTTCATGCAAACAACCAACCAAGCGATCAACTCGAACACTCAAGCCATCGCCAGGATAGAAACCCAACTAGGGCAGCTAGCAAACGCCGTGAGTGAAAGAGAGAAAGGAACATTTCCAAGTCAACCTCGTGGTCAACCCTAACAACACCGGTTCAAACCCAAATCACCTATCTCGGTAAATGCAATCCATACGCTGAGATCCGGGAAACAGATAGATAACCAAGTCAACACCTTCACCAAACTTCGCCTCCCATCCAACACACTCCTTCCGATGACCAAGACGTTGAAACTGAAACTGAGTCTAATCCAGATAGGAATACACCCGTTGCACCCTTTCGAGATAGACTTAGACATAGGAAAAACTCTCCCCAAGTAGAGAAAATCCTAGAAACTTTCAAACAGTCAAGATCAACATCCCTCTCTTAGATGCAATTGAACAAATTCCCTCTTATGCAAAATTCTTAAAAGATTTATGCACTAAGAAAAGAACCACAAATGTTCCAAAGAAAGCCTTTCTTCTTTGCTAATATCGGTGACATGCTCTCAAAGCCCACCCCTTTGAAATATAAGGATCGGGTTGTCCTACTATCCCGTGTATAATAGGAAACACCGCCATTGATAGGGCATTACTAGACTTAGGAGCTAGTGTAAACCTTCTTCCCTTTTAGGTTTATCGTGACTAGGTGTAGGAGAACTTAAACCGACAAGATGTACCCTACAATTAGCCGATAGATCCGTGAAGATTCCCAAGGAGAGGTAGAGGATGTTTTGATCAAGGTTGGAGAATTCATTTTCCTGTTGATTTCATTGTCCTAGAGATGAAGCCCGTTCCCAATCTCAAGGGTCAAATCCCAGTCATCCTAGGAAGACCATTCTTAGCAACCTCAAATGCTTTAATCAATTGTAGAACTGGTCTTATGAAACTATCTTTTGGAAACATGACTGTCGATCTCAATATTTTCAACTTAGGAAGACAACCCTGTGATCCATCTGATCAACCCTTAGAGGTAAACTTCATTCAGGGTATTTCCAAAGGAGCAACAAGAAGAGGAGTGTAGTTCCGACATCTGTTTTTCTGACCTAGTCATGGAGGAAACTTTCGACGACGATATAGGACTAGATTCACCAATCAATCATGTCTCTGAAATCAGCTAGCAACGCGAGCCATTAGATATCGAGCCTCGAACTCAACTTCGCCCTTCCATCGAGGAACCCCCTAAGTTAGAGCTCAAACCATTACCCGAAAATCTTGAGTATGCCTACTTAGGGGAGAATGAGAGTCACTTTGTCATCATCTCTTCAAAATTGACACCTGTTCAGAAGGAAGCCCTCTTAGCAGTTTTAAGAGAGAATAGGGAAGCCATTGGATGGACCATGGTTGATATCAAGGGGATTAGTCCAACCATTGTTCAACACCGAATCCACTTGATTGATGATGCCAAACCTACTAGAGATCCTCAACGTAGGTTAAACCCAGTAATGAAAGAGGCTGTTAGGAAAGACATTCTGAAATGTCTCGATCATGGGATCATTTATCCCATTTCAGATAGTTCCTGGGTAAGTCCGGTCCAAGTAGTTCCGAAAAAATCTGGGATCACCGTGATCCAAAATGATGCTAATGAACTAATTCCCACTCGAATCCAAACCGGTTGGCGAGTCTGCATTGACTATAGAAAACTCAACTTAGCTACCCGGAAAGATCACTTCCCGCTTCCTTTCATAGACCAAATGTTAGAACGCCTAGCAGGACATGAGTTCTATTGTTTCTTGGATGGATATTCAGGTTATAATCAGATCCCCATTGCCCCAGAAGATCAGGAGAAAACCACTTTCACATGCCCATACGGAACCTTTGCATATCGCCGCATGCCTTTTGGGTTGTGTAACGCACCCGCCACATTCCAACGCTGCATGATTAGTATCTTCTCTGACATGGTAGAACGCTTTCTAGAAATTTTCATGGACGACTTTTCCATCTTTGGCGACACATTCTCAGAATGTTTGAATCATCTTCGACTGGTCCTATTACGATGTAGGGAGAAAAATCTGACTCTTAATTGGGAGAAATGTCATTTCATGGTCAAACAGGGCATTGTCTTAGGTCATGTCATTTCCAATAGGGGTATCGAAGTTGACAAAGCTAAGGTAGATCTTATTTCGAACCTTCCCCCTCCAAAAAATATTACGGATGTCAGATCATTTCTTGGTCATGCTGGTTTCTATAGACGTTTCATCAAAAATTTTAGCAACATTGCTAGACCTTTGACAAATCTCTTAGCTAAGGATACGCCATTTGAATTCTCCCTTGAATGCCTCAAAGCTTTTGATTATCTGAAAAAAGAACTAACCACAGCCCCGATCATTCATGCACCAGATTGGACCTTACCCTTCGAATTAATGTGTGATGCATCTGATTCTGCAATTGGTGCTGTTCTAGGACAACGTATTGATGGAAAATCGCATGTAATCTACTATGCCAGTAGGACACTAAACGATGCTCAACAAAATTACTCACATCGAGAAAGAATTTTAGTCAGCCGCCTTTGCCTTAGAAAAATTCAGGTCCTATCTCATCGGGTCTTTGACCAAAGTATTCACAGATCACGCCGCACTTAAGTATCTTTTGACCAAGAAGGATGCTAAAGCACGGCTCATTAGATGGATTCTCCTACTTCAGGAGTTTGACATTCAGATCCTTGACAAAAAAGGCATAGAAAACCCTGTGGCAGATCATCTCTCTAGACTTCCAAATGCACCAACATCAAATGTCCCAATCAATGAACTTTTTCCAGACGAACAACTCCTACAAATCCAACTGCTCCATGGTTTGCGATATTGTCAATTACTTAGTCACGAAACAGCTCCCTCTCATTGGTCTAAACAGATAGATCTCATTTTCTCTCCCGTAAAATACTTCTACCGGGATGATCCATATCTGCTTAAGTAATCGCCCCGACGATTTTTAGGAGGTGTATTCCAAATGAAGAAACTAGGAGTGTTCTATCTTTTGCCACGAGCAAGCATGTGGGGCCACTTTGGCTCAAGAAAACAAATTAAAAATTCTCCAAGCAGGGCTATATTGGCCAACTGTGTTCAAAGATTCCTATGAGTTTTGCAAAACTCAGAACTGTCGACTCTTAGGTAAAATCACGAGAAGAAATATGATGCCCTTACAACCCATTTTAACTGTTGAACTTTTTGATTTGTGGGGTATAGATTTCATGGGACCTTTTCCAAATTCCTTCTAATATGTACATTCTAGTGGCTGTCGAGTATATGTCGAAATGGGTTGAAGCGGTTGCTTGCAAGACTAATGATAACAAGGTTGTTGTTCGGTTTCTGAAGGAGAATATTTTTTCACGATTTGGTGTGCCCCGAGCAATAATTAGCGATAATGGTACACATTTCTGCAACCGTTCCTTTGAGGCATTAATGAGGAAGTACTCGATCACACACAAACTGTCAACTCCTTATCACCCTCAAACCAGTGGTCAAGTAGAGGTCACAAATAGGCAGATCAAACAAATTCTCGAAAAAATAGTTTCTCACAACAGAAAGGATTGGTCCTTAAAACTCTGCGATGCTCTATGGGCATATCGAACGGCCTTTAAAACTCAGTTAGAAATGTCACCGTCCAAGACTTGTTTTGGAAAGGCCTGCCATTTACCAGTTGAGTTAGAACACCGAGCAATGTGGGCAATTAAACAACTTAACCTTGATTTAGACTTGGCAGGAAAAATGAGAATGCTTCAATTAAATGAGTTAGAGGAAATTCGAAACGATGCATATATAAATTCAAAAATTTATAAAGAGAAAACCAAGGTTTTTCACGACAATTCAATATTCCGGAGAAACTTCACACCAGGACAAAAAGTTTTACTTTACAACTCAAGACTACACATTTTTACGGTAAATTAAGATCACGATGGTCGACCATTTATTGTCACTCAAGTTTTCTCACATGGGGCTATCGAGATTAAAGATCCTAAAAATGATCATGTTTTCAAAGTGAATGGTCAACGTTTAAAACCCTTTTTAGAATCTTCTACACTTGGAGAGGAGGAGGTGTTTGTTCTCCATGAGCCACACTATCTCAGAATCCAAAAAAAAAAAAAAATCTTGTAAATCATCAGGCATAATAAAAAAAAAAAAAAAAAAAAAAAAAAACAACAACAATTGGTTTCGTCTCCCCTCGTACACAGGTAAATGCAGTTTTCTTTTCGGTGTCATCCGAACATCTGTAAGTGCTTCCACTCTTCTCCATGTTACTTTCTGCATTTACATTGAGGACAATGCAAATTTTAGGTGTGGGGGTGGGACTTAGTCAAATTTCTCTGTATTTTAGTCATTTTTCATTTTCTCATTTTTCATTTTATTTTTTATTCATTTTTCATTTTCTTTTCTTTAAAAAAATAATAAATAAATAAATAAAATTGTCACTTGCCAACTTAATAGAGTTGATTAATAGTCTTCTAATCACGAGTTAGTTATACACTCAAGTTTACCTTTTATGATAATTTTAAATAAATTTCGAAAGAATGATTTTCAAAGTGGTATACTTTACTAAAGTTTAACTTGGATGTTTAATCGAGTGATGAAATTTTTATGCTTAACTTAGAGTTGAAAATGATTCTTTAAGTTGCATTAATCCAAATATTTTTCAGAACATATATACATATACACATATATATATTATACTAACTTAACAAATAGAGTGCGAAAAATGGGCACCAAATAAATTTCTCTTAAAATCATCGGTAGTTCTTTGTTACTAAGCCTAAGTTGACTGAGTAATTAAGCCCGAGGAGTATTTTTATGCTTAATGACCTAAGCCCAATTGGGTTGGGATTCATTGGCCCAAAACTCGCTAAATGGTCACTTAGAAAGCCCGATTAAAAAGAACAAGACTACCAAGAAAAAAAAAAAAACTAACCATGTTTTTATATATATGGAAATAATGGTATATGTTCTTGATTTTTCAAAATGGGTTAAGAGACTTGAACATTGTTTGAAACAAAGAGTTAGCATGTTTCCTTCAAAACTTTTGAATTAAATCTTTGAGAAAAACTTGGTTTTGTATCACTACAATGGAAGGATTTTCTTAAGAAGTTTACTTTGGAATCATGATAAAAGCGTTTTCTTGAGTATTAACCGACTTGTGGAATTTTTGAATTATTCAATTAGCTTCTTTAAATTGGCAAGTTGGTGAATTTTGTGGGTATATTCACTGCAAACCCTCACGAGACTACAACTCGTCCACTAGGGTAACCTAGGGGTTTAAAGGCTTGTTGTATCGCTAAATACAACCGCGATTCTGCGAAAGTGAGTTAGGATTTTTCTTTCTTTTCTTTTTCATTTTTCTTCTTTGCTAGAGGACTAGCAAAAGTTTAGGTGTGGGGTGGGACTTAGTCAAATTTCTCGTATTTTAGTCATTTTTCATTTTATTTTTTATTCATTTTTCATTTTCTCATTTTTCATTTTATTTTTTATTCATTTTTCATTTTATTTTTTATTCATTTTTCATTTTTCTTCTTTGCTAGAGGACTAGCAAAAGTTTAGGTGTGGGGGTATTTGATAATCACATTTTAATGACATTTTAATAACCTCATTATCTATTTTATATCAATAAATATGTTACTAATAATATGTTTTATCTTATTTTGCGAATAATGGAGTATTAATGAATAAAAGCTCAAATGACCCTAATTCTCTGAATTTCTACCAATTTTGAAGCCCAAATCGAAGACAAACAAAGGCCCAAGATACCATAGTGATCCAAGAGAAATTCGTGAAGAAAAATCAAGAAAAGACAAATTCGGTTGGAGACCAACGGTTGGCAACCGGTTATGTGATTGTATCGGTTGGCCAACCGGTTGGTTCTGGCAATTCGAATTAAGGGCTGATTTCTCTTCCTTTTGGCCAAGTTTGATCCAATGGTTCACATCAACTCCGTTGGGCTATAAATAGGGTGATCACGAGGGTTTAGAGGTGTGAAATATTTTGTAAAACTCCTTTTGGAGAAAGGGTTGCTCTTGTTTTAGAGTACCTTTCATTGTAATAATTTTTCCTCAATAAATAAATATTTTCGCCCTTCAATCCCATCTTCTTCTTCTTGTTCAAGGACCAAAAGGAGGATGAGTTGATGATGATGAGTTGCAGGTTTCTCTTTATTTCTCTTTATTATTTCTTTTTCTTTCTTGTTATTTATTTGCTTTGTAGTTTAGATTTAATCGCTTTTGTAGTTTAGATTTAATTGCTTTGTAGTTAGATTATTTTAGAATTTTTCTTTTCTTTTTATTTTCTTTCTTTTCTTTTTCTATTTGTTTAAATTTCCCAAGATGTTGAACTAAACTCTTGTGGGGATCTAGGTTGCATGAAACTAGTCTAATCTTTTTGTGTTTATGAATCATCTCTCTTATGCTTAAAAGATCATGTTTAGGTTAATCAATTAGAGAACTAATCGATAGAAGAAGAATTTGATAGTTTATGCTTTCCTTAAGTGGTTTGATAGGCTATGCTTATGAATTCTAGGATTATTATCTTGTTATTACTCTCTTCATGAGTTTGAATTTCAATTAGGTGATAATTTGATAAGTTATGCTTTCCTTAAGTGGTTTGATATCTTATGCTTAATAAATCTAATATGAGATGTGGTAAAAGAGAATTTTTAAGTAGATTATAATTTGAGTTAGCTAGTGGATTCAATTCTAGATTCCTTCATCTCTCTTATTGAATTCTCGTCTTTTTAATTGTGATTCCTTTCACACACAATCCAAATCCACTCTCTCATCACTTCATCATATTTTCATATTATCTTGAATAAAACCCTAATTGTCACGCATAATTTGAGAACCGAACTTGAATCAAACACTTCCTATTTCCCGTTCCTCGTGGGATCGACAATCTTAAATACTATAACTTGACAATGGTTGTGCACTTGCGACTATAAAAGGTAAACACTCGTTTTTGCCCATCAGTCGAGGTCGGGGAGACTGAGAGCGAGGTCTCTGGTCATCTCTCTTGGGAGGCTGATCTCTGCGAATCAAATTTCTCAAAAATCCTCTCTGAATGAGGTCTTCGATGTCTCTCTGGAGAACACGGCAATCTCCAGTGTCATGGCCGTGATCTCTGTGGTATCGACAGTACTGTTGTGTGTCCCTCTTGTTTGGGTCCGACCTCATTTGCGGCGGGGGCTTATTGAGGAGTCCCTCTCTCAGGGCTTTATCAAGGGCCCCAGCGAGGGATGTGTTGAGGACTGTGAAGACCGGGGGAGGAGCATCCACTCTCCTGCCCTCCCTCCTATCAAAATGACCATTACGGTTATTATTCTTGGGGGGAGGATTTCTTAAAATATTTCTAGGCTCTTCCCTCTGAGGCGGGTCTTGAGCCGGCTTGGTGAGGGAGACGGCTGGAGTTGAGGAGGGAGCTACATGTGGAGTCGACTGTGGAGCTTGGTGGGCGGCCAGAGTGGTGTGTGTGATGGCTGATGAAGTCAGAGTGGTCGGCTTGCTGGGTTCTGCCTCTGTTGCGACCTTGTAAGCTTCAGCTTCTTCCATATTCATGTAAGCATAAGCTTTGGACATCAACTGCTCATAACTTCTGATCGATTTCTTGTTGAGAGCCTTGGACAAGTCGCCTGGTCGTAACCCCGTCACCAGAGCCGCCATAGCAACTTTGTTCCCTGGGTCTTCAACTTCTAGCCTCTTCGCTTGAAACCTCTTTATATAAGCTCTAAGGTTCTCGTCCGGCTCTTGCTTGGTCTGAATGAGCACACTGGACGGTAGCTTGGGCTTGGCATTGGCCAAGAAGTGGTGGATGAACTTCTGACTGAGCTCCTCAAAGCTCCCAACAGACTTCTTCTCCAAAGAGTTCCACCAAAGCTTTGCGCTTCCCGTCAAAGTGACTGGGAAGCAGCGACAGATGGTCGCCTCTGGTGCTTGCATCATGATCATGATATCATGATAGTTCTGGACATGTTCGGCTGGGTCCTTCTCGCCTCCATACTTGTCCATAGGTGGCATCTTGAATTTCTCGACCGGCACCGTCATGATGGCGTCGGTAAAGGGAGTGTTTCCCCCTATGGCGTCGGTAACAGGTCGGTATACTTGGTTATAGCCGCCTGCGGGCTGGTGGATTGTGGGAGCTGGAACTGTGGGTGATGCATAAGGTCTTAAGGCTATGCCTGCTAGTTCCTTTGCACCTTGGCTAGGAGCAGGGCTCTCATCAGTCACGTCGAAGATGAGGGGACAACGCCTGGAGTTGGCGCGCTGGGTCGGCTGCGTCTGCGGCAGTTGGACGGCGCGCTCTTGGTCTCTCCTCGGTTTGTTGATGTGAGGAGTTTCTGGGGCTGGAACCTGCATGGTCAATTGTTGAGCACCATGGCCAGTGGAGTGACGGCTTGTTGAAGGTTGAGGCGCCGCAGAAGTGTTTGGTTGTGCTGCGGGCGGGGGAAAATGGCTGAGGAGCTCGTCAGCGAAGGCTTTGAGCTGAGCTTCTACTACATGTGTGATCCTCTCGGTGGATTCCTGGAGCTGGGCTTGAGTAACATAGCCTACTGGTAGGTTTCCCAACCTAATGAAATCATTGCCACAGGACATATTTGCAAGAAGAAGAAAGGAGGCCCCACGGTGGGCGCCAAACTGTTGATGTATAGAATCACAGTCACTAATCTCGTGTGCGCTTAGTTCTTTAAGAGAGCAGAGTCCGCCTTCCCTTCTTATATCCGGTGATGTTGCTCTGGCCAGAAGTTCACCTGCGGCAAGAGAACATCTGTGGAAGAGGCGGAGTTGGGATCTCCGGTGGTTCCTCCGACGGTCAAGTTAGTATGAGGAAGAGAGCAAAATATGGAGAGGGAATTCACTGAGAAGGATCACTTACCTCGTTTGTTGTACAGATTGCTACTTATATCTAGGGTTTTGGGGGTATTTTCATCTTTCTATCTAATAGGAGACAGCTGATGGGTGAGCCCTCTCTTCCACGTGTTAGCTAGTAATTGGATGAGGGTCTGTCCTTGTCGGCCACGCCAGCTACCTTTACAGATATCAAGTGATGAGTGGATTTAAGAGTTAGTGTTATTCATTCACCATTAATGAGATGGGATTGGTGGCGCCCGCAGTGTTATTAGTCCGAGGTACCTTAAATACTGTGAGAGATGGAGGAGTTAAGGGACTGACAGTGCATTTAATGCGATGTTGATGGATTGTCGGGATTGGATTTTAGATAACTATCGTTTAGGTAGGGGGAACCACGTAGGATGAGAGAGGGGGAGTCAGGGCCGAAGGGCCGACCTGCATCGCCCCTCGAGTCGCCTATGAGGTCGATAAGTTGAAAGGACGACTAGTGCCGCCTCTCGCGTCGTCTAAGGGGACAAAACGACTAAAAGGGGGGTGGCTAGCAGTCTCCCATGTCGTCCATGGGGACAAGCAACTGAGAAGGTAGCTTCAAGGCGATTGACGATTGACTAGTTAGGCGGACGACCAGTACCGCCTTTCGCGTCGTCTAAGGAGGAAAACTGGTGGGAGGTCGGCCAACCCATCCTCCTCCTCGTTCGGGTAGTCGTCTGACCCGGTCGAACTCGAATGGAGAGGGCAAGACGTCCATTGGACTTGTTATGGAGATTAGCGTTGCCCTAAGGTAACGGATTAAAGTGTTCGTTTTGATTATCACTCAATGTTTATCTTTAATCACTGATTAGTGGTTATGACCATAACACATACATAATATAGAAAATTTCATACAACACGATACATTGGATACTACTTGGTTCTTCATATTGCAGGCTGTAGTCAATCTGCCGTTTGGCGCATCAGCAGGAAGAGGTGGTTCACGTCTCACACTACTGTATGCAGCAGCTCGGCTATCCATGCCTACAATAGCCACCAGCCGTGGATCATCAACTGGACGAATAGGAGCAGGCATTCCTCTAGGTAAAGGCCTAACAGGATCAAAAGCAGCAAAAGAAGAAACCAATACCCATTAAACATTAGAGGAACCCAAACAGAAATTACCAACAAAAACAAAGAAAAAAATTTACCAAAGGTGGATTGAGCAGGCACAGAGACCTCATGATGAGAATTTCCATGGGCAACCTTGATCTTGAGAGCATTGTTTGTGCGAATCGTTTTTAATGTTTCATGAACTCATCTAGTTCTAACTATTAGTAAGATTCTATCTCACTATTGTCTTTTAAAGTTTTACAAATGCATCTAACATATGTTTTACAAAGTCATCAAGTTTGACAAATGCATATCCTACAAACCTCAATCAATCTTCCACCAATAGATGCAATTTTTATACGGTTCCTTTCATATCAAAATCTAAAATTTCGGTAGTTATCATAGCACCAAAACAACTCCAACATGAACTAGTACCAATCTTCAGAATATTTTCGTCCAGGCACCCTCCTTCTTTTAAATATGCCTACAGGATTTTGTATGCTTGATCTTCCACACCCATAGCCATGTCCATATTGTTCGATGATACGTATATTTCTTTAAATGATACAGTGTATAACCCCAATTCTTTTTTTTAATCTCTATCTGCACTATATGCAATAGCTCGTATACAACAAATAATACCTCCCTCCTTGCATCCAAATTTCTTTCTATATATAAATTTCTTTTCATAACTTTACTATTTAACTAATAGAGCTAGTGCACATGTTTTATAAATGCACCTTATAGCTTGCACCAAATTCTTAGGTGTAGTTCTATTATTCTATAATTCTGAAGAAAAAAAATTATGTAACATGAACTAGAATCGATGTCACCGTCTAACAACAATATCACTAACAGATCAAGCCTTCCCAGTCAGTAAGGACCTTTCAATATTCTGGGGGAAATTGTTTCCTGTAATCATGAGAAAATCATATAATCATGATGTCTTGCAAATCCAATTATGATTATAATTAACCTAGTCATTTGCACAAACAGGTCATGTTTATTTTGAACTAAGCTATATACTGTTAGATCAGTCAATTATACAGTTAGCACTAAGCTACATAATACTACTACTCATAAGATTGCCAAGAGATAACGCAAATAAACAGAGAAATTTGGGAAGCAGAGAATTATGGCTCACTACATATGCACCAGAGTTCATCGACTTGCGAAAATCCAATCTCTCAAAGTCCTCCAAAATCCAGTCACCCAACAGCCAATTCTCCAACCCCATCCTGATCAAGAACCCCATTGATTTCTCTCTCCCTTGGCCAGAACCCCAGATTTCTCTCTCCCTTGGCCAGAACCCCATTGATCAAATACTTGCCTTCGGTACCGCTACCAGCATCAGATTCATAAAAATCTCGCCTTTTCTTCAATCGTCCCCACGCCCACCAATCCTCATCGCCAGTATAACCTCTCCTCCTCCTCCTTTTCTTCCCCCAGCCTTTAATTCTCGATTCGAAACCCATCATCGCACTCTCCCTCGACCAAATTCTATAGCGAGAATCTCAGATAAAGAAAAACGGGGAATATAAAGGAGATTTATTTCGATATCGCTCTTAGGGAGAGGGAGAGGAGGAAGAGGGGAGACATTTGTGGGTTTTGAGGATTTAGGGATCTACTTGAGGGTTTTGAGGATCGGCTAGGGTTTTGAGGATTGAGAAACGAAGGAAGGAAAGAAGAGAGAGCTGGGTATATTTGGGGAAGAAGGGTAATTTCGAAATTTTATATTTTTTGGGGGAAATACAGTACAAAGATTGAGTGTACTGTACAGATTTGGTTTAAAAATAAGTGGTTTGGGATACTTTGGGTTTATAAGTATTTATGAAAGTTAGTGGGTTTTTAAATAAGTGGGGGTAAAACTTTGGGTTAAAAGAGAAAAACCCCTATTGTTAATCAATCAAAGGGAAGTTTATTTGCTAACAAAAATGATAAAAGATGATAATTTAGTATAATCCTGTACTGCAGAGGGTTTCAAGAAATGGGTTACCTTGTGAATCGAACTGCTCCCTCAGTTTTCAAGTTTTTATCATAAAATTGAAGAAATCTCTAGTCTGAAGAACAACTTGTACTACTAGAAACATCTTTTCATTTAATGGAAAGATAGACGTGGACGTGAACAATATGTTCTCTGTTCACATGGATTAAAGGCATATCTTTGAGCTTTTATTATCGAATTTGTATCTGGAAAACTTATAAAGGAGCTTGCATTATTTAAAGCTATCAGCCCAACAGAGTTTGTTCATAGTGTATGGACATCTGAATTTTTTGATCTCGCTGATCAATATGTACGAAAACTTATTTAATTAGCCCGTACTTATAATAATTTAATTTGCATTCCATCATAAGCCAACTTGAGAGAAAATTAACTATGTATATGATTATCTCCATTAATTGTATATGTATCAACTAGTAACAATGCAATTTACAGGCTTGATAACGATATTTTATTCTTTAGCAGTTTGAGAGTAGTCAAGTATTTATATTTAAATTAATTTTTATTTCTGCAATGAAATTATAAAATATCTTGTTAAGACTTTGGCTTTTAATGATTTTTCAGTGATTTCTTTAAATTATTTCAGCTCGGCAGACTAGAACATTTGGGCTAATTTATCCATTGAAAACTTGGAAATGGTCTACCTAAGTCATAAATTATTGTTCCATCACAAGCCAACTTGCATGGGTGCAAATTTAATTCAGCATAGAGAATCTAGCTATACTATGCAAAGTGACATGATATAATTTTATAATGATAATTAATTCAGACGTTTACATGTAATGATCAATTTATGGTTCATTAGACAATTATTAATTAGGCCATAGTTAGAAAATTATGTTCAGATCAACTTTTGTCTTATAATTGATATAATAAAAACATGTTGAAATCTTATTAAGCTTTCTATTTCTATTAACAGTTCCATGTTAAATAACATCAATCTTTTTCTATCAATATACTAAGATAACTGATGGAGAAATTCTTCTAAATTTTAATGAAAAATAGCTAGATATTTCGTTAAAAAATTCAATAAAATATTTTATATGTCCCTTCTAGGGATGCCAGTCACATTGATATTGAATATTTAAAACAGTTAAAGAATTTTCATGAACATAAAATCAATGAAATTGTCTCTATCTTAATTATTAAAATTGATTGTGGGACACAATAATCCTTTTAAAAACTTATGGAGGCCCTAGTCCAGTCTTGAAGTTGTCTCTTCATTCAATCTATAGTGATATAACTTGTAATCTTGAGTATAATTTTCTTAAACTAATCAAGAAAAGATTATTTTAGAATTCTTGGCCGCAGGCAGAGCCTCATGGATAAGGTTTTTATTTTTTATTTTTTTTCAGAAATCCAAATTGGATAATGTTGAGTAGGTCTGAACTCCAGATTTTGTTGACTGGACTAGTTTGATTCATATCCTTACACATGTTTGCGGATCTGATCAAATTTAATACATCATTGGTTCTCTATTTTATTTTTGATTATGTCTTTTTTTTCCTATTTATATTTTGTAGCTCTTAGTTTATGGTTTCAAAGTGCGTTTCTTTGACTTCTCCAAAACAAAACAAAAAAGTCCTAACAGAAAACTACTTGCATTAGCTGGTAGAGTATAAAATTGTAAGTCACAATGTTTATCACAATTTAATTAAGAGTTTTCTAACAATGTAACTTAGCAGCTTTTGTTCAAATCTCTATAGACACACGTTTGAATCAGAGTTTAGAAAGCAAAGTGAATTTCAATCTCTATTCAAAACTAATTTAACTTTGAAGACATGTGAATTATTGAAACCTACATGTTTGAATGTTAAAAACCGTAACCTTGATTAATCTTTATTATTGAAACCTGTTTTTATTATGAATGGTCTAAATTAGGTATTATGCATATTCCAAATATTATTTAGTTTCCAAATAATCAGAGAGTTATGGATCCAATCCTCCTTTATATAGTAAAGAGAAATTGGTAAACTATCCCTAGATGCACCATAAAATGCCATGTGTACAAAATGTGCCAAGCTATAAATCCCAAATAAAAAATATTATATATCCCTCTATCCTATTAGAAAATAATATGTGTACAACTAATTTCATCTTTCAAAGAATTCTTATCAAATTAAAACTATTCATGTTCATAATTAGAAAATTTTACCCATAAAAATTAGAAAACCCTAATAATCAAATCTTTGTTAATTCTAATCAAGTCATAACAATTTATAATTAAAAATTCAAAAAATTGTCATAGAGCTTCTTAATTTTTAAAGAGTGAATTCAATAAACTGCTCATATCTTTGTGGATTTAGCACTAAACCCCCAAAAATTTGAAACTCACGAGAAAACCCCCAAAATATTTAATTTTTTTGCACTTAAACTCCATAAATGGGGTTATCTTATATATTTTTTATTAACAAAATTAACCCTCAAGACCATTATATACCCCTCAAATCATTTGTATTTGCAAGTAAACCCATAAAATAATAAATAGTTATTAAAAAATCTAAAAATTACAAATAGCTTCCTAAAAAATCTAAAATCACAAACAATACGTAGAAAAATTTGAAGGATACAAATAATTTTCTTTGAATTACTAAAATTATAGAAAACTCCAGAACAAATTAGGATATCACAAACAAACCCTTGCAAATTTAAAAATTATATATAGCCCCTATAAAATCTGAAATTAAAAACAAAACCCTAAATATGTAAATATTGCAAAAAGTGCCTAAAAATTCTAAAATTAAACATGATCCCCAAAAAATTTATAAATTACAAAGAACTCCTAGAAAAAAAAATGAGAAACTACAAACAACCCTGGAAAACTCTAAAAATTATAAACAGCTACCCGAAAAATTGAAAAACTGAAACAAACACCTGAAAAATATGAGAATTACAAAAGACCCATAAAAACAACAAATGACAAATAACATAATGAAAAATCCGAAATTATAAATAGTCACCTTAAAAAATAATTTGCAAATAGACCATTTAAATTAAAAAAAATACAAAGAACCCAAAAAACCTAAAATTTTAAAAGTTACAAGCAACCCCCAAAAATCTAAATCTACAAACGCACCCCTTTAAAATTTAAAAATTACAAACACCCACTTAAAAATCTAAATATTACAAACAAACCTCTCAACAATTTAAAAATTATAAACATCCATTAATAGGAGTTTTCGCCAAATGTATTGGGGGTATTTTGGTTATTTAAGCGTGCATAAACTAATAATGTTAATTTTGAGGGTTTTGCCAAAAATATTAGGGTTTATTCAGAGTTTCAAAGATATTGAGATTTAGTTCCAAATACCAAAATTGATTTGGGATTTACTGAAATTTTTCATATTTTAGTTTTGAATATTTTCTATACATAACCTCTAAATTGTATGCATTTTAAATTTACACGCAAGTCATGATAATTGTAAATTTTCCTCCAAATTATTTTAATTCCTCAAATTTATCCCTCACTTAACTTTAGTACAATATATATATATATATATATATATATATATATATATATATATATATATATATATATATATATATATATATATATATATATATCCACTGTATGAAAGCACGGGCTTAACACTTGTCTATATTTATATACTATTAAAACAGCTACCACTAGGCCAGCCACATGTCAAACATTTAGCATTTATCTATCGCGCCTAAAAAGTTATCTCCGATGAAAAAAAAGTAAATAAACCAAATTTGAAAAAATATTTCTATTCCGTTCTCTAATAAACTAAATTGAATTGAGATTATTTTAATATTATTTTAAAATACTTTATCTTGAACTACCGTGTTCTCTAAACTGAATTGATATCATTTTAATATTTGATATTAAACTACTACATTCTTAAAACAGAATGTAAATTATTTTAGTATTATTTCAAAAAGATTTGATATGAGATTTAAGTCAATTATAGAATTCGATATTTTTAAGATTATATTTTCTAAATAACTCCTCCTAATCCATATAGATTAGAGAAATTTTAAGAAAATAATCACAGAACATATGTTCATTAAACCTATTATCAACACTTTAACATTTTTCCGAAAGAAAATTTTAACATAAATTTGTTACTTTTTCCGTTTTCTTTTTCTTTTTCTTTTTTTTTCTTTGGGGATTTTGTTTAGGCCAGATAGTTAGAATACTATAACTAACATAATTTGAAAATCATTATAAAAAACATAATTTGAAAATCTGTCTAAAAACCCACGGTGAAAAAATTACCAATAAATCATGCCTAAAACAAAAATTAAAAGCTAAAGAGAGAACTGATATTTGTTAAATTTCCGAACTGATATATTTAAGTTTGAAAAATCAAAACTGAATAATCTAAAGTTATATGTTTCAGTTTGAAGAACCAAAACTGAATTAAATTCGGTTCTCTTTTAAAACCGAATTTTCCTCTCTAAATTCATCATTAATTCTGCATCTACTTTTCTTAGAAAGTTTGCATTCGCGTTTCTTTCATCATTAATTTTGCATCTATTTCTCTTAGAAAGTGTGCATTCGCGGTTCTCTTTTCCCACCACCACTCAAATCCTCTCTCACACGAGAAAATATCCCATGGGGTGTCCCTATAGGGACCCCCCTATGTAAACCATCACCCGTCCCAATGGGATACTTTTCTCGCTCACACCCCCCTGCTGTTTCATCCGGTTTTCTTTTTCATTTAAATCCCATCATTAGTTCACAATCTACTTATTTTATAGAAAAGATCATTTATGACTGAAAGGATATTATTGTTATTGAGTTCTCATATTGGGTCTATTTTCAGATGCTTTTTTTCTGATTTTTATTTTTTCCAGTCTTCAAGTGTTTCTTTAATATGAATATTTTATTCTTGTTGTGCGCGGCGGAAAATTTCGGCAGCACCTCTGCCGAACAATGGCCACAACAAGAGAGCTAGATCGCAATAAGAATTCCCGTCTCACCAAGGAAACAAGAATCTGAAGCAAATATCTCAACAAAGTGGGATATTTACTCTTCCTCTCATCAGTTCTAGGACTGACCTGTCGAGGGAACCTAAAAGCTATTACAAATCAAATCAACAGCAAAAACACCAATTTTACGTGGTTCGGCAAGTTGCCTACGTCCACGGGGCAAGGAGGGGGAGATCTACTATTTGAGAGAAAGAGAATACAAATAGGGTACAAATCTCACACCAAAACCCTAGAACAAAGCTCTCTAAACCCTCACAAATATCTCCCTCAAAAGGATGCTCAAAATTACCCTCTCTAGCACTTCTAAAATAAAAGGAACAGGTCTATATTTATCGAACCCTCTCTCTCATCTTAGGCCTTAAACAATTGATGTGGGACTAAAAACCATGTCAAAATATATATTGGGAAAAGGCCCTCTTGTTCCGCAGCGTTTTGAGCGGCGTGAGCGATCTTCCAGCGTGAAACGATACATGGGTTCACAATTCTCCACCTCGGCGAAGTTTCTTTCAAACCGAGCCGACACTAAATAACCAAATGTCCCACTTGTTGCGTCGGGGCGAAGTGAAATAAATCCACGACAACGGACTCAATCCACAACAAGTCGGGAACCCAAACGAGTTCAAATAATCTCCTCCCCATCAAAACCAACAGGCGCATCATAAAGACCGCCACGATCCTCTTGTCCAAGGAATCAAGCCTTCACGTAGTTCACCAAATGGCCGCCAACGGCCTCAACAATCACGAATATGCAACAAGTCTGCGGTGATCAAACTTATTGCTCGAACCACCTTTGTGAGCATATCGCGGATTATCCTTCGTGTGGACCTTCACAATCTTCACATCACCATCTTCAAGAACATCACGAACGAAGTGATAACGAACGCCAATGTGCTTCGCCCTCGCATGAAGAGCACGGTTCTTCGCCAAATAGATAGCACTCATGCTATCACAATGAATGGTGACGGACCGTTCGCGATATACCAAGTTCCTCCAAAAGTCCTCGGCCAAATCGCCTCCTTCACGGCCTCGTAATAGCCATATACTCGCCTCCGTCGTAAACAAAGCAACCAGACTGCAAGGTGCATCTCCAACACACCGGCGACGAAGTTAAAGTGAACACATACTCGTCAGACCGGCGTTTATCAAATCCGGCATAATCGAATCAACATAACCAACGACAACCGCCCACCAGAGTGTCCCGCCATACACCAAACCAACATTGGCGTACCTCGAATGTACCTCAAAATCCATTTCACGGCGCTCCAATGACCCACTCGATCGTGCATGTATTCAAACCATGCTCACCGCTGTGACAAATCTGGTCTCAGACATACCATTGCGCATATCGAGCTTCCAATCAGGCCAGATATGGAGTCTTCGACATCAACTCTCGATCTTCAAGCTGTCTTGGTGAAAGGTCACCGAAAGCTTCAAATGGGCTCCTAATGGTACACCGACCGCTTCAGATCCATGCTAATATGGAACCGCCAGAGAACCTTCTTCAAATAAGCCATCCGTGTCAAACAAATTTTGCCCTTCTTCTTGTCTCGCCGATCTCCATCCCCAAAATGCGCTTAGCCTCACCCAAATCCTTCATCTCAACTCTTTTGAAAGTCGTGCCTTCAATTCATTTATAGCACTGAAATAGAGGCAACCAACATGTCATCGACATATAATAACAAATAGATATCGCACCTCCTTTCATCTTGCGAAAATATACGCAAGGATCAAACCGCTCGAGTGTATGAATGACCAAGCATAAAACCATCGAATCGCTTATACCATCGCCGAGGAGATCGCTTCAAGCCATATAGCGATTTCTTTAGTCTGCAAACCAACTTTTCTTTCCTGCAGCTCGAATCCCAATGGTGAGTCATATATATTTCTTCATCAAGATCACCATGAAGAAATCGTCTTCACATCCAACTGATCTAATTCCAATCCATCTTGTGCCACCAATGCTAGCAAAATCCGAATCGACGAATGCTTCACCACGGAGAAGACCTCATTATAATCAATACCTTCCTCCTGCATAGCCTTTCGCAACCAACCTAGCTTTGAACCTCAATGGAGTGCCTTCAATGCCCTCCTTCTTAGTGTATACCCACTTGCAACCAATTGCCTTCCGCCCTTCTAAGCTCAACAAGCTCCCATGTATCGTTCTTATGAAGAGACTCCATCTCTTCCTCGCATAGCTACTCGCCACGAATCAGCCTCCGAACTCGCTTTCGGCCTCTCGAATGTAGTAGGTATCATCTCATCGATACTCTCCACGGAAGTGCATATGCAAGCGTGTGCGGCATACCGTCTTTGGCATATGTATGTTTCTCCTCTGTCTCCGAACCGCAATAGAATCCTGAACCTGAGCCGTCGGTCCCTGATCCTGCACTTTTGTACTCATATCCTCCGTGTCACCGTCGTGCTCGCCTGACGTCACCTCAGTCGGCACTCTAATGGATATTGTACCATCTGGACAATGTGGAGCTGCATCGATCTCCACCACCTGTGATATCTCCTTCGTCGGGTCACTCTCCACCTGATGAGAGTTGGGAAGCTTCAAGATAGAAGCTTCATCGAATGTGACGTCTCTACTCAGCACAATCTTCTTATCAACTGGATCCCATAGCTTGTATCCTTTGACACCACGCTTGAATCCTACAAATATGGCCTTCCTAGCTCGCGGTTCCAATTTATCTGTTCTCACATGATAAAATGTGGCACCCAAATACCTTGAGCTGGTCATAATCTCGTCTTTGGCTCTCGACCACTTCTCCATAGGGTCTTTCCCCAATTACGATGAAGGCGTACTGTTGATGAGGTGGCTCGCATATGTAAGTGCCTCAGCCCAAAAGATCTTCTCCAAACCACTATGCGCCAATAAACATCGAACCTTCTCCAAAGAAAGACCGATTCAACCTCTCTCACACCCCATTTTGCTGCGGTGTATGACTAACCGTGAAGTGTCTCTATGCCCTCGTCTCGACATAGGCTGGCGAAGGGGTCTAAAGTATACTCACCACCGCTGTCGGATCTCAACGCCTTGATTTTTCTCCCACCGCAGCTTCTAATCTCTTCTTCCACTCCACCTAATATATCTAGGACTTCACTCTTCTTCGCCATGGTGTACACCCAACATCGCCTAGAATAGTCATCAACAAATGTGACGAACCAATGTCTACCACCAAGTGATGCCGCCTTGGTGGGACCCCAAACGCTCAGTGCATGTAGTCCGTAATACCCTTCGTCGATGGATGGCTATTCAACTTCACCTTTGTCCGCTTGCCAAGAACACAATGCTCACGTAACTCAACTTTTCCACTCTTGGCTCCTTTAATAGCCCGGCTTGCATAGCGCTGCGGTGACCTTTCACTGTGTGCCTAACCTATAGTGCCAAAGCACGCTCTGTCGCCTCACGAAATAATCAAGCAACGTGGCCAATCTCGGTGCTCCCATTCAGATAGTATAAATTTCGACATGGACTCCTTCATCACCACCAAAGATCCTTTAGTAACCTTCCCTACACCGTTTTTGAAAGTCACATTGAATCCCTTCGCCTCCAAAGCTCCAACTGAGATAAGATTTTTCTTCAGCTGAGGAACAAATCTCACCTTCTTCAACTCACGGACTACTCCGTCGTGCATCCTAATCCGCACAGTACCTATCTCACAAATGCCACAGGGTTGATCATTTCCCATGACAACAACACCCCCGTCGACTTTCTCAAAAGATGCAAACCAGTCTCGCCTAGGGGTCACATGATAAGTAGCGCCAGAATCAAGCATCCAATCTGATGCTTCCACATGATTCACCTCCGGAGTAATCAAAAGAGAATAGCACGAATCGTCGAAATCATCGCCTTTAGCAATATTCACCTCATTGGCCTTCGGGCCCTTTTTCTTGCCATTTTCTTTCTCCTTGAGCTTTGACAATCTTTCTTCCAATGTCCCCGCTTTGCACGCACATTGGTTCTTTGACAATTGGTGGCCTTCTTGACTTTGACCTCCTCTATTGTCACCTTTCGGATATGGGCTTCTACCTCTCGTCGACAAGGCCTGCTTTGAAGTACTCGCACGGAAGTCTCCTTGTCCTTCCTCCTCAAATCATGGTTGGTCAATGCATTAGTAACTTCACTATAGCCGATAGAAGTACGCCCATTCAACAAAGTGAGTACAAATGTGTCATACTCCTCATCGTAAGGAGCCCAATAAAATAACCGCCTTGTACTCATCCGCTATCTTCTCATCAATATTTGTCAAGTCGGATAACAACTTAGTATAGTTGTTCACATGAGCCGCTAGTGAGGTGCTCCTGACATCCAAACCCGAAGAGTCTTCGCAGCAAGTGCAACCTGTTCTCAACACTCTTCGCGAGATACTTATTGTTGAGAATTTTCCACATCTTCATTGCAGACGTCACTCCAATCACATCATATTTCAGCTCCTGTTCCAAGCAGGACCTGATCACCCCACACGCGTTCCTATTCATCTTATCCCATACCTCCTCTTCATATTTAGGTGGCCTCTCTTGGACCATGATGGTCTCCTCCAAATTTTGAGCATTGAGCGATCCTCAGACGCCGCCATCCACAAACCAAAGTTGATTTTGCCGTCGTACTTCACCACATTAATTTTGGTGTTCTGAAAACCAACTTGCATTTGTATTGTACTCGCCATTGACTTGCTGCTTTCACCTTCTTCTCCCATTGCAAACTAACTCCAAATTGTAGAGAAAGAACGACTTTGATAGGATTAAAGAATCACCCAACTGAACCCTAGATCGAATTCCAAATAGATTTCCTAACCACACGAGGAAAGTGAAATCTCCAACGGCAACTCCTAATGCTATCTCCACCGAAGCCGAGAACTCCAAGAACTAAGCTTCACACAAGAATCTTTCTCCACCAAACTTTAAAAACCCTAGATCTGAAATCTGGGCTCTGATACCACTTGTTGTGAGCGGCGGAAAATTTCGGCAGCACCTCTGCCGAACAATGGCCACAACAAGAGAGCTAGATCGCAATAAGAATTCCCGTCTCACCAAGGAAATAAGAATCTGAAGCAAATATCTCAACAAAGTGGGATATTTACTCTTCCTCTCATCAGTTCTAGGACTGACCTGTCGAGGGAACTTAAAAGCTATTACAAATCAAATCAACAGCAAAAACACCAATTTTACGTGGTTCGGCAAGTTGCCTACGTCCACGGGGCAAGGAGGGGGAGATCTACTATTTGAGAGAAAGAGAATACAAATAGGGTACAAATCTCACACCAAAACCCTAGAACAAAGCTCTCTAAACCCTCACAAATATCTCCCTCAAAAGGATGCTCAAAATTACCCTCTCTAGCACTTCTAAAATAAAAGGAACAGGTCTATATTTATAGAACCCTCTCTCTCATCTTAGGCCTTAAACAATTCGATGTGGGACTAAAAAACCATGTCAAAATATATATTGGGAAAAGGCCCTACTGTTCACGCGTTTTGAACGCGTGAACAGTAACCCCGCGTGAACAGTACATGGGTTCACAATTCTAACCCACAAAATTGTAGAAGAGAGAATGTAACTGTATCTTAGGTAGAGAGTCTTTAGTGTTATCTCAAGTAGACCAATTTGAAAAGGACTTTTTCACAAAACTTGGAGCACAAAGAAGAATTTACGAAAAGATGAACAATGTGATACGTTTCAGGTAAATTTGTATGCTATGTATCTTATTTGATAACTAGCATTATTTTCTCTTAATTATTTGATCATCATTCTGTTATTTTTGTTCTACAGGTCACTTTGACTAGCATAAAGTATGGTCTTAACTTCTATATATCTCCAGTTGAAATTTTAATATAGAATAACCAAAGTCTCACCATGTAAAATTCTAACACGCCTATAAAAAATTTGGTGAAGACGGTGAAAACAAATTATTCTCGTACGGAACGTTATTTTACATATTTCCTATATTTTTGTGGTGTTTCTAACAGCTATGAAATATTTCTGAACTCTTTGTTTTGGTATGTTTGTTCCTAATTTCTTTTACTCTTATGTTTTTGAACTCTTCATTTGAAAGTAGGGTGGAGTTTATGATGGAATTATCATTGTTGGGATGCGGGGTCACGCCCGCACGTCGCGGAAGCGATATCACCTGAGAGAAGGCCCTGATTTATATTCCCGTTTCACGAAGGAAACAAAGAATAGAAAGTAAAATATTTCAACAAAGTGAGATATCTACTCTTCCTCTCAACAGTACTAGGACTGAATCAAGGGAACCTACAAACAATAGCCAATACACAGCAAAACAGTAAAGACACGAGATTTACGTGGTTCGGCAAAATTGCCTACGTCCATGGGAGGGGTGTGGGGAGATTCGACTATGAAGAAGAACACCGACGACTTGTACAATCCACAGGCTCGTCCCAAAGAAAAAAGCTTTGATTTTTACCCAAAATAAATTGACCTCTCTCTTGTAAAATCTCTCCAAGCTCTCTCTTTTTCTCTCTCTAGCCTCCGCCAAAATCCTAGCTTTTTCTCCCACAAAACTCCACACCAAAACCCTAGGTTTAATTCCCTATTTATAGGAAATAAAAATTCTTTTTGTTTTCTCGTCAAGCAGTGGAAACAAAATCCACCTGAGGGGTTTTGTGTCACATGGCCACGGGTGGCCCCCACCCACGGAGTTCACAATTCTCCACCTCGCACATCATTTGATAAATCTCAAATTTTAGACTAACACCGTAAGAACACTGCTAACATTACTAGAGAGATCTCCATCACCAAACCAGCCAATCCAAATGGTACACTATACCGCTGCTACCTACGCATCTCCACCGATCAAGCTAACCGTAGTTCTCAGAATTCTCCATATAATCTCCACCTCACCCCATCATCACCAAGGGCCATGCCCTCTTAGGCGGATCAACACGGTTGATATGAAGCAAGTCCAAGCAATGCTTAAACTTGCTACCTGTGACCACCTTGGTTAACATGTCTGCGGGATTCTCATTCGTGTGCACCTTCATGAGAGAAATATCGCCTTCCTCTATGACATCTCGCACGAAATAATACCTGACATCGATATGCTTGGTACGAGCATGATGAACTTAATTCTTCGCCAAGTGAATTGCACTCGACCGCCGCACCACAAGTTCACGCTCTCCCGCCAATCCCCAAATCATCTAGAAGACCCCACAACCACAATGCTTCCTTCACTCCCTCTGTCATGGCCATGTATTGACCTCTGTAGTAGAAAGTGCCATCAGAGTCTGTAACATCGACGCCAACTAACCGGAGCCCCATGTATCCCGAATACATAACCAGAGTCGATCGCCGCTATCTAGATCGCCCGCATAATCGTGAGTCCACAAACACATCAATCGATATATTTCTCCACCAAAACACGCACTGTGACAACGCTCCCTTTAAGTATCTCAGACCCACTTCACCGCTTCCTGCTTTTCCTGATTCGCCATGAATCCATCGACCACACCGACCGCTCAGGAAATATCTAGGCGTACACACCATTGCGCATATTGCCGCTAACCGCACTAGCATAGGGAACACGCTCCATATCGCCTTCTCTTCATTTGTAGTGGGAGATTGTTTACCAGAAAGCCTAAAGTGTGGAGCCAATGGAGTCACCACCGACTTAGCACTTTGCATCCCGAACCTCGCGATCACCCGCTCTATGTAGCCCTTCTGACTCAAGAATAATCGTCGGTTCGCCCGCTCTCTTCTAATCTCCATACCCAATATTTTCCTAGCAGCGCCCATGTCCTTCATCTCGGACTCTTCACCAAGTTGAGATTTCAGCCTATCTATCTCCATCCTGCTCTTAGAAGCAATAAGCATGTCATCCACATATAAAAGAAGATAGATATAATTACCTCCATGAAGCTTTCGAATGTAAATGCAACAATCATAGTCGCTTTGAGAAAACCCATGCTTCAGCATGAAGGAGTCAAATTGCTTATACCACTGTCGGGGAGATTGCTTCAATCTATACAGTGACTTCTTCAAACGACACACATGATGCTCCTTGTCCTCAACCTTGTAGCCCTCAGGTTGATGCATGTAGATCTCTTCATCCAAGTCTCCGTGCAAGAAGGCCGCTTTAACATCGAAGTTGTTCCACCAAGATCACCATGAGCAACAATACTCAATAGCACCCGAATAGAAGTGTGTTTCACCACAGGAGAAAATATCTCATTGTAATCCACACCCTCTTTCTGTGCAAAACCCTTAGCCACTAACCTCGCCTTGTACCTTGTGCCACCGAGCTCTGAAAGATCTTCCTTTCTTTTATACACCCACTTACAACCAATAGCTTTTCTTCCTATGGGCAATGGGACCACCTCCCATGTTTGGTTCTTTCGAAGAGATTCCATCTCTTCCTCCATCGCAGCTAACCAACTCTCACTATCCTTGTCCCGAATAGCTTCCTTGAAGGAGACCGGCTCGTACTCCTCTACCGAGAGTGCGATTCAACCAAATTAACCTGTCCATAGTGCTTGGGGTTGATCAGCCCCCGCCTTCTCAGACTGCTTGTATGCTCGCCTTGGCCTAGTGGAAGCCAAACTATCCCCGAGCTGCTGTTGTTGTAGTGCCTGTGTATTCTCCTGCTGAACCTCCTCCTGCTTAAGCTCATCATCTACCTGACTTCCCACTTGAACACGACAAGAACCTGATTGGTCTTTAGGTTCTATTTCAATAACCTGAGACTTAGAAGTCTCATCAGTCCTAACACCATCATTCTTGGGCGCCCTAGCAATCATGGATTTCTCATCAAAGGTAACATCTCTGCTGATCACGAACTTCGAATCTTCCGTACACCAAAGATGATAGGCTTTTATGTCCTTCGCATATTTCAAGAATATTGCCTTCTTGGCCCTCACGTCAAGCTTTCCCTCGTTGACGTGATAGTAGGCGGTACATCTAAAAATTCTGAGCCTATCATAATCTGCATGCTCCCCTGACCACACCCTATAGGGTGTATCACCATCCAATATCGAATGTGGTGAATGGTTCATGATGTAACAAGCTGTAGCCACCGTTTCTGCCCACCATTCGTTGCCCAATCCAGCGTATGATCGCATACTCATTGCTTTCTCCCGCAATATTCGGTTCAGTCTCTCTGTGACCCCATTCTGCTGTGGTGTTGACCTGACTGTCTAGTGTTGAATAATTCCCTCCTGATCACAGAACTCCTTGAAAGCACCATCTGTATACTCTGTACCGTTATCAGATCTCAGTGTCTTCAATTTCTTTCCCGTCCCGTTCTCAACCATTGCTCTCCACTTCTTGAATGTCTCGAACACCTCATTCTTATGCTTCAGAAAGTAAATCCAAGCATACCTCGAATAGTCATCTATGAACAAGATAAAATATCTGGAATCACCCTTGGAAGTTGTCTGAGCCGGACCCCAAACATCCGTGTGCACATAATCTAGTATCCCTCTGCTCTTAGACTTCTTTGCTCGGCCCGGACCTGTGTGACTTTCCATACACACAATCCTTGCAAAAATCCATGCTAGGTTTCTTCAGATTCTTCAGCAAACCCTCTTTACCAAGCAGAACTAGACCCTTCTCTAACATATGCCCAAGCCGCCTATGCTATAACCGTGTGTGCTCACATGGGTCTCCACCACTTCCTTCAGCCTCCAACCGCTGATTTCCGCCATCGCTGCATTCGAGAGAGTATATAAATTACCGCGACGAACACCCTTCATCACTATAAGAAAACCCCGAACAACCTTCTTCACTTCGTTCTCCGTAACAATTTTGCAACCGCCGGAGTCCAATGCACCAACTGAGATAAGATTCTTTCGCAAGTCGGGAACATGCCTCACATCCGTCAAGGTTCGAACCACTTTATCATGCATCTTGATTTTGATATTATCTAGCCCCACCATTTTACAAGCATGGTTATTCCCCATCAATACGGTTCCACCATCAATGCCTCTATAGGTAGTAAACCACTTCCTATTTGGACACATATGGTAAGAGCAACCAGAATCAAGTATCCACTTCCCTGAGATATCCTCGCCACCCGTGACGACATAGCACTCATTATCGCTCCCTTCCTCTGAAACGTAGCTCGCCTCTTCCTTGCCCTCTCTTCTCTCAGTCTTGTTGTTGTTCTTCTTTCCACCTACTCTCTTATTAGGATAGTCGACCTTGAAATGCCCAACTTCACCGCATTTGAAACACGATTTTCCAGCAAGAGGTCTCGATTTAGATCTAGACTTTCCTTCCTTCCCTTTTCCTCGCTCATTGCTCCTTCCTCTAGCAAACAATCTCTGCGCTTGTTCTTTGTTACCACTAGTAGTCATGTCACTGGTTGCAATCTTCCGAAGGTCATCCTCTAGAAGCGCCGTTCTAGTCTCATCCATCTTCAAATTGTCTCCTACAAGTATCAGTGTTTGCACTAGGTTCTCATAAGATTTCGGCAGAGACAGAAGTAGTAGAAGCGCCTGATCCTCATCTACAACTTTCACATCTATGTCTTTCAAGTCTGATATGATCCTATCAAACTTGTTAATGTATTCCCGGATTGATGAGCCCTCCTCCATCTTGCAAGTATACAATTTGGATTTTAAATAGATCCGGTTCGTTAGACTCTTCGTCATGAAGGTACTTTCTAACCGACCACCGCAGCATGACCATTTCCTCTCCATCTACCAAGAAAGCTACATCCCTTTCAAGGCATAGGATAATCGACGCTCGTGCTTCTAGATCCAGCTCCTCCCAATCCTCATCAGACATATCTTTGTGCTTCTTCTCTTTTCCAGCCAAAGCCTTGTGCAATTTTTGCGAAATCAGTGAATTTTTCATCTGCATCCTCCAATAGGAAAAATCATTCTTTCCATTGAACTTTTCAATCTCGAATTTTCCCACTTTGACCGATTTACTGGTAGACGCCATTCTTCGTTTGTATTAATAAACCCGCTTCTCTCAGAAATTACCGAGCACCACCTCAAACCAGAAGCTACACCACTTTCAATCTGAATAACAGCTCTGATATCAATTGTTGGGATGCGGGGTCACGCCCGCACGCCGCGAAAGAGATATCACCTGAGAGAAGGCCCTGATTTATATTCCCGTTTCACGAAGGAAACAAAGAATAGAAAGTAAAATATTCTAACAAAGTGAGATATCTACTCTTCCTCTCAACAGTATTAGGACTGAATCAAGGGAACCTACAAACAATAGCCAATACACAGCAAAACAGTAAAGACACGAGATTTACGTGGTTCGGTAAAATTGCCTACGTCCACGGGAGGGGTGAGGGGAGATTCGACTATGAAGAAGAACACCGATGACTTGTACAATCCACAAGCTCGTCCCAAAGAAAAAAGCTTTGATTTTAACCCAAAAGAAATTGACCTCTCTCTTGTAAAATCTCTCCAAGCTCTCTCTTTTTCTCTCTCTAGCCTCCGCCAAAATCCTAGCTTTTTCTCCTTCAAAAACTCCACACCAAAAAAACCCTAGGTTTAATTCCCTATTTATAGGGAAATAAAAAATAACAAAAAAAAAACTTTTCCTTTTTTTTTGTTTTCTGTCGCGCAGGGAAACAAAACCCATGGAGGGGTTATGTGTCGCGCGGGCCACGTGGGTGGCCCCCACCCACGTGAGTTCACAATCATTAACATGTAAAATAATGTAATTGAATCTAAGTGGTGGAGGACTGTAAAGTAAGTGTATGAACTATGAAAATTAAAATTCATATGTAGCCTTTTTGCATTTTTTTCTTTTTATTTTAATGAAAGTAAAAACATTGCAAAGAATAATAATATCACAATATTATAGTAGAACATGTAATCAGTTTTGGTGACATTATTTTCACTTGCTAAATATGTAATGAATGGCTAATTTTATATTTGTTTGCTTTTCCCAAAAGTTCTGAACAATTGATTTTTTATTTTTATTTTTTTGGTAAATTTTTTTAAAAAAGATTGTGACATTTTTCTATTTTGAAAATTTTATAAACTTCAGAATAAACAAATTCGTGTATCGCACGGGGCTAAAACTAGTTGGATCAAGAAAGAAGCAACCCAACAGTGAATGGGTGTTGACCTAGTCAATCAACCCATAGCTAACCAATTAAATTCTAGATCTGGATTTACCCTAATAGGGATTTTGTCACACCCTATGACCTATTCGGAGTACAACGAGGCCGGTATACATCACTCTGATAATGACTACAGCGTAATAATGTGTTAAGCCTATAATTATTGCTACTCATTTCTATTTATTTATCAAAATAGGTCAAATTCAGAAAAGATAGTTCACATCAACTACCCGGAAAGGAAAACAAAAATAATTCGTCAGAGTGGATTCAGTAAGTACCGTCAAAGGATTAAGAATCCAAATGAACGGACTTGTGAATAACAATTCACAAACAAAATAAAACAATTGAATGTAGCTCAAAGAGATAGTGATCATCAAAAATATAATAGTGCTCAAATAAAAGAGTAGAGCGATACAAATGATAAAAAAAAAATAGTAATATAAAGAGGAATGTAGACTATAAAATACGTAGTGGACTAATAAGAGAAAACACCCCTAAATAAAATACGGTCTCACTACTGAACAGGTCTACTCAAATCCTAACGATTTTGACAACACTTATATTAAAAAGATATAACAAATCATAAGTGAAAATGATGTGAGAACAATCATCAATTTATCAAATAAAACAAAGGATAACATCCACTATACTGCAACATCATCATCATATCACATTATCACAGTTATCATGAAGTAAAATTACAAATTTAAACCACAACTGCACTGAACAAATATCATTTTAAATTGATCTTTAATTACGTTCTTATTTGAATATGCAATTCGCTTAAGGTGGGTACACATATACATATTCATACCTCATAAATAGGTACTCATGTCGGAGTCCTCTGGCCAATCAACTCACCTCAAGACGTGAGTCATTTCATTACTTATCCCTCATCCCCGTACTTTCTTTGTATATATAATGCTATGCACTAAATCCCAATCCTCTAAAGCACTGACCATACAACTAGTTAGGCATTATTGTTTACGCCGAGAACGGGGATCTTTGTTGCTTCCATTACAAAACGCTTTGACAATGAAAACGAATGAAAGATTACACGTGTAACTCTCGATTACAAAAAAAATGAGCCGCTCTCTACAAACACGAACAGAAGACAAGCTACGTAGCTATCTCCTGCTTGCGTGGGTACTTTGCTTGTGTCGAGGACGCGTCGTCCGTGGACCACCGAGCAACGATCGTCGGATTGACGGGGTTGAGTTGATGCTTCACAAAGGAAACAAGAATCGAAGCAAATATCTTAGCAAGGTAAGATATCTACTCTTCCCAAGAATAAGGCTAAGCTTAAACTCGAGGGATCTCTACGTGGATGATGTTCTTGAACTCTTCTTGGTGGCTTCGAAATCGCCTCCTCGGTGTCTCACTTTCGAGTCTTGGATGCAAGGGATGTTTTCTCTTAGATCTCCGAAGCTCTGATTTTTCAATCCTCCAAACTCTGATCTCTCAAACTCCGATCCCTCAAACTCCGATCCCCTTCCCAAGTGGGTGTAGGATGGTATTTATAGCCTCTGGGAGACGTCACAACTGAAAAGAACACAAGTCATCAAGTGTCCAAATCCCGTAGTGGGCGTGACAGTGTTGACTGTCGCGCACCAAACTGTCGCGCAGGCTGGCGCGACAGTGTTGACTGTCTCGGCCGAAGAGGAGATGTCTCCCCGCTGTTGTAACGGCGTTCCTCCTTTTTAGGCGCGATTAAATACCCTATATTCACGCTTAGTGGGCGTATTTTCAACGTATAACTGCCCCCCCTAACGTGGCTGAACATATTCTCACGTTGAAAAAGTCAAGTGGGCCCCACGAGCATCAATAGAACACTCAAGAGCACGATTTTAGGTGCTCTTGGTGTCTCACCTTTGGCGTGACACAAGAAAGTGTCTCGCTATTGGCGAGACACAAGGAAGTGTCTCGCTATTGGCGAACACAAGGAAGTGTCTCGCTATTGGCGAACACAAGGAAGTGTCTCGCTATTGGCGAACACAAGGAAGTGTTCGCTTATGGCGCAGACACAAAAGTGTCTCGCTATTGGCGAACACAAGGAAGTGTCTCGCTATTGGCGAACACAAGGAAGTGTCTCGCTATTGGCGAACACAAGGAAGTGTCTCGCTATTGGCGAACACAAGGAAGTGTCTCGCTATTGGCGAACACAAGGAAGTGTCTCGTTTGCATCGGTTTCACCATGTGGTTGACTTCCTTAGATCTCGACGACGTCGTTCTTCGATCTTCTCATGATTGAGTCATATTTGGGGTTCCTCAGCAATTTTTGATGCCTACAGATACCCCCTCCAAAGTTTTCAGACTCCGCTGTATTTTGTCGAGGGATCTGGAATGCTTTGGATAAGATACGCCTTGCTTCTGTTCAACGTTGAACTTTATAGAAGAGACCTATATCTTGCTTCAGCTTTCGAACCCTGGCTACGCGATGTCGCTGACCATATTCTGGGATCAATAGCTGTTGCATTTGTATTTAAACTGGTTGAAATGACGAAGTCGAATTTGAACTGATCATCTTCATCTTGAGAGTCACTATTTGGGTCATAATTTAGTTCTTTGAGAACCACGTTGTCTCATCACGGTGGGAGAGAGTACATGATCCTTCAATAACGGAGATTTAGGGAAGAAGCATCTTCCGGTTTACTGAACACTCGGGACATAAATTACAAATTGTCAGACTTCCGGAAAAGCTTCCGAATGTAATATGGGACCAATTTGCCTTGAATATACTGCCTCGAATCTCGCGTGGAGGATAATCGTCGAGTCCTGGAGTTGTCAAAATATTTTGGTGTCTCTCTTCATGCGCGACAGTTTGGAGTGTCGCTCGAAAAGATGTGCTTGACGAATCTTAGCTCGAGAAGGGGTTGTCTTGCGGCAGTTATGGCCTCCTTCGAGTCGAGCGATTAATGCAGGTATAAGAGCCGACACTTCGGGTCTTTCTCAACACTTTTAGCCCGCCTCTTGGAATTCAAAACCCTTCCAAGGACTTCTCTTTTCTCCCCTCAACCTTAGCAAACCCTTTTAATCTCTCAAGCATCCAAGTTCGCTCGAAAACCCCTCTTTAGATCTAGGGTTTCCTCGGTTTTTCTTGGATTTTCCTCGGTTTTGGTCAATTTTTCTTCACAAAATCGGGCCTTCTCTTGATCCTCTACCAGATCCGAAGCCCCCCTTGACAAACCCTAGGTTTTTTTAGAGCCTTTTGCCTCGGATTTTCACCAAAACCCTAGTTTTTCCCTTGTTCAAGCCAAAAACCCGATTTTTATCATGTCTCCCAAGAGATCTCGTGTCCCCAAGAGCAAATCTGTCCCCCAGGCTTCTGAAGTTGAAGAACCGACTGCCTCATCTTTTGGGGGTAAGCTTTTGGGTGTATGCATGTGTTTTTGGGTTAAAAAAATGGCATTTTTATGTGAGATCCCTGTTTGCTCTCCTTTGCGAGGCATTCGGGAAGAGTCGAGGTCCTCCTTCGTGAGGATCTGGGTTTAAACTAGTATTTTGTATTGCTAAAATACTCGCGAAATCAAAAACATGAGATTACGGCATCGCCGCGCTTGCGCGTGATTCGCGGCTGTCTCGTCATTTAGCGAGGCGGTTTGAGTATCTCGCGGTTGGCGAGCGGTTTGGGCTCTCTTGCGCACCCGCACGATCACGGGCTGTCTCGGCCATTGCGAAACAGTTCTCTCATTTTTTTAATTTCGGCTAAGTGTCCTCCACACCTAGTACTGCTCACTGGGCTTATTCTGATATATTCCTTCTATACTTTGCAGTTAAATTCCCTCCTTCGGCATTCGCTGCTCATGAATTGAGTGGGCTAAATAGCTCCGTTTTCTCTTCTTCTCGTGAAGCGCCGTTGGTGACTGACATTCCTCTGCTCGGCGTAAGTGCACCTCCAGAGTTATTGGGATTGTTGGAGCATGGGGACCGTCGCGACTTGCGGAGGATGGTAACCGATGCCCCGCTGATGAAAGGTACTGGATCTACGGAGGTCATGAGGAAATCCAGCTACTTGTTCGGGGACTCCGTTGCAGACCCGGAGGTTTTGTCTTCTCGGACTGAGTCTTGGCTATACGAAGGCAACGGCGTTCATCTGCATTTGTCTCCCTTCGCTCGTCATCATTCATTAGTACACCTGCGCAATCTATCGGTCAAAAGGAGCATGTCTTGGATATTGACCGAGGACCAGGAGCGTATCCACTGTGGGTATGTTGGCCAAGGCACTACCCCAGGCTCGAGCGATAAGAACTATGTCCGTGCACTACACCCCGAAATTCTGGGTCAAGACAGCCCGCCTCACGATGAGTTGATGGTCAAGGCTGACATGGTGAAGAATCGCCTGGCCAGGATAGGAAGGGAACTACCACCCAAGAAACCCCATCGATGTTTTGGTTGGGTCCACTCTACCGGCGACCGATGGTGGACTCGGATGACTAAGTACGTCCTTGGTCGGTGGAGTCGTGAGCTTCAAGAGAATGGTTTGTATGTTCCCATTCGCGCGAGCATGTACGAAATTCCTATCAGCGTGCATCACTTCCTCGCTCTTCTGGAGATCGACAATTCGGACGCCAACACTTTCTTGACAAGGAACGGGGAGCTGGGGCTACCGCTCCATGAAATGATGAAGGTATCTGGCCTGCCCATGAGCGATGCGCCGTACCAGGAATACTTCCCCACTAATCATCAACTGAAGGGGATGAAGGAGAAGGGGTCGGCTAGTTATGAGATCCTGTGGGAGTTGACCTGCCACTACGAGACGGCTATAGCGTCAGCTGAAGTGAGGGTCAAGAAAAGTCCGCAGGTCAGTTTGAAATAGTTTGCCGACTATCTGTTCAAGAATCTAGAAGACGATGATGACGTGAGCGAACTGGATCCTCTGACTCCTTCTGCCATTAATAAGCTGATCGAGAAGACGAAGGCTCGGTCTTTTACTACCCCATTTGCTGAGGGCAAAATTCCCAAGGGAACCAAATTCGAGACTTTCTTGTGGCAAGTACAGAAGCAAATTAAGCCACAAACTCTTCTGGCGGGCTACCTGGCAATTTGGTTAAAGAAGTGCGTAGTCCCGCATCAATCCTCAGACGCTATGCCTCTGGAAGTGCTCTTCCCAGCCATTGAGCTAGTCATCGGTCGTCGACTTATTCTACTCTCGGCGATGGTGGCAGATATTCACTGTGGGCTTCGACGCTTAGTCTCTGGCTTCATTCAACTTGGCCGAGGTGGCTCGGCCATCATGGCCGAGCCACTTCGCCAACTTGGCCGAGGTGGCTCGGCCATCATGGCCGAGCCACTTCGCCAACTTGGCCGAGGTGGCTCGGCCATCATGGCCGAGCCACTTCGCCAACTTGGCCGAGGTGGCTCGGCCATCATGGCCGAGCCACTTCGCCAACTTGGCCGAGGTGGCTCGGCCATCATGGCCGAGCCACTTCGCCAACTTGGCCGAGGTGGCTCGGCCATCATGGCCGAGCCACTTCGCCAACTTGGCCGAGGTGGCTCGGCCATCATGGCCGAGCCACTTCGCCAACTTGGCCGAGGTGGCTCGGCCATCATGGCCGAGCCACTTCGCCAACTTGGCCGAGGTGGCTCGGCCATCATGGCCGAGCCACTTCGCCAACTTGGTCGAGGTGCTCGCCAAGGGCCAAGGTGGCTCGGCCATCATGGCCGAGCCACTTCGCCAACTTGGCCGAGGTGGCTCGGCCATCATGGCCGAGCCACTTCGCCAACTTGGCCGAGGTGGCTCGGCCATCATGGCCGAGCCACTTCGCCAACTTGGCCGAGGTGGCTCGGCCATCATGGCCGAGCCACTTCGCCAACTTGGTCGAGGTGCTCGCCAAGGGCCAAGGTGGCTCGGCCATCATGGCCGAGCCACTTCGCCAACTTGGTCGAGGTGCTCGCCAAGGGCCAAGGTGGCTCGGCCATCATGGCCGAGCCACTTCGCCAACTTGGCCGAGGTGGCTCGGCCATCATGGCCGAGCCACTTCGCCAACTTGGCCGAGGTGGCTCGGCCATCATGGCCGAGCCACTTCGCCAACTTGGCCGAGGTGGCTCGGCCATCATGGCCGAGCCACTTCGCCAACTTGGCCGAGGTGGCTCGGCCATCATGGCCGAGCCACTTCGCCAACTTGGCCGAGGTGGCTCGGCCATCATGGCCGAGCCACTTCGCCAACTTGGCCGAGGTGGCTCGGCCATCATGGCCGAGCCACTTCGCCAACTTGGCCGAGGTGGCTCGGCCATCATGGCCGAGCCACTTCGCCAACTTGGCCGAGGTGGCTCGGCCATCATGGCCGAGCCACTTCGCCAACTTGGCCGAGGTGGCTCGGCCATCATGGCCGAGCCACTTCGCCAACTTGGTCGAGGTGCTCGCCAAGGGCCAAGGTGGCTCGGCCATCATGGCCGAGCCACTTCGCCAACTTGGCCGAGGTGGCTCGGCCATCATGGCCGAGCCACTTCGCCAACTTGGCCGAGGTGGCTCGGCCATCATGGCCGAGCCACTTCGCCAACTTGGCCGAGGTGGCTCGGCCATCATGGCCGAGCCACTTCGCCAACTTGGCCGAGGTGGCTCGGCCATCATGGCCGAGCCACTTCGCCAACTTGGCCGAGGTGGCTCGGCCATCATGGCCGAGCCACTTCGCCAACTTGGCCGAGGTGGCTCGGCCATCATGGCCGAGCCACTTCGCCAACTTGGCCGAGGTGGCTCGGCCATCATGGCCGAGCCACTTCGCCAACTTGGCCGAGGTGGCTCGGCCATCATGGCCGAGCCACTTCGCCAACTTGGTCGAGGTGCTCGCCAAGGGCCAAGGTGGCTCGGCCATCATGGCCGAGCCACTTCGCCAACTTGGCCGAGGTGGCTCGGCCATCATGGCCGAGCCACTTCGCCAACTTGGTCGAGGTGCTCGCCAAGGGCCAAGGTGGCTCGGCCATCATGGCCGAGCCACTTCGCCAACTTGGCCGAGGTGGCTCGGCCATCATGGCCGAGCCACTTCGCCAACTTGGCCGAGGTGGCTCGGCCATCATGGCCGAGCCACTTCGCCAACTTGGCCGAGGTGGCTCGGCCATCATGGCCGAGCCACTTCGCCAACTTGGCCGAGGTGGCTCGGCCATCATGGCCGAGCCACTTCGCCAACTTGGCCGAGGTGGCTCGGCCATCATGGCCGAGCCACTTCGCCAACTTGGCCGAGGTGGCTCGGCCATCATGGCCGAGCCACTTCGCCAACTTGGTCGAGGTGCTCGCCAAGGGCCAAGGTGGCTCGGCCATCATGGCCGAGCCACTTCGCCAACTTGGCCGAGGTGGCTCGGCCATCATGGCCGAGCCACTTCGCCAACTTGGCCGAGGTGGCTCGGCCATCATGGCCGAGCCACTTCGCCAACTTGGCCGAGGTGGCTCGGCCATCATGGCCGAGCCACTTCGCCAACTTGGCCGAGGTGGCTCGGCCATCATGGCCGAGCCACTTCGCCAACTTGGCCGAGGTGGCTCGGCCATCATGGCCGAGCCACTTCGCCAACTTGGTCGAGGTGCTCGCCAAGGGCCAAGGTGGCTCGGCCATCATGGCCGAGCCACTTCGCCAACTTGGCCGAGGTGGCTCGGCCAAGTGGTCGAGCCACTTGTGTGGCCGACGTTCGATCTTATAAATAGGGGGTCTTCCTCGATTGAAGAGTGGGATTTTGGAGAATTTGGAAGGGCTTTGGGTTGATTTTCGATCACCGTGTTCAACCACCGCTCACTCTCGATAAAAGTTGTATCCGGATCCTTAATCGAAGTCAACAGATAATCGCCGCAAAGATTCGCGGAGTTGGTGTCTTTACAAGTGGCGATCGGTGACCAATAGTCCGAGAATGCGGAACTCCCTCAACTATACCAATCGCCCGCCGATGTACCGTGCAAATCGAGGCGCAGATAAAAATCGCGAGATCGCCACACGGAGTAATATTCACTATGGCTTCATCAACCGCTGTAAGTCTAAAAGCTCCTAAGGAATAATCAACTGAAATCAAAAATATTCAGTTAGTAAAGGCGCTGAATTCATCTTACATAGATTGAGTCACGACCTTATAACGGTAATGACGATTTCATCCGTATCGAATACCCGAGAACGATAAATATAGTCGTAAACAAAGCGCAATATATCCCGCTCTACGAAAGTGTGTACGGTATGAAATCGCCCCGCTAAAGATATCGAGATGGGTGATCTTTGAAACCTCAATCCTCACGAAGGAGAATCTCGCTCTTCCCAATCGCCACAAAGGAGAACGGCTGGTCGTGAACGAGTGTACACATGAGAAGATGAAATGTAATCCAAGCCGCCGGTCCCCACAAAGGAGGATTTCGCTCTTCCCAATCGCCACAAAGGAGAACGGCGGGATACAACGATATACATAATGAAAATGATAACGCCGGGCGCACCACCGAAAGAAGGAGGCGCATTCACGCGGGCGGCGAAGTTGATCGACCCCTGGAACATGAGATCTTCGCGACGACATCGGTTGGTCGTCGCGGCCCGCCGCCATGACCGAGGCACCAACGGTGCCCCGGCCAACCGAGACCGAAGCGCCAGCGCCGGCCGAGACCGAAGCGCCAGCGCCGGCCGAGACCGAAGGCCAGCGCCGGTCAGTCCGAAGCGCCAGCGCCACGGGCCGAAGGCCAGCGCCGGCCGTGGTCGAAGCCCATGCACTCGGCCGCCGATGCCTCGCCGTTCGTGCCCTCGTTCTTCTCCCCTCGCGGTCAGCGTCACCTGCACGCACAAGAAGAAGAGAAAAAAAAAAGAAAAAAGGCGTTGTAAAACACTCGTGCGTGTACCTCGTTGTTTGAGAGAGATGAGACGGCGAGAGACGAGATGAAAACAAGAGAAAAAAGTGCAGGTAGGGGGCCGGCCTAGGTCAGAGGCAAAGGGGGATCATGGGTATTTATAACAAGTCCTAATGGGCCCAAATCAATTCTAATTAGGACTCTAATTAGCCCTTAATTAGGAGTCCTAATTGGAACCTTATCCGGATGTCAAAATAGTGCCAAATCAGTTCGTTGATTGGCTCCTACTCCCTCCGCTATATTTGGAAAGATTCTGAAGATTTATTCGGCAGGATAACACCTTGCGAAGGCCCCCGACGCTAATCAACGCGTCGCCTAATCCTACTCCAATCAGAAATACGAGTATAAACTATTTCCTAATTTGTCGAGAAGTTCCCGGAAGAATATTTCCATAAAAAATATTCTTAGGGATAACTCGATCGTGTGGATTATATCGACGACAATCAACGTGTCGCCTAATCCTACTCCTATCAGGAATACGAGTATAAACTGTTTCCTAATTTGTCGAGAAGTTCCCGGAAGAATATTTCCATAAAAAATATTCTTAGGGATAACTCGATCGTGCGGATTGCATCGATGCTAATCAACGCGTCGCCTAATCCTACTCCAATTAGGAATATGAGTATAAACTATTTCCTAATTCATCGAGAAGTTCCCAGAAGAATATTTCCATAAAAAATATTCTTAGGGATAACTCGATCGTGTGGATTATATCGACGACAATCAACGTGTCGCCTAATCCTACTCCAATTAGGAACACGAGTTTCCTAATTTGAGGAGGTTGGATTTTGGGAGAATTTGGAAGGGCGTTGGGCTGGATTTTCTGATCTTTGAAGAATTCTCGCGAGATCTACGAGCCGTCGTTGCACCGTTCCGAGCACCGGCGATCACAAGTTCGACCACGCCGATCTTCAACAACAGGTAAGCAAATTCGGTCGGCTACGTAATAGCGCCAGGATTTCTCCTAGTAGATCTCACCGCCCGGCGATCCTCTCCTTCGTGAGTGTGATCCCCGGCGATCCTCTCCTTCGTGAGTGTGATCCCTTAGCGCTTCGCTTCCTTCGCGGAAACGAGCCCCTTCACGCCTCAGAAGTTCCGTAACCCTGCTTCCACCTAGATCGAATTGCGCTGTCGCCCACTGACAAGATCCCCAGACAAAGCGAAGAACCCACACAAGCGAGGATCCCGAATAATAGAGATCCGAAGCGCTTGTTCACAAAAGGAAAAGTTATAATTTTGTTTTCATTGTACCAAATAAAAGGCATTTCTTTTGTTTGAATTTTGTTGTAGGCCAACGGCTGTAAACAAGTTCAACAAACAATGAATATAAAACCGACTTTTACCGTGAACAAGCTGGCGACCACAATGGGAGCCAACGGCTTCAACAAAGAAGCCGACGTGTCGCAACCACGGATTCAGATCCCTGGCCATTGAGGAGGTCGAAAATGACCACCGCCAGAATTCAAGGATATCTCTCCTCCTCGCCCGATCCAACTCCTCCCCCAAGAAGTCCAAGATGGTCTCCACTGCCAGGAAGACCCACTCAGCCTCAGATGCGGAGGCAAGGAAGTCCAACCCCACCACCGTCAAAACTACAGACGATGGTGACACTCCGGCCCTAACAACGGCCAAATCTTCAGAACCCCTATCTTTGCAGGAGGTCGATTCCGCCAATGGCGTCGCGACTCTCTCCAAGAGAGCCCGCCGAGGCGACGCCACCGGCTAAACAATTAGCCTGTGCAAAAGAATCAATGGACGGGGTCTGTTATGAGGCGGATCTAAGGTCTAAGCTGACTCAGAGACTGAAGTCTGAGATCGTAGCCGATTCCTACAAGCCGGCGATAAATGAATGGATCCGAAGCCAAACGGAACCGCTTCTACGCCAGAGCGTATCCGAAGCGCCAGCGCGCAAGCACGGGCTTTGGTGCAACAAGCCCGCGAAGTTGAAGAAGGAGGAGGCCAAGAAGTCGCCAACAAGTCGCCTAATTTGGAAGCCTAAGTCCGCCGACGCTCAACTCCGGCGAACCCGCATCCAAGCCCACCGCCAAGAGCCAACCTCGCCCCGTGCTCAAATCGAAATTGTGAGCACCTCAACAAAGTTGTATCGACGCCAAATTACCTCCTGTCCACATCCAAACTTTCTACGGCCAACTCTCGCCACGACCGCCAGCTTACCATCAAGGATCGCCTGGTCCGCTTAAAGGAATCGCTGGTCACTCCTAATACAGGGGTCGCACCCACAAAGACAAGGAGATTCCTACAGCCGCATATCGGACTGAAAGTCGGTCCGAGAGTCCGCCGAGACTTCACGCTCACACCGACGAAAGTCAAGGCGGTTACTTTCGCAGCTTTTACTAAACAATCCGCCCTCGAAGGAGACGCTTATCCGACGATGAGAGCATTATACCCGAGATCGCGTCGACATAATGAAGATCGCCCAAGACTCATGCCGACGAAGTTATACTACCGCATCGGGGTACGAAGAAATCTCAAGAGGTTCCCCAAGCCAACACAGCCATGCTTATGCTCCAAGCTTATCAAAACAAGGTTTCTGAGTGTAAGTGTTGTCAAGAAGCTCCGTAAAGGGTATCGCCTTCCAGACTCACCACAGAAACGCCAAGACCTAGGTCAAGGCGATCCCGCAGAAGATCGGCACCTCGAGCCAATGAGTTGCCAGAGGTCACTAACAATATGACCGGCAAGGAACCATCGCCGCTGCTTATTCCTAGCGATCGCAACGTTAACTCGCTTATGGTCCGACTATTCGACGGTCCAATTATGACAAGCTCTTGAAAGGACTACCTTCGAGGATGAAGTATCGACTGGTCGGCAATGGCATCCGACAATACAGCTTAGTGAGGGACAACCCCAAGAGGCGCTCATGATTAGTGCGACCAAATGGCCAAGATGCTAGATGAAGCCTTAGCCAAGCAGAGGGAGAACTTCAAACCGAGATGGATATGGCCATGCAAATGATGAAGGAGCTCCATGATCAACAAATCCAAGCCTTGACGAAAACCAAGGTGAACTGAAAGTGGTCGATCGACGCTGATCAAACGGATAGCTTACACGGATGAAGGCTAACAACAGAACGCCAATCACCCCCATAACATGCAAAATAATCGGGGTGAACCGAAAATGCTAGGGTAATATCGCCGCCCATGAGAGCTAAAAGATGAGAGACCTCGAGAGCAAAATTAACTCTTTGATTTCCGCCAAGAGGTGAAGAAAACCGCATCCCTTGCTCATATCCTAGGAAGTGGGAATCAATCCCATACCCGGCAAAGTTTAACTTAATAAACTTCACGCCGTTTGACGGGAAGGGTTCACCAACTCAACACCTGATATACTTCAAGTCCCACTTGGGGGTAATATCTGGAAATGAGCCCCGATGGTTCTGGCCATTCGCTGGTACCCTTCACTGGCCGCTTCGATTGGTACCGCCTCAAGCCGGGAGCATTCATACCGGACGACATGGAGTCTAGCTTCCTCACCAATTTCTTCGACGACGATACCGGCATCGATCGACATTGCTCGACGAAGCAAAAGGATGGAGAAACAATAGACGCTTCGCCAAACGATTCCGTAACAAAGCAATGAATTGTCGGATCCCATCACGGAGGAATTTATTCTCCAAACCCGCCACAATAATCTGTCCTTGGATGTGCTTGAAGCAATGGGGACAAAGACCATCTATAACGGAAGGACTTGAAGGTTCGTGGAGAGCAAGTCGAAAGGTTCCTTAAGAGGAAGAAAGCGTAAAGAGGCCACCGGCAACAAACACCTAACAAACGTAATTTTGTGCCACGCAGCAGAGGTAAGGCGCCAAAGAAAGTCCAGACGCCAATCAAACGCTCGAATCGCAACCACAACAAATAGCCGCAACAGCTGCACCACAAAGAATCGCAGCCTCAATGGTACCAACAAACTCAAAATCAAACCTTCCGCTCGAGGTTTCCCAAGACTTACTCGCTCAAAGACGAGGAGGTTCCGCATCTTCAAATACCTTCGAGAACAATAAGATCCAGCTTGCCCCAATTGTGAACCAAGAGGAGGCAAAGAAGGTTACAGATCCTAAGTAATCGCTACCATAGGGCGTACATCATCCTACAAAGTTCGCTACCATCTCAAGGACAAGATTCAAGCCTTGATCGATGTTGAGTCATTACTCCAAAACCCTCTAAAGAGAAGAAGGTGGGAGCAAATGCGCCTCTATAAGCTTCGGATCAGTTCCTTTGATTGGTTTCAACCAACACCGCCAGAAGGTAGGAATAAAGATGGTGAATGAGGATCCTCACCGCAACGGAGAAGGGGCTCGCATCGCACACCCACAAAGAACGGAGAAATCCTTTGGGTCCACCCTCACTTGCCGGAAGACGATCGCTGGACTACCTCTTCGCCAAAAAGAAGTCCAAGGAAAAGGCAACTATGCCATGCCGCTTCAAAGAATTCCAGAAGGACGATGAAGAAGTAGCGACTTTCCGCTCAAGAAGAGCATGAAGTCTTTGCCACAAGGAGTGGACACTAATACAGCCTACAAGTATCCGGAGACTCCAAATCCAAACGCCAAGACGCCGCCGAACCGGGTGGCCACGGCTCCTCTCACTCATGCAGAAAGTACACAGCGCATACCGCTAAAGAAAAAGCAACAAGCAAAGGAGAAATAGCCCCAGTCCAGAAGCTCAACTCCGGCAGCCCGATTCAATCACCCGACAGAGGGATAGACCGAACATCGAAGCCTCCATACCGCCATGTCATGGCCCAATTGGCAAACATCCCGCTAGAATAACTTCTACGAAGGTTCGACATCGAGAGACCCGAAGCTTTACAAGAGGCTCTAGTCGATTCAAGTGTTCCTCGCCGATTAAGCCGACCGAAGAATCGCACAACAAAGGCAACTTGGCAACCAAGCACTTTCCCTCAGACGCTTTACGAAGGAGGATATGCGACGAAGAACTCAAGCATGATAGGCCACCGACTTCACAGGTATATCGGCCCAAGGAAGTGAACCGGATCCAAGTTGATCCGGTTCCACTGCGGAGTATCATGCCCCCGCGATAATGTACGCCTGGCATTCCTCGCCAAGAATCAAGGCCCACAGTAATAATAATTTACGGATTTAACACTAGTGGGACCCGCCACTTGGTAAAATCCGATTAAATGCCGATGGGGACTTGAAGTCCAAGTCACTTGCTATGTGATCGATGCAGACTTCCTATAACCTATTGTTGGGTCGGCCTTGGATCCACAAGAACGCTATAGTCCCTCCACTCTTCATCGTCTAAAATATGTAGACACAAATAATGAAGTTAAGACGGTGGTCGCGATAAGCGTACCGCTTAAAGGAATGGAGAATTATTTCACGGACTCTCCTTTACGGCAATGAATCCGACATCAACCATCTACCAAGGCACCACAGCGTGAAGAAGCCGATATCGAAGCCGGGCTTGATTACGATGGTGGTTTTGTTATTAATAACATTGTACCCGCTGTAATCAATCTTGACGATGGAGAATCGTCGGATGAAGGTTGTAATTGGCAACTTGCCGACGAGTTAATAAAAAATGATTTTGAGTATCCTTTGTCTTTGACTGATGTGATAACAGAGTTATATAGTGATCACGGCTTACACTTGCCAATTCGGTCATCTTGCATTGCACAGAAGTAGTTCCGAGATTCCTTCGGGACGACAATCGTCATCCTAGGAAGATCAAGTGGTGAAAAATACTTGGTCTACGGAAGAGGTGATGCAATTCCATCGCACAGTCACTTCTTGGAGGAAGACATAAACGATGACGGGCCTATATTCCACAAGTTCAGATATAGTCCGGAAACACTGGATATCATGAAGAAGTGGGGGTACGACTTGGCACAAGGGGAAGGTCTCTGTTTTGGAAGAGGTCCTCGAGTCCCGCCTAAAGTCAGCCACGCCCGAAGGGAAACCGGATGATTATTACGCATTCAGAGAGGACTAGGATACACATCCTCTTCGAAGACGAAAGTGTTGTTGGCTAGACAACAATCAATCCCCAAGTCGAGATGGACATTCATCCGACTCGACAAAGATGGGATTCATGTTAGCATCGGTGAAATGTTCAAAGGCTTAATGTCGAATATGACAATCGCCGACTCGCCACTTTTGAGGATGATGAAGATATGTCAACATGGGAAGACCCATGGGTTCATCAACTCAAAGAGCGCTCGGGACGATTCGAACAAAGAGAACCACCCACTAAGGACGGGTAGTCCAAGTCAATATGGGTGACTAAGAGCACCCTAAGCTCATAAATATCGCGCTTTCCTCGAAAGAAAAGGAAGAGTTGATCGCCTTATCGTGAATATATCGACGCCTTCGCTTGAGCTACGAAGACACGCCAGACTTGACCCTAATGTGGTGACACATCGCCTTAACATTAAAGTGGATGTCAAACCCGCTAAGCAACCACAAAGACGGTTTCGCCCACGATCCCGCAGCAATTGTTGATGAAGTGAAGAAATTGATAGAATCGGTTTCATCAAGGAAATTCAACACCGGATTGGTGGCAAATATCGCCCCACCATGAAGAAAACGGGTCGATAAGGGTCTGTGGTCGACATGAGACCTAAATGCCGCTGCCCAAAGGATGATTTCTTCCGACACCGACGCCATAGTTGACAACACATGGTTCGAAGAATGTCTTTCATGGATGGCTTTTCGTGTTACAACCAGATCAAGATGCACCCCGATGACGCCAAACATACAAGATTCAACGCCTCGCATATATTGCTATACCATGCCGCTCGCTTAAAGAATGCCGGGCGCCACGCACCGAAAGCAATGACGAGGATCTTCCGTGGCCACCGAAAATAGTCGAGTGCTATGTTGATGACTTGGTCGAAAAGCCGCGGACAAGCGAGATCACGCCAAAGATCTCGTATCAGGTTTGAGCTCATGCGAGCCCACCGCTAAAGATGAACCCCGCCAAATCCTTCCTTGGGATGTCCAGTGGCAAGTTTCTCGGCTTTGTCGTTACCAATAAAGGAATCCATGTCGATCCCGACAAAGTAAAAGCGATTCAAGAACTGCAACCTCCAAGAAATCTGAGAGAACTCAGGGGGTTACAAGGACGGTTAGCTTACATCCGACGGTTCAAATCGAACCTATCTGAGAAGTGCCAACCATTTTCTAAGTTGAACAAGAAGGGCGTATCATTCATTTGGGATGACGCTTGCCAAAAGGCATTTGAAGAGATTAAGTCAGATTCTCTAAACCTCCCGTTTTGTCGCGACCGCAATGGAAAGCCGCTCTTGATTTACATCAAAGCGACCGAATTATTCGTTGCCTTTACTTGCGCAAGACGATGACGGCGTCAATCAAAAGGTATTATCCGAGCCGACATTAGTCGGTGCCGAAGTCTCGATATCTAATAGTTGAGAAGCAAAGGCCTTGCATTAGTGTTCGCAATTCAAAATGCGCACTATTTGGTCGACAAACGATTTATGTTATCTCCAACAGAACCGGTCCTAATATTTATGACCCAACCTCGCCAATGAGTCGGGCGCTTGGCAAAATGGGCTTTGCTCTTGTCCCAATACGACTCGCACTTCAAACAACGTAAGTCACCAAAGGGCAAGCGATTTGCGATCTCTTGGTCGCCAACCCGACGACGACGCAGCTTGAGCTATATGATGGTCTTCCTGATAAAATCCACGAAACCAATACTACAACACACCAAAGAAATATGGCGGTTGTATTTTGACGGAGCTTCTCGAAGCTACCAACGCAAGTGCCCCCGATGTTCTAAGATTTCCGCCGAGTCGGGTTGTCTTAGTTTCCTGAATCATGTCATGCCCCGCGCTTATTCACTCACCAACCTTGTTCCAATAATGTAGCCAATACAACGCTGCTATTTATCGGACTTAGCTTCGCCAAGGAACCGGGATTGAATATCTCAAGCATACGGCGATTCACAACCGATAGTCGCATCCGCGAGACTACGGTTAGAAATCCGTGATCTAATTCCTTATCATCGTAGCAATCGAAATGGCAAACTCGCTCAAGAGTTCTTCATCGAATATATCCCGCCCAAACGCTTTACGCTGATGCACCGGGCGGCAAGTAGTGGTCGTTAGCACAACCTTCCGAGACCGAAAGCAACTAGTTACGGTCAGACTCATCGCCTTTTGTACCGATATATGATGAGGTACAAGAAAACGAAGGGTAGTTACCAAAGAGGTATATACGACCCAAACCGAATTGGAGCCCCGAGATTGGCTTTCCTATCATCGACCACGCCTTGCACGGTATTCTCGCCGTAAGACGGAGGGAGAGAGAGTCAATCCGTGAAGAGCTCCCCGATTCTTTTACCACACGTAGACCCGTGATGTTATATCGCCGAGGGTATGATGATCTTCTACCCGCTGCCTTTCAAACAAAGAGGCGTAAGAGGTCCTTCGAAGCGACGAAGGTGAATGCGCGACACCACCGTCCCAAACTCTACGATCGATTAGGAGAATGGGTTACTTCGCCAACAATGATCAACGACGCAGCTGGCACGCTTAAGAAATGCCACGCTGTCAAATTCACGCCAACTATATGCATCGCCTCCGTATCAGCTTGCACCCTTCGCTACATCTTGGCCATTCGAGACATGGGGAATGGACGCTGTAGGTCCCATTTTTCCCCGCCGCTAAAGGAGATCGGTTTATTCTAGCGATCACCGACTACTTCTCCAAGTGGGTCAAGCAATCCCGCTAAAAGAAGTCAAGGCGAAGTACCGCCATCAAGTTTATCAAACACCATGTCATCTATCGACATGGTGTCCCGAGACGGATCGTGCATGACAACGTCCCCAATTCATCGCAATTCCTTCATCGTTTTAAAAGTTCAAAATACAAGATATCTCGCCGACAAATTTATAATCCAAAGAAGAAATGGATTAGCCGAGGCGCTCAACAAGACGATTATCAAGATCTTGTCGGCTTGTGAAGAATAACAAGCTTAGACCGACGATAAACTCTGAGAAGCACTCGGGCATATCGCGACAATCAGACGCGACGCTAACCGAGCGACCCCATACTCCCCGGTTTACGTGTGAAGCGCTTCTCCGCTGGAAATCCAGATTCGCCACTTCGCGACGCCTTTCAACAGAGATGACGATCGAAGAACAACATCAAAAACGCCTCAAGAGCTCGAGATGTTGATGAAAAGCTCGAAGCTCAACAATGCATTGAGTTCTACCAAGCTAGGATGTCGAGCTTTCAACAAGAAAGTACGACAACGGAGTTTCAAAGAAGGAGATTTGGTTCTCGCTGCTCGACGGCCGATAATTCTCAACTCCAAAAGAAAGGTAAATTCAACCCAATAGGAAGGACCGCTTATAATAGACACAGCCTATTCAAACGGTGCATATCGCCTTATCACCCAGATCGGGCGACCAAGAACTAATGCCGATAAACTAAAGTTCCCCAAAAGTACCACCCTTAGTACATTCAGATAACCTATTTTGACGGAAGTTCCTCGAATATTTTACCCGCTTTTGAGGATAACCCTAAATAAATTTATTTTCCTCCAAAATTCTCTCACCGACAAATTCATTGACGGTGGGCCCACTAAAATCTTCCCGGTCCGACCACCAAGAAAATCCCTCTCGATTCATTCCACTTAACGAGAGGTCCACATTTAAATTTTGGTTAGTGATCCTATAAAAGTGAAAGCTATCCGCATTCTTTTAAGACTCTCGAGCGAGATCCCGCTTCTTAGTTTCTTTTCTCACGGAAATAGAATACATTCTTCCTTTCTCACGTTTCACCTGGAGATAGAATACATTCTTCCTCTCCAGAAGCAAGAGATAGAATGCATTCTTCCTCTCTTGTCTTAGATTCTCGGAGTGGAGATCCCACTCTTAGTTTCATCTTTCAAGATTCTCAAAATGGAGATCCCATTTTTAGTCTCTTTCACTGGAAACAGGACAAAAATCCTTCCTTTCTAGCGCTCGGAGATAGGAGACAAGATCCTCCTTCCTCTCCATCAGTAAGAGATAGGATACAAAACCTTCCTCTCCACTGGCAAGAGATAGGATACAAAACCTTCCTCTCTTGTTTCGAAGTCGTTCCTTCACTCGGAGATAGGAGACAAGATCCTCCCTCCTCTCCATCAACAGGAGATAGAATACATTCTTCCTCTCTTGTTTTAGCTTTGATTTTACCCGGAAATAGGATATAAAATCCTTCCTTTCCACCTTCGGGAAATAGAATACATTCTTCCTTTCCCACATCAATCATTCCGTTACCGGTTCAATCATTCTCCGGTCAAAAGAAGGCACCAAGATTTATCTTGGGGAATGTTATCCCAAATCCTAAGAAGGATAAAGCCAACGCCACACGCTGCTGTCGGGTTAGTCTTCCCGTGAAAAGACGGCTTCACGATTCAACATCGTAGCATTAAGTCTAAGAGAGTTTCATTCTTTTAGCACAACGCTGTGTGTAGAACGGATTTAGATAATCTACATGCTAGCCCAACTCAAACGGTAGTTGGTAAAGGCTCTTCAAACCCGCTGAGGGTCGGGGTTGGCCAATAACCCTAAAGCCGACGCCTAACACGCTGCTGTCGGGTTAGTCTTTTTCCCATTGAAGAAGACACCGAGTTTGATTCTCGGGTATTTTATCCCAAGCCTAAGAAGGATAAAGCCAACGCCACACGCTGTCGGGTTAGTCTTTTTCTCGATTGAAGAAGACACCGAGTCCGATTCGGGTATTTTATCCCGGCCTAAGAAGGGATGAGTCTACGCATAACACGCGTTGCCGGGTGGTCTCTTGCCCGTAAAAGAGTACCGAGCCTATGTATTCAATATCATAGCAACAAGTCTAGAAGAGTTTCATTCTTTTAGCACAACGTTACGTGCGGAATAGATCCAGATAATCCGCACGCTAGCCCAACTCAAACGGTAGTTGGTAAAGGCTAATCAAACCCGCTGATGGTCGAAAGTGTTTGCCAAAATCCTATAAGTATTATGGTTAATTATTTCTGACGAAGTAAAAGAATCATAATAAACAATGAAAGGAATAAATCTTATTCATTTGAAGTAAACATAGAAGGAGCTACAACTGTTTAAACATCAAGTCTATGACAAAGGATTTGTTGTTCGAAATGAGACACTTCATCACTATAAGCCCGGTGGAGTTCTCCCCGCAACTCACCAAGGACTCTCATCGGTATTCGTCTTCGGTCGCCTCTTCGATCTCACCGGCCGCTCGACAGCTCGAAGTTCCCTAGACGCTGACGGCGAGCTTCTTCCTTGTTGGCCTTAGCCACCCAAAATACTCATCTTATCTTCCTCTCGCATGGAGCTCTCCCCGAAAGCAAGATATCCTCTCAAAGACTCGCTACAATACCACCGATATGGCTTAGGGAAGAATATGTCTCAGCTACAATAGCTCCGAGCTGATCGGCGCGATCTCTCTGCATCTGGACCTCGAGCCCAGTAAAAACAGGAGCATCGCGCCATGCCTCTAAAAGCTGGCCGGTCCGAAAGCAGCCTATGTATGAGGAAGCTCCACCGCCCGCAGCTCAGAAGTCTCTAAAGCTTTCTCCGTGATGAGCGAGGTCGTCAAGAATGGCTCGAGCTACCAGATAACCCATATCTTGTATCAAGGCCATCCGGGGATCAAGCAGTGGCCTGAACTGATGAAGAGAAAGCCCGCCATGGAGAACCTTTTCGATCACCGTGTTCACCAAGGAAAAGAACGAGCGTACTTCCAAACAGATAATAAAACGGGATGGATCTTCATCCAGCATCAGCACTCTCGCCAAATCATGGAGTCGAGATGTAGGCTCTACACAAAATAAAAGAGGACCTTGGAATCTTTAATCAAGAAACTGACGAAGTCATATTCAGTTAGAGGACTCTTACCCGTCTCCTTCAAAGATAGTTTCGTGGACCGGCGAAGTCTATCGAGGAGTAACTATCACCGGATACTATCAACCGCAAATGACCCTCAAGATGCTCATCTATCTCAACAAATGAGTAGCCGACCAAGAAGCGGTGGGAAGAGGAGTGCTTGCCACTACACAAAGGAAATTTCTCAGGCTCCTTTAATTATAGTAGTATTGGCCAAATGGCTGGTCCTATAATTAATCGAAGAGAAAATTCATACCTTCTTCAGGGATTGTGGCTTCGGGTAAATCTTCACCAAGAGCATCGCCATCCTGTGACCAAGCGCGCAGCAGGTCATCCATGGAAGTGTTGTCATATAAACTAGCTTCCACGAAATCTTCCATTGAGAAGTCTGAAAAAGAAGGCATTAGGAAAATGAATGCGGCTAAGAGATGGCGAACAATAGGTAAAGCTACTTACCTCCTACAGCGGAGTTAACCCTCTTAGTCTCGGTTTGCACATTTGTCTCCTGCAATTTCGCTAAAAGAGCAAAAAGCGAAGAGGCAATTAGAGGGGGTACGAATTCCGAGTCGTTTAATTCCCGCATTCGCCATCTAAGAAGAGGAATTATCGATGTTAGATGTACCTGGATTCGCCGAATCAGGTCCTACATTGGTCTCCTCCGCCATAGCTCCATACATTTATTGAGTAAAACTTGGCTCAGCATGAGTAGAACTGGGCCCAGCAGAATCGTGGTGAGGAAAATCAAAGCCAGAATCATAATCTCTAAAACCCCCTGCATGGGAACGGAGAAATGTCAGTCTCCAAAAGCCGAGAATTAAAAAATCAGATTACATTACGGAGAGGTGTTACCTCCACACGACCGGATCATCGCTGGTCAAGTCTATATCAAAGGACCGAGGATTCACGCGAAGTCTTATGGGCTAACTTCTTTCGCTTAACCCTCGAGAAGGTTGAAATTCTTCTTCTTCAACAGATTTTCCGAAAATTCAGCTTGAATGAGAAATCCAATAGAGAGGATGAGAAAACAAAGGGGAAAAGGAGAGAGTACCGAGGTTCTTCTCATAAACCGCAGCCTCCGCTGGTCCTCTCCTAAAGTCCCGGCCGAGTTGTGGAACTCCTCCTCGCCAATCAAGGACTCACCATATTGACCGAGAATTGAGGAAAACATCGAAAAGATCCACCCTCTATGAATCAGACTGCTTTCTTGATCTCTCAGAAGCCGCTCTTCCATCCGCAATCCTCTACCAACCGCAAGAAAGGAGTAGACGACCAGGAACCCGAGCCGACATCATGTCCGGACGATGAAAGACCAGCCAAGCCATCAAATAGGTATATGGAAGCTCTACTGGCGGAAGGAATACGTGATGATGGCTCATCCTTTCCTCGAGTAAACGCCCGACTATATGCCACAATCCACGGTGAATATTGGCCACCATTACCGAAGGAGAGAGAGTTCCTTCTGTGGGCAAGCCGAATCGCAGGATATAGGACCTCCAAAGGTAAAGCGCCATCGATTGATATGGAACCACACATTTTTTAGCCGATTTTAAGATAGCCTAGAAGAGTTATCGGTGAATAGGCTTCACCGCATGCCACGTAAAGGTCGCAAACTTGGTCCCCGGGAAAACCATCTTTGGCGAGCCGAGCGCAGTAGGAGTTAGCCTCGACCTCTCGACGCTTCATTGACTCCTCGGGTGAGCGGTAACCGCTCACATATTTCCTCACCGACTTGTCCTCCAAATGCCGAACAGTAGATGGCTTAACCGCCTGCACTCACTTGTGATTTCCTCTGGCATAAGGTTCAGATTGTGCTAGAGCTATATAATAATGACAGGTGAGATCCCATAAAGTCTCGTGAACTGGCCGTGTGTGTTTCTTCACCACTTAGTTCCCGATTGGAAGGGAAGTACTCCTAATACAAAGATCTTCCCATGGGTAAATCTGAGATTCGGTACATCTCATGTAGAGCCAGCCCCAACTCGCCGTGTTTAGTAAAAAACGTATTCGAATCTGGATTATAGAGCTCGAGTAAAGTGAAGAAATGGTTGGCACTAATTGGAAGGCCATACATGGTGGCACGAATCGCTGAATACAGGCCGCAAGCACGAAGTTCTCCATCCCATCGGTTGAGGACGTAATTGGTCAGACGACCCCACCAATGTTTACTTGACGAGTGAACCCAGCCGTAAAATCTATGACTGGATGACAGCATCTCTCGGCCCAACTTTGCGAGACGATTCTTCAAAGTTGAGGCAGTAACAAAAATCTCATCACGGGGCGGTGTGTCCAACCCCACAATCCCAGGGTGAAGGCCGATGACACGATTCCTGTTGGAACCCGGAACTGGCTGCTGGGAAATAAATCCGCAATGAATATGATCATGCTCGGTCGACGCCAGACATACGGCGGTCACGGCGCAGGTGTCCAAATCACCAATGAGAGCCGACAAGGTATCCGAGGAATATACAAGGGACCTCCGCCGCCTTTGTTCAACCACCGCCTCGACAAAAGTCAGATCCGGATCCTTAATCGAAGCCAATAGATAATCTATTTTCCGCAAAGGTTCAGTGGAGCTGGTGTCTTTTACAAGTGGGGCATCGGTGACCGCATCTAAGAATGCGGAACTCCCTCAAGTACACCAATCATCTCCGCCGATGTACCGGTGTAAATCGAGGCGAGATAAAAATCGCGGATCGCCACACGTGGAATAATATTCACTATGGCGCCCATCAACCGCGTAAGTCTAAAGCTCCCGAGGAATAATCAACTCAAATCGAAAATATTCAGCTAGTAAAAGCGCTGAATTCATCTTACATAGATTGAGTCATTTACCTTATAACGGGTAACGACGATTTCATCCAGATCGAATACTCGAGAACGATAAATATAGTCGTAAACAAAGCGCAATATATCCCGCTCTACGAGCATGGGTACAAAGATGAAATCGCCCCGCTAAAGATATCAAGACGGTGATGACCCAAAGAAACCAATCTTTGAAGGCCAATCCCCACGAAGGAGAATCTCGCTCTTCCCAATCGCTTCACAAAGGAGAACGGCGGGTCAGAACGAGTGTACACACGGAAGATGAAACGTAATCAAGCGCCGGTCCCCACAAAGGAGGATTTCGCTCTTCCCGATCGCTTCACAAAGGAGAGCTAAGCGGGATACAACGATATATATAATGAAGATGATAACGCCGGGCGCACCACCGAAGAAGGAGGCGCGGCATTCACGCTGAGTGCGAGTTGATCGACCCCTTTGAACATGAGATCTTCGCGACGACATCGGAAACTGCAAAAGAAGACAGATAAAGTCAGATATGCAGTTGAAAATCAACAAAAAAGGCATCAAAGAAGACCATTAGCCTAAAATCGGTGCAACAACCGACGCGCCGACGGCCGAACACGGCCAGACGATCAAAAGCGCCAAAGCAGTTTCAGCCACGCCAGCGCTGCCCAGTATCAACTCGGCGCTTTGTCCGCTACCGGGTTGCTTCTAAGCGCTGCCCCGCCGCTTCATGTTGCCGCCGCCGATCGCCACCACCGCCGACGCCGTTTCTCCGCTTTGCTGATTGTGCACATGTTCATGCACAGAAACAAACAAAAGAAAAAAAAAAGGGAGAGAAGAAAGAGAAGGAGATTGATTGCAAAAGTCGCATGCACGTACCTTGTAGATCGAAGGAGATGAGACGGCGCGAGAGGAGATGAAAGCAAGAGAAAAAAGAGCCAAAGGGGGGGCCTAGGTCAGAGGCAAAGGGGGATCATGGGTATTTATAACAACTCCTAATGGGCCCAAATCAATTCTAATTAGGACTCTAATCAGCCCCTAATTAGGAGTCCTAATTGGAACCTTATCCGGATGTCAAAATAGTGCCAAATCAGTCCGTTGATTGACTCCTACTCCCTCCGCTATATTTGGAAAGATTCTGAAGATTTATTCGGCAGATAACACTCGCAAGGCCCCCGACGCTAATCAACGCTGTCGCCTAATCCTACTCCAATCAGAATATGAGTATAAACCGCTTCCTAATTTGTCGAAGTTCCTAAGAATATTTTCATAAAAATATTCTTAGGATAACTCGATCGTAGGATTATATCGACGACAATCAACCCGCCGCCTAATCCTACTCCAATCGTGAATACGAGTATAAACCGCTTCCTAATTTGTCGAGAAGTTCCCAAGAATATTTCCATAAAAATATTCTTAGGATAACTCGATCGTATGGATTGCATCGACGCTAATCAACGCTGTCGCCTAATCCTACCCAATCAGAATATGAGTATAAACCGCTTCCTAATTCATCGAAGTTCCTTAAGAATATTTCCATAAAAATATTCTTAGGATAACTCGATCGTGGATTATATCGACGACAATCAACGCTGTCGCCTAATCCTACTCCAATTAGGAATATGAGTATAAATTATTTCCCAATTTTCAACGAGAAGTTCCCGGGGAATATTTTCTATATAACTCGACAACCCTCAATTTCTCCCACTATAATATCCCAAAAGGAATAACTGACGAGGCATGAAAATCATATTGACACCGACAACGGTCTAGTCTCAAGAAACTTCTCCGCTGTGGATAATCATATCCCAACAACGGTCAACGCCGCATCACGATTGAAGGCTAGGACGATGGTTGAAGGCCAAATTGTCTCCTCGCTTCGACAAGGAATCCTCTGAGGATATCTCCATGAGAAGATTTTTCCTCCGCCGTGGTCAAACCAACAACACACGGATGATGGAAGAATTAGCCGATTGAGGGTTATGAAATTCCACGATTCGACACTACCAACGGTCGCCAACAAGGAGTTCGCCGATATAATGAGAAGTCCAAAAGTCCGATGGTTAGTTAAACAACAACCAACCGACACGAAGTTACAAACAAAATCAGCCTACCAATCAAGATTTCAACAAGCGTCGACAATAAATGGCCGAGCCACTTCGCCAACTTGGCCGAGGTGCCTAGGCCATCATGGCCGAGCCACTTCGCCAACTTGGCCGAGGTGCCTAGGCCATCATGGCCGAGCCACTTCGCCAACTTGGCCGAGGTGCCTAGGCCATCATGGCCGAGCCACTTCGCCAACTTGGCCGAGGTGCCTAGGCCATCATGGCCGAGCCACTTCGCCAACTTGGCCGAGGTGCCTAGGCCATCATGGCCGAGCCACTTCGCCAACTTGGCCGAGGTGCCTAGGCCATCATGGCCGAGCCACTTCGCCAACTTGGCCGAGGTGCCTAGGCCATCATGGCCGAGCCACTTCGCCAACTTGGCCGAGGTGCCTAGGCCATCATGGCCGAGCCACTTCGCCAACTTGGCCGAGGTGCCTAGGCCATCATGGCCGAGCCACTTCGCCAACTTGGCCGAGGTGCCTAGGCCATCATGGCCGAGCCACTTCGCCAACTTGGCCGAGGTGCCTAGGCCATCATGGCCGAGCCACTTCGCCAACTTGGCCGAGGTGCCTAGGCCATCATGGCCGAGCCACTTCGCCAACTTGGCCGAGGTGCCTAGGCCATCATGGCCGAGCCACTTCGCCAACTTGGCCGAGGTGCCTAGGCCATCATGGCCGAGCCACTTCGCCAACTTGGCCGAGGTGCCTAGGCCATCATGGCCGAGCCACTTCGCCAACTTGGCCGAGGTGCCTAGGCCATCATGGCCGAGCCACTTCGCCAACTTGGCCGAGGTGCCTAGGCCATCATGGCCGAGCCACTTCGCCAACTTGGCCGAGGTGCCTAGGCCATCATGGCCGAGCCACTTCGCCAACTTGGCCGAGGTGCCTAGGCCATCATGGCCGAGCCACTTCGCCAACTTGGCCGAGGTGCCTAGGCCATCATGGCCGAGCCACTTCGCCAACTTGGCCGAGGTGCCTAGGCCATCATGGCCGAGCCACTTCGCCAACTTGGCCGAGGTGCCTAGGCCATCATGGCCGAGCCACTTCGCCAACTTGGCCGAGGTGCCTAGGCCATCATGGCCGAGCCACTTCGCCAACTTGGCCGAGGTGCCTAGGCCATCATGGCCGAGCCACTTCGCCAACTTGGCCGAGGTGCCTAGGCCATCATGGCCGAGCCACTTCGCCAACTTGGCCGAGGTGCCTAGGCCATCATGGCCGAGCCACTTCGCCAACTTGGCCGAGGTGCCTAGGCCATCATGGCCGAGCCACTTCGCCAACTTGGCCGAGGTGCCTAGGCCATCATGGCCGAGCCACTTCGCCAACTTGGCCGAGGTGCCTAGGCCATCATGGCCGAGCCACTTCGCCAACTTGGCCGAGGTGCCTAGGCCATCATGGCCGAGCCACTTCGCCAACTTGGCCGAGGTGCCTAGGCCATCATGGCCGAGCCACTTCGCCAACTTGGCCGAGGTGCCTAGGCCATCATGGCCGAGCCACTTCGCCAACTTGGCCGAGGTGCCTAGGCCATCATGGCCGAGCCACTTCGCCAACTTGGCCGAGGTGCCTAGGCCATCATGGCCGAGCCACTTCGCCAACTTGGCCGAGGTGCCTAGGCCATCATGGCCGAGCCACTTCGCCAACTTGGCCGAGGTGCCTAGGCCATCATGGCCGAGCCACTTCGCCAACTTGGCCGAGGTGCCTAGGCCATCATGGCCGAGCCACTTCGCCAACTTGGCCGAGGTGCCTAGGCCATCATGGCCGAGCCACTTCGCCAACTTGGCCGAGGTGCCTAGGCCATCATGGCCGAGCCACTTCGCCAACTTGGCCGAGGTGCCTAGGCCATCATGGCCGAGCCACTTCGCCAACTTGGCCGAGGTGCCTAGGCCATCATGGCCGAGCCACTTCGCCAACTTGGCCGAGGTGCCTAGGCCATCATGGCCGAGCCACTTCGCCAACTTGGCCGAGGTGCCTAGGCCATCATGGCCGAGCCACTTCGCCAACTTGGCCGAGGTGCCTAGGCCATCATGGCCGAGCCACTTCGCCAACTTGGCCGAGGTGCCTAGGCCATCATGGCCGAGCCACTTCGCCAACTTGGCCGAGGTGCCTAGGCCATCATGGCCGAGCCACTTCGCCAACTTGGCCGAGGTGCCTAGGCCATCATGGCCGAGCCACTTCGCCAACTTGGCCGAGGTGCCTAGGCCATCATGGCCGAGCCACTTCGCCAACTTGGCCGAGGTGCCTAGGCCATCATGGCCGAGCCACTTCGCCAACTTGGCCGAGGTGCCTAGGCCATCATGGCCGAGCCACTTCGCCAACTTGGCCGAGGTGCCTAGGCCATCATGGCCGAGCCACTTCGCCAACTTGGCCGAGGTGCCTAGGCCATCATGGCCGAGCCACTTCGCCAACTTGGCCGAGGTGCCTAGGCCATCATGGCCGAGCCACTTCGCCAACTTGGCCGAGGTGCCTAGGCCATCATGGCCGAGCCACTTCGGCCAACTTGGCCGAGGTGGCTCGGCCAAGTGGCCGAGCCACTTGTGTGGCCGACGTTCCCCCCCCCCCCCGATCTTATAAATAGGGGGGTCTTCCTCAGTTGAAGAGTGGGATTTTCGGAGAATTTGGAAGGGCTTTGGGTTAGATTTTCGGAGAATTTGGAAGGGCTTTGTCTGGGATTTTGGGAGAATTTGGAAGGGCGTTGGGCTGGATTTTCTGATCTTTGAAGAATTCTCACGAGATCTACGAGCCGTCGTTGCACAGTTCCGAGCACCGGCGATCACAAGTTCGATCTACGTTAGATCTTCAACAGCGAGGTAAGCAAATTCGGGTCGGCTACAGAATAGCGCTGTGATTTCTCCTAGTAGATCTCACCCGCTCCGGTGATCCTCTCCTTCGTGAGTGTGATCCCCGAAGGCCATCCTCTCCTTCGTGAGTGTGATCCCTTAGGCGCTTCGCTTCTTCGCGGAAACGAGCCCCTTCACGCCTCAGAGTTCCGTAACCCTGCTTCCACCTAGATCGAATTGCGCTGTCGTCCACTGACAAGATCCCCAAGACAGCGAAGAACCCACACAAGCGAGGATCCCGAATAATAGAGATCCGAGCGTTTGTTCACAAAAGGAAAAAGTTGTAATTTTTGTTTTCATTGTACGCCTGAAATAAAAAGGCATTTCTTTTTATTTGAATTTTGTTGTAGGCCAACGAAGCTGTAAACAAGTTCAACAAACAATGAATATAAAATCGACTTTTACCGCGAACAGTCGCTGCAGGTACGAATACCTCATCTGGATGGCAACTCAAGGAATTGAGAGAATCCGACTTTGTTCCTCCGCTAATTGCTAATGCACTTCATGTTCTCTTAGAAAAATATCAAGAGATGGACACGAGTGCCAGCCAAGCGGAGCCAACTCTCGGTATGAAGTCTGAACTCTACTTTGTTCTCCCTTCTTTGTATTGAAGAGCTAACGTGTTGTAGTTGCAGTAGAAGAACAAGCTGAGGAAGAAGTGACTCCAAGCGAAACGCTTGGGGAGTTTGCTGAACCCACGGGATCGGCTCCTGCGCATGAGGGAGGTCTCGATGAGCTGTCTGGATCAAGCCTGGTTCAAATGATCTCTGTTGCTGATTCCGATCACAATCTAATTGATGAAATGTTATCGAAACAAGCTTAGAGAGAACCTACAGTAGGAGTTGATCCTTCTGCAGGTATGTATCTCATTACCCGGATCCTCCTGATTATTTCGCCAAGTATTGATAAGTTGATGATAATATCGCTTGCAGGCCTCATCACCGCGATTGTAGAGCAAAGTGGAGGACCTCCTGTTCCGAATTCGGAGACTGGCCCTCTCGCTTCCCAAGTCAAATCAACTGTCATTTCGACTATCGCTGAAAGCTCCATCGGTCGACCTGGACCACCGGCTACTCAAGCCGAAGCTGAATCAAATCCGGTGGTTCCCGAGGCTGAATTACCGAGCGCGGGGGAGATAGTCCCAACTGAAGGATCTTCTAGCCGCATCGGTATATCTCCCAATCTTGTCTCTTATGAGAGTTTTAGCATTTAAGGTCCTCAAAACTTATACTTCCTTTTCCGCAGCGGCTCCTTCCATATTGTACGACACAATTAGAGCTTTGATGGCGGATGAAGACCCGGAGAAGATGTTCATCAATGCAGAGCTTGAGGGTTTCACGTTCCGTCTCAGCAGATTGATTGAAAAGGTCATGAATAAAGGCTCTTCCTTCAGCTCTGCAAAATGACTTCTCGATCGGCATGTGAGTATTATAAGAGAAGAGGACTTTCCCGACTTGGCGGACTCTATTGCAGAAGACCTGGCTCAGTTGGAGCAGGAGTTGGGGGAACTTCAGAGACTACAGTCCGGGGGTGTATCCTCTTATATCTCTTCCCGAGTTGAGTCCATCATGCAAGCTAGAGAAGTCAAGCGAAGAGCTACTGAGGAGGAACTACAGCAAGTGCAGGCTCAATCCGAGCGCATAAGGGCAAATTTGAATGTACGGGATGAGACCAATGCCGACTTGCTCCGCTCTGTTGAGATGTACGACCTCGAGATTGCTCGTCTGAAGAAAGCTCTCAAAGACGCTGAAGAGGCACGTGCTCTCCTGAAGTTTGATCTAGCCAGCTCAGAGAAGACTCACTCTAAACTAGCTGAGCAATTGAAGGCGTCTGAGGAAAGGTCCGCTGAACTAGATCGAAAGATCATTCAGCTTCTAACTCTCGGTGATGCTTCGAAAATGCTCTTGGAAGGGGAGTTGGAACAGGAGTATCAGATGGAGCTCACAACTTTGGAAGAACGGATTCACCGTCGCCAATTATCCCAATAGGGGGCCCTTTTTATTTTTTTTTATTTTTTTTTAAGTCGACAATGTACTTTGTATTCCATTATTCATGAAATAGAATTTTAGCTTTATCGACTTTCATTATGTCATCTATTCTGTTTTGAATGAATGAGCATAATCTTGATAGGATTTTTGGCAAACCCTCAGCCACCAACAGATTTGATAAGCCTTTACCAACTACCGTTTGAGTTGGGCTAGCATGTAGTTTGTCTAAGTCCGTTCTACATGTTACGTTGTGCTAAAAAAATGAACTCTCTTAGACTTTTTGCTACGATATTGAATACGTAGGCTTGGTCAATTTCACGGGTATTGACTACCCGGCAGCATGTGCTAGATGCAGACTTATCTCTGGTAAGGGACAGAGATAACATCACTATGCATGAAGGCATAGTTTAGGTGTCATTAGGTAATGGCATCTACGCTACGATATCGAATACGTAGGCTTTGTCATCTTCACGGGAATTGACTACCCGGCAGTATGTGTTAGATGCTGACTTATCTCTGGGTAAGGGACAGAGATAACATCCCTATGCATGAAGGCATAGTTTAGGTGTCATTAGGTAATGACATCTATGCTACGATATTGAATACATAGACTTTAATTGTTATTTTTTTTGTTGTCTTCTCTTAGGGCAAAGACGAACCCGCTGTGTCTTCTCTTGGGGCAAAGACGAACCCGTTGTGTCTTCTCTTGGGGCAAAGACGAACCCGTTGTATTGAAGAAGAAGAAGGTATTTTCTTATCTTCCGCTTCAATTGATAACTCCTTGTTCACGCGAACTGAGAGTCAAAAGATTCCTGATGCACGTGCCCAAGGAATCTATAGAGAAACTCAAAGGGGGATCTCCACTTCGAGAATCAAGTTGGAGTCAGGCCACGTGGCATTAACTCTGAAGATACTTTTTAACTCATGTGAGTAAAAGGTGAAATTTGGATAACCCTAACTGCATGAAGGTCTGATTACCCAATTTACATGGTTTGGCCCTAACTATTTAAAGTTTTGATCAAGTGGGAGTGAAAATTTAAAATGACCCTAACTGTTCAAAGGTTTGGTCAAGTGAAGACTGAATAATGACCCTAACGGTTCAAAAGTTTGGTCGTACTGGACCCAGTGGGAGTAGATTTGATTTCTAAACTAAGAATTAACTATCAGAGATAATAGTTAACATGATAGTTCTTTTCTTTGTGATCCTGCCATTCTATTGAAGAGGATTGGTGGGAGAGTTTAGTGGAGTTATCAGAGATAACTTTCTTGTGGACCTACCATCCTGTTGAATAGGAATTGTAGGGGAATTTGGAAGAGTTGGCAGAAGATGAAGGAAAAAAGGTATTTTCTTATCTTTCGCTTCATAGTGGGAGTTTGGAGACCGTGACTATTCAAAAGTTTGATCATCCAAAATAGTGGGGGTCAAATTGGTGAAGGGTATTTCTAGGCTATCGGAATATGATAAACCTGGGTCCTTCATCATAAGACGGGTTATCCTGAGTACACTAAGGATAGTATCTCTTCAGGAACTTTCTATTAATTGGCATCGTAATCTTATCACTGTCCTGCTACCACGTTTGGTGAACAAGCTGGATCTGCCTCGTACCCCTGGGGTTGCTCTTGTAGGTATCCGGGCCGTAGTACGATAGGCCCGAAGAGCTTCACCAAGTTCATCACTTTGACGTTATGATCTCGGCGTCAATTAGAGCCTGGATACTGTCTTTAAGGACAAAATAACTTTTGGTAGGATGATGGACCCTCCTGTGGTACGCATAGTATTTAGGATCCGAAGTCTTGTCAGCCTCCTCCTGATTTGTAATAGGTGGCAACTTGATTTTGTTGCTGTCAAGGAGGTGCTTGAAAATGATCGGAACTTCTTCATCTCTGAAAGAGTATGTCCTGTGGATTTCTGATTTAGAAGCTTTTTGTTGCTCCCGAGGTTATTGACGCGGTCGTAATTACGACGTTTGATTTACGTCAACAGCAGCCACAGATGCCTTTCCTCTATTGCGAGAGGCAAAATTTACTTCTGAGGGGTCAGCCATCGTTTCGCCTCTTTCAGCTTTCTTTCTTTTGAGGAAACGTTCGGCTTGTTCTCCTCGTATTTTTAGATCTTTCCATGTAGTTGGTGGGACGACCCCCATGACTTTCAACAGATCAATGGAGAGACTATTGTGGTACGTCTGCAATATGAATTCCTCGATGATTGGATCTTTGCAGTTTATGGCCTTACTGCAGAAGCGCTTAACGAAACAGTCAATCGTCTCTCCACTCTTCTGTTTGTCATCCAAGAGGGTTCCAATCGAGACTTCGGTGTCGTCATCAAAGAAGTTGTTGAGGAACAAGCTTTCCATGTCATTCCAACTGTAACACCCGTGAATTTTCGATACGTATTTTTCTAATATTTTCGGTACGTATTTTTCTAGTATTATTTCCTAATATTTTTGATAATGATCTTCTAATATTGCTTTTCTAATGTTAAATATTATTTTCTAGCATTTAAAAGTTGAATAGTATTTTTCTAGTGTTTAAATATTAAATGTTATTTTTCCGTATTTAAATATTAAATATTATTTGTAGTATTTAAAAATTAAATATTATTTTCTAAAAGTATTATTAATATCTTCTCAAATTTTCGTGATTCTCTACTAATTCAAAATAGAGTTTTATATTTATATTTATGATTTAACTACATTATAAATTCAATAATTGTGATGAATACTTTTAGTCCTAATCTTGATTCTTGATATTACTAATGATTTTGTAAACCTGAGCTTGGAATTTGGTATGTAGAAATATATATATATGTGTGTAATAATTTTATGAATGTCAATTTTGTTTAATTATCATCATAATAATAAATCCTCTATTTGATGTGTTGTACTATACCCCTCAATCTAACCCTAACCTCTATATATATATATATATATATATATATATATATATATATATATATATATATATATATATATATATATATATATATATATATATATATATATATATATATATATATATTATATTTGTTTCCTTTACAGAGTTTTTGAGAATTATTACCTTGGTGTCAAGTCTATTTTTAATTTTACCATTAGAAGAACTGATATTTATTTTGAGCTCGATACATTTGTGTAGGAGTTTGTTACCTAGCATAATTTTGTTCTTTATATTATCGCTTCAAGATTTGTTAACTTTAGGTTATGGTTCATTACCCTTCACTTAATCCATATCTCTCGTCTCTGTTGTCTTAATTCGAGGACGAATTTAGTTTAAGAGGGGTAGGATGTAACACCGTGAATTTTCGACACGTATTTTTCTAGTGTTTAAATATTAAATATTATTTTCTAGCATTTAAAAGTTGAATAGTATTTTTCTAGTATTATTTCCCTAATATTTTTGATAATGATCTTCTAATATTGCTTTTCTAATGTTAAATATTATTTTCTAGTATTTATTAAAATTATGGAAATATTTTTAAAAGAAACTACCCGTGGAAATAATTTATTTTGAGTAAAAAGTATTTTTAATTAACTGTTATGATTAAAAGAGAATTATTTGGGAGAAAAGGAATTTTTAAAATATTTTAAGAGGTTTTGTTGAAAAGAAAAGAACTAGAGGTGATTTATGGAAAAGAAAATAGTTATCGCTATAAATAATATTAAAGAGAACAAGTATATTTTAATTGAAATATTGGATAATTAAGTTGGGAATTGGTTTAAAGGATTTTCATGGGAATTTATGTTGAAAACTACGCCATTTCATGTGGTTAACTTCTCTTATTTCGCATTTTCATGTTGCACCGTTGTTGATAGTTATTCACGCTATCGTTCATGATACACCATAATCGACATCGTAGAGTAATTGCACATATGACATGTTAATTGCGCTTATACATAGTCTTGTTGTGTCCGAACCGTAGTAGTTCATGACTTAGGGATTTGGTTGTCATGAACATGACCTAGTGACATGTGTGTGTTGACCATGCTTAGGAGGTGAACCCGGATTGATATCGCATCGCTGACTTGATTTACCCGAGACCGTGGATGGGAAAGTCTTGGTTCATGTATTCGGATGTGGCCGCTTATGTATCTTCCGCACTGCGCTAAGTGACCTTGTTTCCACTTGGGGCTGGTTTGTTGGGCCCGTGAATCGCTTCGCGACGCGGGCTGTACTTTTGTATTCACCGAAGTCTCGCTTGGTCCGACAAGCCGAACCTCGATTGCGGTAGTCCTTTGACCGCTCATTGTTCCGCGGTATTGATGCGCCAGAGGATAATGAACCGCCGCTATCCGATTAATATGAGCCTTGACTTTAAATGAGACGTAGATCCGAGACTATGACGTAATGGTTGGTACCAAGCATCGTTGTTTGGAATGCTAGAGTTTTCCTGCTGGTTAGATGGTCGGTTCTAGTTGAATGCATGCGCCACTTCACACTATTACAATCGCTCGCATTTTCTCGATTATTGCATTATTATCATTATATCGTCATTGCTTGTGGGATCTTGCCGTGTTATACACGACGCATCTATTCTCTTGGTGTACGCCGATTTAGATGACGGATCGGTTCGTGGAGATGCGCTTAGAGCCGAATTTTCTCGCCAGAGGACCTTCCGCACGACGGAGTAGATCGAAATGAAGCTTAGTTCCCTTTATTTTCAGAGTTGATGAACCTTAGACTTCTTTCCGTATTTTCATTTTAGCTCAGCTTGACATTTATTTTATGATTCTCTAGTCATAGCTATATGTATTGTTTCTACATGTGGACTCTTTATGGTCTTGGATATTATTTTATTTGGTGATATGTACTTCCTGCTCGATTATTATTTTATTCTTACCGTTGTGATTGGGATCTGTGGATCGTGATGTATTTTTTATGATTTTTATTTGTTTCTCTTATTATGGCTTTTACATATTTATTTTCGATGACGACAGATTTTGATTCTTCTGATTGTTTTTTTCTGATTTTTGTTGGATTTTGTAGACGATTTGGACAAGAGCGGTGATTTCGTTGCTGGCTCAGGGATTATCAGGCGCCAGTTGCCGCGGAAATTAGGCCACCGCCGCACGCCGACGTACCGTAGGCAAGATCCCGCTTGCTTTTGACTCAGATTTTATATTTTAGATTATTTACTTAATTATTATATGCAAGATCCCGATACCCGCTGACTCGTGATTTTATATTTTAGATTATTTATGAATTATTTTGTATAATGATAGTTCAATTCGTATCGCTTTGATATCATTTGCGCAGCTTAACCTTTACATTTTCGATGAATATTTGGTAGTATAAAATTATCCGTGATGATTGGATAGGTTAGAATTGATCCATGTTAATTTCATGCTATTTGGAAGAAAGAATGTATTTTTAGGATATTTCTAGTATTTATTAAAATTATGGAAATATTTTTAAAAGAAACTACCCGGTGGAAATAATTTATTTTGAGTAAAAAGTATTTTTAATTAACTGTTATGATTAAAAGAGAATTATTTGGGAGAAAAGGAATTTTTAAAATATTTTAAGAGGTTTTGTTGAAAAGAAAAGAACTAGAGGTGATTTATGGAAAAGAAAATAGTTATCGCTATAAATAATATTAAAGAGAACAAGTATATTTTAATTGAAATATTGGATAATTAAGTTGGGAATTGGTTTAAAGGATTTTCATGGGAATTTATGTTGAAAACTACGTCATTTCATGTGGTTAACTTCTCTTATTTCGCATTTTCATGTTGCACCGTTGTTGATAGTTATTCACGCTACTGTTCATGATACACGACACCGACACGTAGAGTAATTGCACATATGACATGTTAATTGCAGTTATACATAGTCTTGTTGTGTCCAGAACCGTAGTAGTTCATGACTTAGGGATTTGGTTGTCATGAACATGACCTAGTGACATGTGTGTGTTGACCATGCTTAGGAGGTGAACCCGGATTGATATCGGCATCGCTGACTTGATTTACCCGAGACCGTGGATGGGAAAGTCTTGGTTCATGTATTCGGATGTGGCCGCTTATGTATCTTCCGCACTGCGCTGTGACCTTGTTTCCGCGACTGGGTTGGTTTGTTGGGCCCGTGAATCGCTTCGCGACGCGGGCTGTACTTTTGTATTCACGAGTCACGCTTGTGTCGGACAAGCGGAACGATTGCGTGTAGTCCTTTGACCGCTCATTGTTCCGCGGTATTGATGCGCCAGAGGATAATGAACCGCCGCTATCCGATTAATATGAGCCTTGACTTTAAATGAGACGTAGATCCGAGACTATGACGTAATGGTTGGTACCAAGCATCGTTGTTTGGAATGCTAGAGTTTTCGGTTGGTTAGATGGTCAGTTCTAGTTGAATGCATGCGTCACTTCACACTATTACAATCGTTCGCATTTTCTGATTATTGCATTATTATCATTATACTGTCATTGCTTGTGGGATCTTGCCGTGTGTTATACACGCTGACGTACTCCATTCTCTTGGTGTACGTCAGATTTAGATGACGGACTGGTTCAGTGTGGAGATGCGCTAGAGCCGGAATTTTCTCAGCAGGAGGACCTTCCAGACGACGGAGTAGATCGAGCTGAAGCTTAGTTCCCTTTTATTTTCAGTAGTTGATGAACCTTAGACTTCTTTCCGTATTTTCATTTTAGCTCAGTTGACATTTATTTTATGATTCTCTAGTCATAGCTATATGTATTGTTTCGGACATGTGGACTCTTTATGGTCTTGGATATTATTTTATTTGGTGATATGTACTTCCTGTTCTGGATTATTATTTTATTCTTACCGGTTGTGATTGGGATCTGTGACTGTGATGTATTTTTTTATGATTACTTGACGCTTGGCGTATTAGATTGAGAAGAAATGATTTTTTTATTATTCGTATTTCTCCTCAACCTAATACGTCATGCTTGTTCACGCATCGCCTCGTATTTTGGGAAGCGGGCGTGATGTGTTTTGGTGGTGGCCCATGTGTCGAACGAATCGACCGCCGTGTCTAGTCACGATCTCACTACGCCCGAAGTTTTCACAGTAAGAATAAGATAAATAATTTAGACGCATATCACTATTTAATCCGTAAGACTATATTTGAACCTTATCCTGTAAGATATATTTTAGTCCCTATCTTACCCAATTTCGACTTTGATTTTGACTTCGATTTCCTTGTTCTCCCTCGAATGAATTTGATTCCCGTCCTTTCTCCACAACCATGATAGGATATGTTTAAGAGTACTAAGTTAGTTGTATTTATCTTGTCCGCATTAGGCAAGGTTCTTGTTTGTTCCATTCCTGCTTTATCACTCTTTGGGCCCCGGTGCTTTTTATTGTTTGTTATCCCATTGTTTCGCAACTATATGCTCTTCCTATAGCTTCTCTTCCCTCGTGCTGGTTATTACAATATTTTATTTATCACACATAGTGCTATATTGTATATTTTTAGACTATGTTATTATTCGATTTATATACTTAATTTATTTTATGCATATATATATATATAAGATTTACGTAAATACTTTTTGATTGTGTAAATCTTAATTGCTTGATTATATATGCTTCCTTATTAATTTGATAAATAATCATGTTCAATTAAAATTAACAAACATTATTGATTTTATATATTTTTATCTATGTATGGTTGTGATGATGATTGTGTTTTGCAGCTTAGTATGGATTTTTATGTGCTTAACGATATGTTGTATTGATTTGCATGATTTAATTTCCAATATATGTATTATTAATTTTTCTTTGGCTACAAAATTTTTAATTGTTTGTTTATTTTGGTCGAATATGTTGACACTATTTTACGATTTGTAAGTACTATATACATATTTTACGTATTATATAGATATAACACTCTATGATTGATATACAAACATGATATTATTAATTGATAGCTTTGTGTACTTGCTACTATTAGCATAAGTTTGATTGCCTTTATTTCTTACATTTCCATTTTGTTCCTACATCTTGGTTTGTCAAACTTTAACATGAACCTTTTAACTAATGGTGTTACCTTTAAACTTTTATTTGATACTTTTGGACTAAAGTATATTTTATTTTGAATTTTGTCACCTTCGGTTAAGCGGTGTTACATTTACGTTGAGGTTGTCACATTTAGCTATAAATTTTGGCTTAATCGTGTTGTGCTTATTTCCTATTTGTTATCTTTGAGTTAAAATTTATCAAATTTGATTTGAACTTTGTTACAAAATTTATCAAATTTGATTTGAACTTTGTTACCTTAAACCTTGAGTTATTACCTTGTTGGATTTTATTAACTCTAGCTACTAACTATTACTAGTTTTGAACTTTGTTACCTTTAGGTATAAATTCTTTTATTGAATGGTTGTCTACTACACGCTTGTTGCTCAACAGGATATTTTATTTTTACTTTTTAGATTTTAGTATCATTAAGTCGAGATTTAGTATCCTTAAGTTGAGGTTTATTATCTTTGGTTATGATTTTGGCTTAATTGTCGCTGGTCTTTTAGATCATTTGTCACGGTCGTTACCTTTATCTTGTGAACTTTTTATTGAAATTTATAACTCTTAACCATTAATTGTTATATTCATTTTAAGCTTTGTTGCTTATATTTATGAATTGATATTTTCTTTATAACCTTTATGCCTTTAGCATATTTTGTTATATTTAGTTTCACTTTGAATTTTCGTTAACTTAAGGTGAGTATCACACCGAACCTTGGTATAATTTCATTACCTTTATTTATATTTGTTTCCTTTACAGAGTTTTTGAGAATTATTACCTTGGTGTCAAGTCTATTTTTAATTTTACCATTAGAAGAACTGATATTTATTTTGAGCTCGATACATTTGTGTAGGAGTTTGTTACCGTAGCATAATTTTGTTCTTTATATTATCGCTTCAAGATTTGTTAACTTTAGGTTATGGTTCATTACCCTTCACTTAATCCATATCTCTGTCCTTGGGTTGTCTTAATTCGAGGACGAATTTAGTTTAAGAGGGGTAGGATGTAACACCGTGAATTTTCGATACGTATTTTTCTAGTGTTTAAATATTAAATATTATTTTCTAGCATTTAAAAGTTGAATAGTATTTTTCTAGTATTATTTCCTAATATTTTTGATAATGATCTTCTAATATTGCTTTTCTAATATTAAATATTATTTTCTAGCATTTAAAAGTTGAATAGTATTTTTCTAGTGTTTAAATATTAAATGTTATTTTTCTAGTGTTTAAATATTAAATATTATTTGTAGTATTTAAAAAATTAAATATTATTTTCTAAAAGTATTATTAATATCTTCTCAAATTTTCGTGATTCTCTACTAATTCAAAATAGAGTTTTATATTTATGTTTATGATTTAACTACATTATAAATTCAATAATTGTGATGAATACTTTTAGTCCTAATCTTGATTCTTGATATTACTAATGATTTTGTAAACTGAGCTTGGAATTTGGTGCGTAGAAATATATATATATATATATGTGTGTGTAATAATTTTATGAATGTCAATTTTGTTTAATTATCATCATAATAATAAATCCTCTATTTGATGTGTTGTACTATACCCTCAATCTAACCCTAACCCTCTCTCTATATATATATATATTATATTTTGTTTTTTAAACCAAACCTGCTCTTTCTCTCTCTCTCTCTCTCTCTCTCTCTCTCTCTCTCTCTCTCTCTCTTCTTCTCTTTTCTCTCTCGTTCCCAGTGAGACCCTTGTAGCCATGCCGCTCATTGCCGACCCGATCCGGCTTGACCCAGCGACCCTGGCCATGACCGACCCAGCCCTCCTTGCATGTGTTCCGATCATTACGATTCCTCCGCTCATCGCCACCTTCCCTGACTGACCTCCTCCGATTCTTCCATTCCACGATTGCCCTCTCACCTTCCTCCCGCTCTCTCCATTCTATCATCGACTCCATTTTATCCCCTCTTCCATCCTACTCCCCTCCTCCTCCATTCCCCCTGATCCCTCGATCATCTTCATTCCGCCGCCTCCGATTCCTATCCCCTCCACCATCTGCCGCCCATTTCCCTCCGCTGCATTCCCCGCCGATCAGCCGTCGTTACACCCGCGCTGACCCGTGGTCGCCTGCCGTGCGTTGAGCCGTCGTCGCGGCGTCGTCGTCGCGATTCCGACCGTCGCCTGGCCGATTTCGGCCGTAGGCAAGATCCCGTTTGCTTTTGACTCGTATTTTATATTTTAGATTATTTACGAATTATTATATGCAAGATCCCGATACCCGTTGACTCGTATTTTATATTTTAGATTATTTATGAATTATTTTGTATACGTATAGTTCAATTCGTATCAGTTTGATATCATTTGCGCAGTTAACCTTTACATTTTCGATGAATATTTGGTAGTATAAAATTATCCGTGATGATTGGATAGGTTAGAATTAATCCATGATTAATTTCGTGCTATTTGGAAGAAAGAATGTATTTTAGGATATTTCTAGTATTTATTAAAATTATGAAAATATTTTTAAAAGAAACTACCGGTGGAAATAATTTATTTTGAGTAAAAGTATTTTTAATTAACTGTTATGATTAAAAGAGAATTATTTGGGAGAAAAGGAATTTTAAAATATTTTAAGAGGTTTTGTTGAAAAGAAAAGAACTAGAGGTGATTTATGGAAAAGAAAATAGTTATCGTTATAAATAATATTAAAGAGAACAAGTATATTTTTAATTGAAATATTGGATAATTAAGTTGGGAATTGGTTTAAAGGATTTTCATGGGAATTTATGTTGAAAACTACGTCATTTCATGTGGTTAACTTCTCTTATTTCGCATTTTCATGTTGCACCGTTGTTGATAGTTATTCACGTTACTGTTCATGATACACGACACCGACACGTAGAGTAATTGCACATATGACATGTTAATTGCAGTTATACATAGTCTTGTTGTGTCCAGAACCGTAGTAGTTCATGACTTAGGGATTTGGTTGTCATGAACATGACCTAGTGACATGTGTGTGTTGACCATGCTTAGGAGGTGAACCCGGGATTGATATCGGCATCGTTGACTTGATTTACCTGAGACCGTGGGATGGGAAAGTCTTGGTTCATGTATTCGGATGTGGCCGCTATGTATCTTCCGCACTCGCGCTAAGTGACCTTGTTTCCCGACTTGGGTCGGTTTGTTGGGCCCGTGAATCGCTTCGCGACGCGGGCTGTACTTTTGTATTCACCGAAGTCTCGCTTAACGACAGCGGAACCCGACATGCGGTAGTCCTTTGACCGCTCGTTGTTCCGCGGTATTGATGCGCCAGAGGATAATGAACCGCCGCTATCCGATTAATATGAGCCTTGACTTTAAATGAGACGTAGATCTGAGACTATGACAGAATGGTTGGTACCCGTTACTGTTGTTTGGAATGCTAGAGTTTTCCGGTTGGTTAGATGGTCAGTTCTAGTTGAATGCATGCGTCACTTCACACTATTACAATCGTTCGCATTTTCTGATTATTGCATTATTATCATTATACTGTCATTGCTTGTGGGATCTTGCCGTGTGTTATACACGCTGACGTACTCCATTCTCTTGGTGTACGTCAGATTTAGATGACGGACTGGTTCAGTGTGGAGATGCGCTTAGAGCCGAATTTTCGCCAGAGGACCTTCCAGACGACGAGTAGATCGAATAAGCTTAGTTCCCTTTTATTTTCGTGAGTTGATGAACCTTAGACTTCTTTCCGTATTTTCGTTTTAGCTCAGTTGACATTTATTTTATGATTCTCTAGTCTTAGCTATATGTATTGTTTCGGACATGTGGACTCTTTATGGTCTTGGATATTATTTTATTTGGTGATATGTACTTCCTGTTCTGGATTATTATTTTATTCTTACCGGTTGTGATTGGGATCTGTGACTGTGATGTATTTTTTTATGATTACTTGACGCTTGGCGTATTAGATTGAGAAGAAATGTTTTTTTTATTATTCGTATTTCTCCTCAACCTAATACGTCGCGGGCTTAATCACGTACCGCTTCCGGGTATTTTGGGAAGCGGGGCGTGACACCAACAGTTGATGCTACCTGGCTTGAGACGTCGATACCAATTGAAGGCAGCTCTTTGAAGGGTGCCGACGAATGACCGAACCATCAAAGGCTCATTTTCCGAGATCACCCCCAAGTGAGATTTGAAATAGATCAAGTGTTGCGTGGGCGAGCCTCTTCCATCAAATGGTGTGAAGTTAATCAGATTAAACTTCGATGGGTACGGAATTGAGTCCCACTCTCTCGGATATGGACACGGAATGCCAGTCTTCTTGACTTCCTGAGCGGTAATTAGAGCATTGATCTTGCCCTCAAGCTCTTTCATTTTTCCGCTGTCTTCCTCCCCTTGCTTCGGATTACTCCCAGTGGGATGGGTTAGGCCATCTCCACTTTGAGCGCCAGTTGGAGTTTTCTTCGGAGGTTGGTCGGCAAGGATGTGTTCATCCACTTCCGTATTGCTATCTTCTATATCGTGGGCGACACGGTGACTGGATCCACCTTGTTGACTGGACTCGGGCTGTGCAGCTTTCTGACTTTACAACTCTCTCATCTGCTGCATGGCTAGCTCCATCTCAGTTTTCATCTCGGCCTTAAGCTCTTCTCTCTGTTTAGCTAAGGCTTCTTACAACATTTGCGCCAGGGTCTCAGGAGTAATGGTATAAGCCTCTCTAGCTTGACCTACACTCGACATTGTGTCATCTGATGCTAGGGCTGAGCAGGCGTCAGAGGTCTCATCTTCAGATGAATCTCCCTCATGCATCCTCTTATAGTTTATGCGCTTTGTAGCCCGCAATTGCAATCGAGACATTTTCTGGGAAATTCAGGTGCCGACTTTTCCTCCAGGAGTGAAGTCAGGATCTGCGTCCGTCGCCGCCCCTCCTTTTCCTTTGCTTACCATGTTAATGGTAACTTCGGGGAGTTCGTCTTGTTGAATAGCATATTTTCTTCTTCTTCGGAAGCATCTTGGTCTTGGCTCCGATTCCTCCGTTGCTGGCAAGAAAAGCCCCTCGAATTCTGAAGCTCTTTGTGGATGAGCGTTCGACTCAGAGCAGGCACATCCTAATAGCAACGTCTTGATTAGTTGCACACACGAGCAAGAACAATTTATTTCATCAATTGTCCTCTTTCGTGTGTTGCCACCCCCAGCCTGATGACGCGGTTGGTGTGGTTTGTCACGGGTTGCACTTTCACCCCCAAGTGTAACGTTACCTCTAACTGGAGGACACGTCTTCTTTTGGGGGCGTCGACCATTCAACCTAAGAGACACTTTGGCTTCGTCATCTGAAGTCGCCTCTGTATGTATTACAAGTGTCTGGTCGTCTTTTGTAACTTTGTGAGTCACACGCTTCACTTTGTCCCCTTCAGCAGACTCGCGGACCCCTTGAGGGATGCTCAAACGAGACGCGACGGGAACTCTTGAGGCTTGGGGTGTCCCAGGTTGTTTGGAGCGCTTCTGGACATTAATTGGAGTTTGGATTCGACCCCCAGTCTGTTATTGTGTGTGGACTGGGTGACCCAAACGTTTCGCCACTGGTGCCTTATCTTTGCTTTCGGGATGTGGGCCGAGGTGACTGAACACGGAAGTTGAGGGATCAGCAAGAGAAGTGGACGGAAGAAGCGGAGAAGAACCCCCTTGGTCGAGACAGTTGGGAGTGTCTCGGTCATGGGGTCTTTGGGCATGACAGCTCGAGCTGTCTCGCAACTGGCGAGACAGTTTGAATTGTCTCGCAGCTGGCGCGACAGTTTGAACTGTCTCGCGGTTGGCGAGACAATTTTCGGCTGTCTCGGCTGCTGGCGGAGCGTTAGGCCAAATTTGGTGCAGATTTCGGGATCCAAACTTTATGATTTTGAGTCGATCCCCTGGTTGATCTTGATTCCTGAGCTTTGCGTATGATGGTACGTGCACGCGCGACACGCGCTCGACGTTTTTGGGCGCACTCCTTCTTCGTCAAACGGGTCCTCTTGACAAGGATCCATTCTTCCTTAGCGGGAGTGTTGACGGGTTGAGATTGGGGCATTGTAATTTGTTGACGCCTCTGATCACGCGGGTTCGTGTGATAGTGAACTCCGTCCGTCGACTCCATGGCCTTGGCAAACTGACGGGCCATCTTCTGACGCTGTCTCTGACGAGCTCTCTTCATCAGAGCGGTAGAGATCTTGTAGGATGACTCCTTCTTCTGAATGGAGTCACCATGAGTAGAGCTCCCGGCTTTGCAGTTTGCCGGGGTGTTGTTGCGAGGGGAAACCGCCTCCGTCGTGAGTGAACGAAATTCGTTGCGCACCACGACAGAACGAACCTCCCTTCTTGGAGACGAGATCCTCCGATGTTTGCGGGGTGAGGAGGACTTAGATGAAGAGGAGGAGAGATAGTCTTCGAACTTAGCTTGATCGAAGACGTAGTCCAACCCATCAACCATGAGGTCGGCTTGATCGTTGCCGGGCTGTGACACGATAGCCTCAACATTGAGACTATTGGCTCCCACTGTGGTCGCCATCGTGTTTACACCGAGAACGGGGATCTTTGTTGCTTCCATTACAAAACGCTTTGACAATGAAAACAAATGAAAGATTACACGTGTAACTCTCGATTACAAAGAAAAAATGAGCCGCTCTCTACAAACACGAACAGAAGACAAGCTACGTAGCTATCTCCTGCTTGCGTGGGTACTTTGCCTGTGCTGAGGATGCGTTGTCCGTGGACCACCGAGCAACGATCGTCGGATTGACGGGGTTGAGTTGATGTTTCGCAAAGGAAACAAGAACCGAAGCAAATATCTTAGCAAGGTAAGATATCTACTCTTCCCAAGAATAAGGCTAAGCTTAAACTCGAGGGATCTCTACGTGGATGATGTTCTTGAACTCTTCTTGGCTAAAGCTCGAAATCGCCTCCTCAGGTGTCTCACTCAGAGTCTTGGATGCAAGGGATGTTTTCTCTTAGATCTCCGAAGCTCTGATTTTTCAATCCTCCAAACTCCGATCTCTCAAACTCCGATCCCTCAAACTCCGATCCCCTTCCCAAGTGGGTGTAGGATGGTATTTATAGCCTCTGGGAGACGTCACAACTGAAAAGAACACAAGTCGTCAAGTTTTCAAATCCCTTAGTGGGCGCATGTTGTTGATCGTCACAAGACCAAACTGCCGCCAGCCGGCGTGATGTTGTTGACTATCTCTACGAAGAGGAGATGTCTCCCCGCTGTTGTAACGGCGTTCCTCCTTTTTAGGCGCGATTAAATGCCCTATATTCACGCTTAGTGGGCGTATTTTCAGCGTGTAACCGCCCCCCTAACGTGGCTGAACATATTCTCACGTTGAAAAAGTCAAGTGGGCCCCACGAGCATCAATAGAACACTCAAGAGCACGATTTCAGGCGCTCTTGGTGTCTCGCCTTTGGCGCGACACAAGAAAGTGTCTCGTTATTGGCGAGACACAAGGAAGTGTCTCGCCAATGGCGCGACACAAGAGAGTGTCTCGCCAATGGCGAGACACAAAAAGTGTCTCGTTTGCATCGGTTTCACCATGTGGTTGACTTCCTTAGATCTCGACGACGTCGTTCTTCGATCTTCTCATGATTGAGTCACATTTGGGGTTCCTCGGCAATTTTTCATGCCTACAATTATATACCATCATCGACATCATGGTCGGTAGCTAACAGCCTAACATATACGTGCATAATCCCTAACCTAGGAGATTAAATGCCTCGCAGTCTAGGAGCATGTTACTAAACCCATCTATATGTACAAAGGATTAACAAACAAAATACTATCAATCATCAATGTTCAGCACCATTCATCTTGTAATGATAGTCATAAAATTATTTGAATTACTTACAAGTATATTCATTAATTTATATCAATATGCTAAGTTATTTGAGTGAGGAAACACTCCATAATCTAGTGTAGGTATCACAAAAGACTACTCCTACACCGCCAAATAATTAGATACTCTTTTGAGTCATACTAGTTTTATGCACGTGCAATGCACGTGGTTAAATATCAAAATAATTTAATTTTTAATTTATTTCATTACTATAAATAAGTCGATTTATTTTGAGTTCAAATATGTAAAATTAGATTATTAGATTTGCTATAATTTTTATTTAAACATTATAAAAATCGATATAATGGATTTTTGTGCTTAACGGGATCAATATACTTAATTGGGATATTTTAATTGATTCCCTAAGAAAAAAAATTCAATTGACACAATAATATATTCAAGCAGAATAACAAAAGAAAATAAGTTAAATTGATGCTACATGTCATATTCCAAATTCTACTAATCCCAAGCTATAATATGGAGTCAAGCATGAATAACAATATCATTATAAACTATAATTCTACTAATAAAGAAACCACATTTCTTATTGCATTGAAAACAGAATTGCAAGACTTTGGGACATTATAAGCTCATGTTTTATAATAAACAATCTCAAAATCAAACATAAAAAAAGAAGTACGACAAACATGATATATATATGAGATCTCACCTACATCATTTGATAGACTTAAAATAATAAAAAGACAAAAACTAAAGATTAATGGTAACTATAGTACAATTTTATATGATCAAAGCAATCACATAAGCATACAACATTACTAAAAATTTTGCATGAAAATACCTTATAAAATTCCTAACTCTACTCAAAAATTAAGTTATAATATAAATGTTCAAAAATATTATCCTTTATTCTTTTAATTGAGTCAAGATCAATCTTTCTCAACCTTTATCTTTTTCCCGGCAATTCTAGAGTAGCGTCTTTATCATCTACGCCGATTGTGATATCATCTTTGGAGTTAGATTTCTTGTGCTATTATATTTCCTTTGCCTCGCTCGCCTTTTGTCTTCTCATCTAACTTCATAAGGAATTTGAACGTCTTTCCGATATTCAACACAAATTTCGAAATATGGACTCGATTATTTTTCTGTTTCAATGAGAACAAAGGTTAATTTAATATATATATAATTTTTTATTTTCTAATTTATTACTTGAATAGAGTTAGAATTCTCTCTTCTTTCTCTGCAATGAATTCTTCTACTGTGCATCCAATAAGAGTTTCTCCGCATCAAACAATATTACAGCTTGCATTGGCCATGCCATTTTCCATGAGAATCTTAACTACATACTTGTAGTTTTCATTGTTGATTTCTAGATATATGTTAATATTATATTTTAATATGTTCATGTCATTAAAAAAGTTATATTACTTAACCTTGGTATCGAGTCATTAGCGATTCTCAGGCATTTATCATTCGACACTCTTTATTAACATCTTTATCTACCTTCTTGTTGTAGCCTTTGCAAGCATAGAACCATGGCTCGAGTCTATTTAGAATGGTAGTTATCTTTATCTTAAATGTGCAATAGTGTGTCTATATATTGGCAAAATTTAGTTAGATTTAACGTGTTAAGAAGAATAGCTTTCCAATATTGTACTCAGATCAATTCGTGATGTATGCATAATATCACTAATTTGAATTTCTTTTACATTTATAAAAAGCATTGATGGAGATCCTTTTATTTTTGCAGCTTCTTCTAAATGAAACCTTCATATTAGATTAAAATATAATACTATTTCATTATTTTGTTATATGAAAGTATGCTTGTTCTACTTACCATTCCGTTAATTCTTTAGCTAGTTATATTTTTGGGTTGATACATATTGTTGATATAATTTATGATGATATGCTTGTCTCTCCCGCAAAATTGAGATAATCATAAGACTAATTTTATGTTTAGTTTTCTTTAATAAGAATTTCAGTAATAAAATATGTACCTTTATATATAGAGATTTTAAAATCGATAATGCTATTATCGGCTTATCTTTAATTTTGGCTTTAAGAATTGCTCCTTCGCTTTCTAGCCAAATCCCCAAATAAAGTTATGCAGATAGTCATTCCAATCAGATATAAAAAGAAAGAATGTTAATCTTATTTTTTCTTATGATATTGAAAATAGGTATCATGAATATACCTTTTATCCATTATCGTGATTTTCCTCCTATTGTTTGGTTTGTTATGTCTCGTAATATAGTTGATCACCGGCTTCACGTTAGTTGTTATTGCAAAAGTTTATGATTCTTAAATTAATGTCTCATTTTGTATTGAAGATTAAAGTATGAAATTTATAAGTACTTACAAATTTTTGTTGCATCTTCCATGGAAAATGCTTCTTCAAATGAGACGAAGTTGTTCAATATGTTCTCCAAGTGGAAACTGGTTGGTGCTTCTTTGATAGATGTGTCTTTTGTTAATACTAATTCAAGTGACTTGTGGACACTTGGAAAAGTTGAGTTTATTCCTTTCACATCTCCATTTGAAATGAAAATAATTTGATTCTTTCAAAGCATATCTTTAAACTTTTCGATAGTCTCTCTCAGACATAACTCCATGTATTTTATTACCCCGTAAATATTATTAGCATCAGAGATCAATGGTTGTAAAATATAATTAATTAATAATAAGCTATATATTATATTTTAATTAGTTATATGTAAACGAAAAACTACACAAAAGGCATTCTAAAAGTTATTGGGGTTTTAGTGTAATTTTCCCAATAGATATTGAGGTTTAGCAATATTTATATGATTAGTGGTAACATTGTGCAAGCAATATAACATAAAAAATATTCTTATTTCAAGCGTCACCGAGAATTAGCTTTAGTAATTTCCCTGATCCTTTTGCATTATCAGAAGTGGCCTCTGCACTTCGAAGGATGATAACATGAATGGTCCATTCTTTCTAAAACTTCTTGAGCTGGCTTATTTGGATGTGTTGAGTTTGGCTTTCGTTAGTGGTAGTCATATTTTCTATAAATTAGATTAAAATATACATGTTAGTTTTGACCACTATCTTAGAATATACCATAACTTTGAAAATGAATTTATTAATTGTTGTTCCTCATAGGGTTTAGAATATTATTAACTCATAATATAGTTGGAGTGAAAAATAAGTGCATGTTGAAGCAAAAAAAGTTATACAAAAATGAAAATTATAAATTAGAGAAATGAACAGAATAAATATAGCTAATTATTCGATAAATTAATTACCTCTAGAATAGCTATTGTGACTTTGAAGTTAATTACATGCTTGTTGGTTGGAGAGCTTCCTTATATACCACATTTTTTGTGTATCTTTCATCTTCTTTAAATTTTCTATCCGATGTTATTAGGACCTTGTTGTTGTCATTGAAGTCCCTCGTGATAAAGCAACATATAGTTGCCCATGAGAGAAAACGTGTTGAGATAGTTAGATGCCTACATTAGGTATTGTTTGTCCTTAGGATTTATTGATTGTCTTTGCAAAACATAGTCAGTATTAGAAATTGCTTATGCTTGAACTTGAATAGGAACCCCTCATCTTTTGCTGGAGACAACGGTATTCTTGGCAAGAAAACTTCTTTCCTAGCATGTTGGCCCATTGTGATCTTAGCATAAATTATATTACAATTAAAATCTTGACATACCATTCTTGTTCCGTTGCATAGGCCATTAGTCGGATCCGTGTTCCTTAATAAAATAATAGGACAATGCTTCTTTAATACCGACTTGTGGGATGGTAGTCCATTTGGTAGTAACGGTTCAGAATTCTTGCCGGTAATAATGATTAGGGTCATCAACCGCTTCATCAAAGCTATAGAATTCTTTTCCTTCACCAGAATTGTTTTATGATTCTATCATTTAGCATGTTGACATATTCATTTTTTGTTGCAAGGATAGCTCGATCTTTTATATAGTCAATGGATTGGAAGTTCTCATCTAAAGATAAAAAAATTGAATGTATGAGACAATCTTTTGGTAAATCATCACTTCGATTCTTGATCAAAATAAGAGTGGGCAACGCTATTAGGTCATCACCACCGATTCATCTCCATTCCCAACTCTAAGAAGGAAGTCGCTAAATGTTGAATTTGTCCTTGCTCTCATATTCTCTGATAGCTTCAACTTTTCCATTTTGTTCCATAAATATGAGCTTACTAAACTTTCTCTAACAGTTTGTGATCTTGTTGCACGGGGTACTACTGGTAAAACTTGTCTAAAATCCCCACCAAATACAATTGCTTTGCCGCCAAATGGTTCATCTCGATCCATTATATCCCTTAATGTTCTATCTAATGTTTCAATTGCAACAGTTTAACCATTGGAGCTTCTTCCCAAATTATTAATCTAGCTATCTTAATTAGCTTTGAGGTTCCATATTGCTTGGATATGCTACACATTGATGATTCTGTTGTTGGGATTTTTATCTTAAATCTGGAATGTGCTATTCGTCCTCTAGGCATTATTACAGCTGCTACACCCGATATCGCTGTAGCAAGAGCTATCATCCCTTCTAATCTTACTTTGGCAAGTTGAGCACGGTATAATAATGTCTTTCTAGTTCCTCCAGGCCCATCAATAAAGAAAACCCCACTTTTATTTGCTTGAGCTCGTGCTAACATGGAAGTATATGCATTATGTTGTTCAGAGTTGAGTGTTGATTCAGCATTGAGGTCTTCAATTGGAATTTGTACATCGAGTTCATCTTGAATTTCTCTTTGGTATGAACTTCCTTCTGAATTAGGGTTAGGTTGAATAGGTGGTAAATCAAATTTCTTGATATCCTTTCCCATGCTCTCTAAAAAGAATTTAATGTTGCAAAGGGTGTCATTTATCATCGAAACTCTCGTGGCATCATGTTTCCTTGAGAAGTCTTCAGATAATGAGTCAAGGTATCGATCCCATAATTTGTTAACATCTGGGCTCACAAAGGAACCAAGATAGTTGCAAACAAATGGCGAAGAGTTGCTGGCATTTGGAAGATGACGGCTTCATCTAAGCATTCTCTGATGCTATTATCTGATTCCAATAAATCTAATTTCTAGGCTGATTGTTTGAATGATGTGCATTGAATTCCAGCCACGGTCAATAGATTCTCAAATGAGGTGGGGGCATCTGATGTGAGTAAGTAAAAGTCGCAAGTAATATCTCTCCCATTCAATTGGATTAGCACCATTTATACGGCCTATCACCTTTCTTTGTTTTCTTGGACTCCAACATTTTGTCTTGAATCCCAAACATAATATTCTGGAAGTTCACAATATAATAACTCTTTTTCCTACTCTTTTTCTAGTTTCGACTTGTTTGCTTCTTTTCTTGGTTTATATATAGGCATGAGGTGTTGCATGTGATAGGATAACAATTATAATTAGAGTTCTCTTTGTATAAAGATCGCAAATTGTATAATTTCTGAATTAAAATTGTTATAAATAGAACTTGTGGTCTTATCTACCATTAATTATAATTTAAAAATTAGAATTTGATTAGGATTAGGATAGTTCAAACTTTAAAGTTCACGTATGATTAGAATTAGAATAAATACAAACTGAAAGCATCCTATAAACTAAGAAGGATATGAGACTTATCCTAGACTGTAGCTTTCGTATGTGGTCCTTCAACCTCTTGTTTTTATTGAGATCGTGAGTCTTTAAGTCTAATGACTTCTTAAATAATTTGATTACTCAAGCTAAACAAAAGTACATGGCTCGTATTGAAGATTATCTGGCTTCTACAAATTAAATACCATTATCAAGTAATAAATTAGATATCAAAGCTGTGTCAACTGTGAGCCGCGATTCAAGTATGCGAGTGATTTATTTTCTTTTTTTTATCATTAAATACAATTATAAATTAGAATTTGATTAGGATTAGGATAGTTGTACAATTTAAAAATTAGAATTTGATTAGGATTAGGATAGTTCAAACTTTATATCATTAAGTACATGGCTCGTATTGAAGATTATCTCGCTTCTACAAATTAAATATCATTATCAAGTAAAAAATTAGATATCAAAACTGTGTCAACTGTGAGACAAACCAAACTTCCATGAAATACATTAATTCTTGTGTATCGCAAGCAACTTTTGCAATCCAGTTAGCTGTTTACACTTATCCGGCTAAAGCCAGTAAACCTCATAACTCAAAGATAAAGTTAAATAAAATATATATGGTAAATTGAGTCAAAATAAACATATTATAGAGCAGGTTATCAATGTACATCAAGAAATTTCCTAGCCCTTTTAGAAACAAATGGTAGATAAAAAATTCACTCAGAGATTTTATCTGCAATAATAGAACTGCAAGTAACTCTAAAATTCAGCGGTAGTATAGGGGTTCGATCCGCAATTAACTGTAAAATTTAAACAGTGTCATTCATTAAGATAGTTTGTAAAATTTAAACAGTGTCATTCATTAAGCTAGTCTGTGTATCAGGAGGATATGGTGCATGAAACAAAAACTCCTGAGCCAGATTACAAAGTTCACTTAATCTGAGTTTAATTGGTCTAACCTTCTGCCCAAATGACTCCATAATAAACTATAGGCCGTCAGATTATTTATCTTCTGTCCCCCGAAATTCAGTAAAAAAGTAAATTCAGTGATAAACCTGCACAAGGTGACATTTCTGTTGCATGTTTCAGTTTTTCACTTCATTGCTGAGTTCAGCCCATCACATGGGTCGATCACATGCTCTTCAGTTCTCTCATTATAATTGATCCATCACAAGTTTCACAGACCTAGCTTGTGTTCTCATTGTCTTCTCTGTTTACCTTTTTATTACTTTCTTCTCTTCTTTCATCTTTCTCATTGTCTTCTCTTTTTATCCTACTATTTCTATCACTGAAGATAGACTTTTCTTTAAGCTGAATATTTGGTTATGGTTCGAGAGAGACGTTTCAACACCATGAGTGGGGAAAAGCTTAGTACGTGGGATCACGATAGTTTTTTTTATCATTAAATACAATTTAAAAATTAGAATTTGATTAGGATTAGGATAGTTTAAACTTTATAGGGGTAATTTTGTCTACCGAAAGATTTTCCCGAACTCGTGCTTTTAAAGGGAGTATGATTACTTATAATAAAAGTACAAGTTCTCAATAATAGTACAATTAGATACACCTTTGAATTATCAAACATATAATAACTCAAGTTCGGTTGTTAAACAAATACTCAATTGAGCAATTAAGAGGATTTAAGACCAAAAATTATCCAACATGCCTTAAAAGGATTGTCGAGAGTAGGATAACTCTATTTTAAGTTTAAATAATAATTCATCCTCATTTGATTTGTGTAGCTCAAACAGTTATATCAAATTATATTAATATGATATGCTCAATTTCAAATTCAACAATCCTTAAATATTTGGATAATGATGTTTTACAAACCAACATGATAAAAATAAACTCAAGTAAGGGTTTCAAGTAACTAACAACTCCTAAGAGTTCACTATACATTTGGTAGACAAGGGTAGCCCATAAGATAACCCAACAAAAGATCGCGCGCGCGCACACACGCACACACTATTTGGTCAAATTCGAATGTAAGGGTTAAAAACACTCAATTAATAGTTAAATTTATCCAATCCACATATACCACAGTGTGGTTAAAGTTCTAGGAACATAGCGTAACATACAGACAAGATATGGTGTCATACAACTAGTCAAAAGTCCATGCTCAAAATTATGCATGTTTTCAGGTGGCTGTAAAGCCTAACCAGATGGTTGAAACCCCAAACCAGACGTTTACCCAAAAATTTAGATGTCTCTGTTAATAATTTATATGTCAAACACGACTCAGACATTTGCTTCTCCTGATCAGACATCTGACGCCCAATCAGACGTCTAGTGTCAGATGACCAATCGTCTGAATTTAGTTCAAATGTCTGACGTCACTTGATCAGATGGTTGATCCATCGCTACTCCTACATAATTAATCTACTACGATGCCGTTTCTTCGTCGTTTCGCCTCTAGCCTTCTCATACATATTCGAGCATGTTTAGGAGACTATTTGGCACATCTCTAAAGCAGACTACCAAATGTAAAGGTCGTGACTATAGGAAACTAGGGGTTTTGTGCACCCTTCATGCATGTTTTGTCAATTTTGAGATTTTAAACATGTTTGGTTTAATTAATTGATATGTTGTTAAACGAATGTAGATCGCCAATGAACACAAAAAGCGCTCATCGGTCATTTTCGCCGAACAGAAGACTTGCCTTGGTGTCTTTTCAAACCCGCACTTGTATTGTAAGAAAGTATCCCGGCCGCACTAATCACTTAAAAACATTGGAATAGATTGCTAGGATTTTGATCATCATAATTGATCATCACATTTTATTACACTTTTATACCCTCATTATCAATTTTATTTAAATAAATATATCTCTAATAACATGTTTTATCTTAATTTGCAGGTTAATAAAGAGTTGATGAATAAGAGCCCAAAAGAACCAAATTTTCTTATTTTTCTACCATCTATTGAAGCCCAAATCAAGCCAAGAGGAGGCCCACAAAAGCCCAAGAAACCAAAAAGAAATTGGGTCAACAAGTCAACAAAATTCACAATTCAGTTATAAACTAATCAGTCCACTAACCAATTGGTCCACCGATTGGTTCGTAACTGAAACAACGAACGGTTGATTAATGAAGATGAAGATGAAGATGGAGACCTAATTTCAAGGGGCCAACCCCTTGCAATTTAAGTTTTCCTTTTTCTCTTTTATTTTTTTTCTTTAGAAATTTATGTTTTAGGATTTTATTTTGTTAGATTAGATTAGATTTATTTTCATGCTCTCTTATTTTTATGTTGTTATTTTCTTGCAATTTTGTAGTATAGATTTACTTTTATGCTCTTTTATTTTTCTTGCACTTTTATTTTTGTAGTTTAGATTTACTTTTATGCTCTTTTATTTTTTTAGTTAGATTTCATTTATGCTTATAGTTTAGATTTTATTTTCTTATTCTTGTTCTTATTTTTGTAGTTAGTTTTATTTTTCTTGTAATTTGGATCTCTTTCTTTCATGCTTTCTAGCTTAGATTTTATTTCCTTATTTTTATTTTGGAAAATGAGTAACTAAATATTGTAGGAATTCTAGAATTATATATAAAACTAGTTTGATTTCTTTTTATGAATTGTGGATTGCTCTCTTGTGCTTAAAATGATCATGTTTCGGATAATCAACTATAGAACTAATTGGTAGAAAAAGAATTTGATAATCTATGCTTATCTTGAGTGGTTTGATAGGTTATACTTATGAATTCTAGAATGATTATCTAGTTGTTGTTCGTTCATAAATGGAATTTTACTTGGATGATAATTTGATTGGTTATGCTTTCTTTTAGTAGTTTAATAATCTATACTTAATAAATCTAAAGTAAAATATGATAAAAGAGAGTAGTTCATAAATTCTAAATGAATTTGAATTAGTGGATTCAATTCTAGATTCCTCAATTCTCTCTTAATTTCCTCCATCTTTTACTTGTTTTGATTTTTTCTCTTTGTGGTTAGTTTCTTATTTTCTTGCTTTTGTTCCCCTTTGTTTGTTCTCATTTGCTTTTTTTGCTCTCTTTCTCCCCTCTTTTCTAGTTTCTTTTTATTTGTAAATAATCACACACTCTCTTTATATCTCCTTCACTCATATTTGTCCACACACAATTCTAGGAACCAATTTAGATTATTTGCTACAACACCTTTCTTGTGGGTTTGACATCTCTCTATACTATAACTTGATAGTTGTGCACTTGCAACTTTACATTATTTACCCCCTATTAATAATTCATAATTAAAATCGCGACTGATGTATAATGTGCATAACAATTTTTTAGAATCAAAGGAAAAGAGAGTAAGTGGTATTTGCCTCGGAATCTATTGATGTAGATCTGCAGTACATTTCCTCCAATGAACTCCAAGTTATCTCCTCCATAACCAAGATCCATGCTTTCACCAACGACGTGGATGAAGAACTTGATGGTGATTACCCTCTCTATCTCTCAACTCTCTTTCTCTTTCTCCCTATTTTCACTTTCTCAAACGGATGATGAACTCCATGCTCTCTCTCTCTCTCTCTCTCTCTCTCTCTCTCTCTCTCTCTCTCTATCCATGTTTTCTCTCAACTCTTTCTTTATCCCTCGTTCTCTCACATTTTGGGGTGGGGGCGGGGTGGTGGGGTGCGCAGAAACGAAAAGAAAGAAACGAGGGTTGTCAACATTACACGCGTATATATGGGCTGATATTGGTCCGGGTAGGCTCAAGGCATTGGGCTTAGCATGAATATTAGGTATAAGAAGAGTTTGATAAATTGGTTCAAACTTTGGGTTTAGGCTCAACAAGCTTGGAGTAACAGAACGAGATCCAACTCATGATTGGTTGCACTTGGACGAGTTCGAGGTGACCCGCAAAAAAAGCACTCAGAAACAAATACGGATGCATTACATATATGTAAAAAGTTAGCGCATGTTAAAACTCGAATTGGGCCTCAGTGGGCCTAGACCATTTGAGTTTGCACATGGGTCCACGTGTGATACTTGACAAAGAAAAAAAATTTCAACACTCTTTATATATATTCCGAGGTAATAGTAAATATTAAATTGAAATATAAATAAGTATTTGGATCAATTCATAACAATTGATTGGGATCTCAAAAAAATATATAAAATTTATATGAGTCCTCTATAGCTAGTGCTAATGGCACGAAATCAAGTTGAACTAGCACGAAATTCATTTCGAGTTTAACCACTTCCGGCTCAAACTATTAAAACTATTTGCATAAAACGCCCCAAAAATAATAACTTGCATTTCTCTGAGTTATATATGAAATTTTTTGAATTGATATAAATTATTTTATTTAATTTGTAACAGAAACTCCCAAAGATGCCGGAATATCCTAACTACGGTTCACAGGCGTTATAGGTTTGACCAAAAGTGGGTCAAAATACCTTACCCAAATACGAATTGAATCTTTTAACTTTTCACATAGTATTTAAACTTCACACGCAACTTACTTAACCTAACATGACATCTTATTACTCTTCTATTTACTAACCCTAATCAAACAGCGTACGTACTAATATTTTTATTAATTTGTCATTTGTGTGTAATTGTATTCGTGCATTTCTTTTTTCAGAATTACAAACATTAATTTTCAATTCAAGAAAATATCAATCCACACCCAACCAGTACCAGATCCGACCTATTTATTAAACGGGTTAGCAGGCCAGGAATTCGTTACCCTCTTTTCATGTGTATATATAGAGGCACTTGTCCTGTTTAAAAGAATGGGGTATGGGTTTATCCTATTTGAATCATGTCAAATTCGGGTTTGAACAGAATCCGACTAACCCAACCCATTCGCAACCCTTCAGATGTAGCCCTCGCAGCTCATCACGGCTCCCAAAATAAAAATGTAGCTAATGAGAAATGCTCTAGAATTCATTGGGTTTCACCCTTTAGTTAAAAAGACAATAGAATTTTGGGTTAATTTTAGAAAACCCCCCTCAACTATGGGGGTCATCTCAGAAAACCCCCCTCAACTATTTTAACTCTAGAAAACCCCCCCTCAATTATGGGCTTGTTGTAGATAATCCCCCTCAACTTTCAAAATATTATTTAACCCCCCTCAACTTTTCTCACTTAACCCCATAAACTAATATAATTTAAATCTAAAGGAATAAATGATTTAAAATGACCACACTATTCCTAAGAGATTAATTTTTTTTTACCATAGTGTTCATTTTTAACTTTTTGGTTAAAAATAACTTTCATTTTATTTCCCCTCTTCTTATTCCTCCAATTTTTTTACCATAGTGTTTATTTTTAATTTTTGGGTTAAAAATAACTTTCATTTTATTTCCCCTCTTCTTATTCCTCCATCTTCATTTCTAGGTTTACGCTAAATCTTTTTTTTTTTTCTTTTTGAAACACTAAACTTCTTTTATTTTATGCTTATCCATGCTTGTAATGTTGGAAACAATTGAAACTTTTAAATTTTTTGAAGATTAGTTTCCTCATCAAAACCCATCGGATCAAGTCTAATATTTTGATTGGGTTGGGTTTTTAAACTCACATGCATGATTTTTTTTAACCAAGAGTATTTTAGTCATTGCATATTTCAAATTAATAATATTATGAGGATTATTTGAAAAAAAACTAGAAAGATATAGGGGGTTTTGTGAGACACCCATAGTTAGGGGGGTTTAGTCATATTTTGAAAGTTGAGGGGGGTTATCTAAAACATCCTCAAATTTGAGGGGGATTTCTAAAGATAAAATAGCTGAGGGGAGTTTTCTGAGATAAGCCCCATAGTTGAGGGGGTTTTTCTAAAACTAACCCTAGAATTTTTTTCCTTAAAATCTATACCTTCTCCATTAACCGTTTCCCTTGAAAATTTTGCAAGGGTTGTCCTCAGATGAAACTCTAGCAACTGTCTTAAATGAAAGAAAAACTAGATCAATGCTTGCAAGAGTGCAACAACCTGCAGGCAATCAAAGAAAAATATTAAGAAAAGAGGAGAAAAGTGTTGGCTATTTGGTCTCTTCCTCATACTCAACTCTATAAATGAGGGGGGTTCACTTCAATCATCAGCACAAAAGAAAAGAAAGCTTAATACTCTTCTGAGATTAAAGAATGGCTACGGCTCACAACAAAGCTGCAGCTATGTTTCTCAACCTGACCCTTTTGCTCTTTCTCCTCTTCGTCTTAAGCTGTAAGTATCAAACAATTAGTATCGAGAAATTTTCATAAAAGCACACATATATATATAGTTTGGATTTTTTTTAATAGTTTTGTGAACCTGATCAAGTAGTTTTCAAATCATAAGTATTACTGTATATAAGTTATTTAAGAAAGATCTGTAGACAGGTGGCAAGTGCAACACTCGTCATGCCTGAAGTTTGAGTCTAGTGCTAATTAATCAGAGATGCATTCAGGTGTTTTGTAGGTGCACTTTGCCCTTAGTTCATGGACATCAGATATGAAGAATTAAGCTTATTTGATGACTATTTGTCTATCAAACTGATTAATTTTAAGCTATTATTTGTCAGTAATCTGTCTTAATTAATGAGCTAAATCACTAACAGTTTAAACTTGTAATTGATATTCCATTGTTCTTTTCTCATTATGGGTTGAACCAAAGTCCTACATACGTACATATACCGTCAAGCAAGCAATTTGTTTTTTTTTTTTGTAATTTAGATTGCTCTGCTATGAACATGTATTGATGTCCGAAACTTGTAGATGGATTTGAGACGACGCCAGTACCAATATGCAAAGAGGTCCATGGAGTGAAGAACGGTGACACATGCTTTGATGTCACGCGCAAATTTAACCTGACTCCTGGAAAGTTCGTCGACCTGAACCCTAACCTTGTCTGCAAGAAGCTCTTTATTGGACAGTGGCTCTGTGTTGATGGGATTGTGTTGAGTTAGGATAATTGATTCTGGCATGGCTGGTGGTATGAAAATATGATGTTATGAATAATGGTGGGAACTGGATTCTCTGAAGTGATGTAGGATTCAGTTTCATGAACAATGTTTCCAAGTGTTTGGTCTTGCTAAGGTATCATTTGGCGTGCTTTGGTTAAAAGACTGTTAGCATGGTTCCAACAGCAGCTAAAATGTCTTAATTATGTTTATACATGATCAGTACTATGTGTTTGAAATAAATGCGAAAAAAAAGTTCTTTGGTTCTCCTATCAGCATTCGGAACTGGTCCAAGATGCATTTGGATATACAAATCTTTTTGTTTGCTAAAATATATGAAAATGATACAAAGGAAAAAATAAACGGTGTAGATTGGTTAAGAAAATGTTAACCCTTCAAACTGAGGGACTAGTTCACTTCTCTTGATTTTAAATCCTCTATTACAAGTAAAACTAATGACAACTTTTCTATTCTTGAACATCATAGAGAAACACAATGATTCATATAATTCTTGTCTAACTAGTTAGTTATATTAACTTTTTGTTAGGTGGTAATTAGAGAGGGTCTAATTACCCTAATTTTAACCGTATATTTCAATTTTAAGGGTTTAGATGTGGCCACGTGAGATTTCACTACTATTCAAAAAACTGCTATTGTCTTAAAAATCACTATCATGAAAACCATTTTTGAAATAGTAAAAATTCTACGCGGCCTCGTCTTGTCTTTTGAAATAGAAATAGATTGGGTCAATTGGACCCCCTCCAATTACCAGATCCGAATCAACAACTAGTCTCATAGGTCAACTGACTTAACCCATTTTCTTGATCCACCTTTTCCAGCGGCGGAACTTAGTGGGGGCGGGACAGTGCCATGCCTCATGTTATTAGTAATACACTAGGTATGTAGATATCTAAGCCCACTATATTAGGCCCCCCCATATTCCATTCATTAGTCTTCTCCATTTCAAAAATATTAATCTTCAAGCCCAATTGCCCAAAGCCCACTTATGAGATGACAACCCTAGAGCCCATGTATGAATTAATGGGTTTAGATCTAATATTAATAAGTTTACATTTATAACCAAACCAAATCACCTACCTATATGAAGTGCGCAGAACTCTTGGCATCGGCGGTGCTTGGAATTTTTTTGCGCAGTTAATTTCGTGATTTTCCAGAAAATCATATTGAATTTGATTTTTAAATTTGACTCAACATCTCAACTTGTGGTCTCAAATTGGGGCTTTTCTTCTCAATTTTCAAAGTGTGGTGTATTCTCTAAACCCTAAAGGCACATGTCTTCTCCTTTATATTCACTTTTTTAATTCTGAGCAATATGTGTATATTTTTAATTATTGATTTGTATTTCTATGTGATTTATTTATTTAATTATATTTATTAATTTATTTGTAAATCCTAGATATAAATAGTTATTTGATTCTATCCATGTGTCGTGCATAATTTTAGATTCACTGCTTGATAATTTTGTTTCTGTTAAAGAGCGTCGTGCACAATTTTAGGATTAATATTTTTATTGAGATTTTTTTTTGTAGTCAGTGCAAACTCTATACATACACTTTTATGATTAGTTTTATAATATTTTCCTTTCATTGTCGTACATATATATTTTTGCCCCCAAACACACACACATTTAAATCCTGGCTACGCCACTGACCTTTTCTATAAAAGTTGTCTTTACCGATTTCCAAATAAAGCAGAGGGTTATTTAATGAAATACTTCAGTTTTAAGATCAGACTATAATCTTTGTTATAAAACTAAAAGAAAAGTCAAAACAAAAATCTCGGCGTGTGACAATTTTAGTTAAGCAGTGTCCTCACTTCCAAAGCCAAACTCCCAACTACCTTCTCACAAAAATCCCGTGTACGAAAGGAAGTAAAGAAAAAAAAAAAATGGCGGGAACACTCTCCTTCGCTCCATCTCCAACATTCAATCACCAACAACTCCAACGCTCAACAAAACCAACAAAAACCCACAATTCTCTAGATTCTGTCCCCCATTATCTTCAAGCTCTAACAGCCCAATCCTCTCCTCCTTCAAAAATCACCTTCATCTCCGCCATGAAAGCTTGCTCCCTCCCCTCAACCATCCCATTAGGCAAATCCATCCATGCTCACATCATCAAATTCGGTTTCCAATCCGATCGTTTCATCGCAACGTCAGTCATCACTTTCTACTCCTCGAGTAAGCTTTTGAATTTTGCCCGTCAACTGTTCGATGAAATTCCCCACAAAGACCCTCCTCTTGTTACCACAATGCTCTTGGCTTATTTTAAAAGTGGTGATATTGCTAAAGCTAGGATCTTGTTCGATAAGACTGATGATAAGGATGTTATAGTTTGGAATGCTATGTTAGGTGGGTATGTACAATGTTGTCTTCCTGATAAAGCTCTTGAGCTATTTCGAGAGATGCAGAATTCGAAGGTAATTCCTAATGAAGTAACTCTAATCAATGTGCTATCTGCTTGTTCGATGATGGGTTGTGTAGAATTTGGGGAGTGGGTTCATGCTTATATCGATAGGCAATTTGGTTGGGTTCTCAGCAACTCGACTATGAATAATTCTCTTATTAATATGTACTCTAAGTGCGGCAGGTTGGATCTAGCATTTGAATTGTTTCTAATTAATCAATGTAAGAATCTTGAAACTTGGAACACCATGTTGACTGGTTTCGCCATCCACGGGCATGCATCTGAGGCTCTGTCGCTCTTCTCGCAAATGATTAAGCTAGGCTCTCTCCCTGATAGCATTACCTTCGTCGCGCTTGTGATGGCTTTTTGTCACAGAGGAATGGTTGATGATGCTCGTTGTTGCTTCAATTGCATGACTACATTGTACGGTATTGAACCAGATGCCAAGCATTTTAATTGTATGGTCGATGTTCTTTCTAGAGGAGGATATCTTGATGAGGCATATATGCTTATCAAAAACATGCCATTTGAAGGTGATACATATGCTTGGGGTGCGTTATTAAGTGGTTGTTTCACTTACAAAAATTATGAGCTTGGATTGACTGTTGCGAGGAGACTTATAGAGCTTGAACCAAGGGAAGAGGGCAGATATATAGCTCTTTTGAATCTTTATAGCTTGGTTGGTAAAATTGAGGATGCTATAAAGTTGAGGAAGATGATGGATGAGATGGGTATTAAGCAGTCGTCGGGGATAAGTGTGATTGAGGTTGATGGTGTTTTTCATGAGTTCATAGCAGGGGATAGTTCACATGTAGAGTCGAAGGATATTTATACTATGATTCATAATATTTTACCAAATTTGGATGTTAATGGTCAACTATGTTAATCAAATCTCTCCCGTGTGAAGATCTTGGCGAAGATAATCTCTTACTGTCGTATAAATTTGAATTTGAGTATGTGCAGCTGATCTTAAATAGTTCTATTTATTATTTTTGTTTTTCTTTTTGCTTACGAAAATTGAATGAAAGAATAAGATTTTGTATAACCGACTTCAGCAATTGAAATAAAAAGCTTTGATGTTGTTGTTTGTCCTTGTAGGAAATGCTATGATTTCATTCAATCACATGAATCATACCACAGAAAAGAAAACATATAGATGGTTCTTAATAGAAAATTATATAAGAAGCAAGAGAAGCGTACAAGTGTGTCAACCTATGCAATTTTCATATATCATTTTGTCTGATTTTAGTGATATACGATCCGTACTTCCTCGTAAGACAAAACTCCTTTCCGTGACTCCATTTAGTCTTCTATCGATCTAGCTTCTCCATGAATATATTCGCAACACGTTCTACATCAAATTTTTAATTGGTTGCATTAAAAAAAATTTATTGTATGTACTGCTTTTGTGCATTGACATTTAGACACATTATCTCATTCTAGTTAGTATATATGAATTTCTATAGACCCTCCAAAAGTTCTTTTTCCATACCCGAAAACTCTGCTCAGATCTGCATACAAGTTTCGGGTTATTGGGTCTCATTCCCACTCTAAAAAATAGGACAAATTTTCATTTTCGACCGTTTTTGAAATTTATTTAGCATTTTCGACCTACTTTGCATTTAATTACCAATTTCAACCTAGTTTTAGCCAGTTGGCTGAAACTGGGTCGAAATTGATAAATAAGTGCGAAAACTACACATGATTGAGAATCCCGTGTAGTTTAGCAGAAAATTAAACTAGACGGAATTCTCAATCCCGTGTAGTTTATAATAAACAAACTACACGAAATTCACAATCATGTATAATTAGTTAAATGGTTAGAATATTAAGATATAAGTCCTTGAAAGGGCATGGGTCATAGGTTTGATTCCGAACTAAATAACATTTTTTTATAATGCTTGGAAAAAAAAATTTTGGTGATCATAAAATTCGAACGAAAAACCTCTTGAATAATTGAAGTCTGACTTTCTTGGAGTTAACCACTTGGCCAATTATAATAATCATAATAAATTTAAACTTGAAATTAA